>JARYHS010011408.1:165461291-165563524 GCA_031002005.1 Vandiemenella viatica | reverse complement strand
GTTGCTTGAAGCATGATCTCGGGATACAATTTCTGATGTTTTGAAGTGGAATTATATTCACTATTAATAGTAATTGGTTTTATCATGAAAGTGAACTGTTTAAAGCAGTTTAGGAAAATAATTCCGGATACTGAAACTTTTTTGTAGATCACAGATCCTATAATATTGTATTTAACCATTTTTTCAATTAAATATGTTATTCGGTAATTCATTTAAGATATTTTTATAATTAATTATTTAACTATTCTATGTTTTTCATATTTACTGAAAAAAAATCATTGTTTCTATTACTATACCAATGACTGTTGTTATTTTGATGTACTTGGTACACATGTTCCTGATGGGGCGGCTAAAAATATTGTAAGAATAAATCAAATCCATACCATCTCTTTCCGGCTACGCCAGAGGTTAGACCTTCAAATACATATAGCAAATGGAGCGATTGACATGAAATTTTATTCGCAAGTACAGAAACTGACTATCTTCAACATTATTAGCAGACAATTTGACATAACATGAAAATTGTATGAACCTCATTTTCTGATTTAGAAGATTTGGATTTGAAAGTTTGAGATCTGAATAAGAATCTTCCATACATCTTATGATACTACGTGAAGTGCCACCGGAGCTGGAAGTGAAAATAAATGTGTAATCGCAAATTTTTAGAACGTCATGTTTCAATTTTTTTTTATTTTTTTTTTTTTTGCTCCTGGCTTTACACTTCGTCGATATTAAGATCATGAGAGGCGGTAAAAGTCTGGAGGTAAAGTACAGGAAGGAATTTGGTCATGTTCTTTTTTAAGGAAGCGTACCGGAATTTGATCGGAGTCATTTGGGAAACCTTTAATTCCTAAATCTGGAAGTGCTGACGGGAATTTGAAACCGCGCCCTCCAGAATGCGAGGCCAGAGCATTACCGCTCACCCATCACCCTCGGTCACTCATTTGAATGAGATTATAATGTGGATATTGGATATAGTATGATGCTTCGCGTTTCACTTCCTTATTGTATTAGTTACTGTAGAATTTTTCTCATGACTAATGAGGCTTAAAAATTGTAAAATCTTCCCCAATCCAGCCCTCAGAATGTCAACTACCACCCCTCTCCCTCGTCCGGCAGGAATATCTATTGAACTTTCTAACGTTTTGTTATTTTTTTTTGGAAAGACAGGAAAGAATTTGATACACCTGTTTCATATTGTGCTACTAAAATTACTTTTTTATGGGCAAATCAACTTCAATCATAATGATCTGATAGCATTATTATAAACATAAAAATATCATGCAATTGGTCGGTCAAAAAAAAAAAAGCAAAACAAAAAACAAAAAGCAACTGTTAATAAGTGATCTGCCATTCATACGGTCGCTATTTAACTGAAACCTAAACAAATAGGTTTATATTCCACAAATTATGCAGACATAAAAATTGTACTTTTTTCTAAAATATATTGATCACTACATAGTAGGTAGCGATACCGAGTTGAAAACATTATTTTTCGTACAGGGGCTCCGTTGACAGTAGTAGCACCACAATTTTGATGATTAGAAAGACGTCTGTATCATCATCTCAGAATATTGTTCTTTTTAAGGTATTTTATATAATACCAAACAGCAGAAAAAGACCAATTTCCAGGATCAATATTACAATTGTCAAGAATCAAACATTTTCCTTCAAATACTGTCTGTTCATAAAAACATGTACAATGTTGGTTGTAACTTCCGCTCTCCCAGAAACAGAAGGCTCAAGAAATGTCTGAGAGGTGTAGTTGCCTGTCAGGGTAGGCTCCCCAGTGCAACTTAGGGGAGTGTAAAAGGAGGAAGGAATGGTGGAGAGGCGAGGGAAAAGAGGGGGGGGGGCGTGGAGGTAGGAAGAGTCGAGACGGCATGCTAGAAAACAGAGAAGCATGGCAGCTGGTTAAAGCTCTCAAACAGCCTCGTGACCCCAAGATTGCTATAAATGGTCAAGCAGGTCAGTGCTTCACACCCCTGGCGAAGGCAGAGGCCCTAGCAGAAAACTTTGCCCAACAGTACACCCCCGCGGAATACGAGTTGACAGCAGCTGAACATCAAGCGGCAGAAGATATAGAGAGGCTAGCAGACGAAGTCCTCAACACCCCACCAACGGACCTACCACTCCTCACAACACCAGGAGAAGTGCGAAGGATAATTCACAAACTACAGACGAAAAAATCCCCAGGGCATGACAAAGTAGAAAATCACCATTTGAAAAATCTACCTAGGAAAGCCGTAGTACTACTCACCCGCATCTTCAATGCCTGTCTACTCCAGTGCTACTTCCCGACGGCATGGAAAACGGCGAAGATAACGGCTATTCCCAAGCGAGGAAAAGATCACCGCCACATAGAAAGTTACCGCCCTATCAGCCTCCTTTCCTCAACTTCAAAAGTTCTGGAAAGAGTGCTGATCATAAGACTCAACTCTAGCCTCGAAGCCGATAAAACTATACAAACAGAGCAATTCGGTTTCCAAAGCCGTGTGGCAGCAACCAGCCTACTTCTGAAAATAACAGAAGATATCAGCAAAAACTTCAACCTTAGCAAATCGACGGCAGCCATTTTCTTCGACGTGGAAAAAGCCTATGACAAAGTATGGCATAAAAACCTGATCCATAAGCTACACACCGAAACAAAAATTAACCACTGCTACGTAAAACTCTTAGGAAGTTACTTAAACAACCGACGATTCTACGTAACAGTGGACGGACAACGATCATCAATCCATACAATCACGGCAGGAATCCCACAGGGATCAGTCATAGCTCCAACGCTGTTCAACATATATATCAACAATATACCTACACCACCACACGTGAAGAAGGCTCAGTTCGCCGACGACACCATGCTGCACTCCTCAGGAAACAGACACGACCTAAACATCAATCATCTCCAGAGAGGCATAGATACCTTTACAGATTGGTGCCGGAAAAACAAGATTAAAATCAATGCCACTAAGTGTGCAGGTATCTACTTTACAAAAAAGAGGCCCATCCTACCAGGCCGACTATCCGTAATGGGGCAAGAAATAGCCTGGGTACAACAACATCGGTACCTGGGGGTCATACTTGACAAGAAATTACTCTACAGAGACCATATACTAGACCGGAGAAGGAAAGGCCTGGCTATTGCATCCAACCTCGCCCCGGTACTACGCAGCAAAAACCTAAGTGTGACAACTAAACTCCGGCTCTACAAATCTATCATTATACCCTATCTGCTCTACGGATGTCAGATATGGGGAACAGCTAGTAACACAAACATCTCCAACATCCAAAAACTACAAAACAAATGTCTCAGAATGATTCTAAACGCACCACCTTACTCATCAACGGACCACATCCATTTGGCAACTAACACAGAAAGAATTAACACACAAATTTATAATATAACAAACAAATTCCTTCAAAATATAGATGCAAGAAGAAATCAAATTGACCGCTTCGCCACCCTGGGCACAGTAATGCCAAGAACCTGGCACAAATATAAGGTACCGCTCAGCATTATCTATAATCCAATTTAATGCAATGCAACCATACGAACATCAGTGGGGTTTTTTCACCAAGGTCATCTATGATGACCACAGTCATGGTTTTTCCCCCTAAAGTGTAATAAATAGTGTCCCCAAAACCAACCCTAACCTGAAAACACTGACAAAACTACCAATGGTAGTGGGGTCAATTTACACAGCCGCTGAGGCACACGACACACAAAAAAAAAAAAAAAAAAAAAAAAAACTCTCGGGGGACATGGTCGCCAAGAGAGGCTGTCTGAGGGGACACCTTGCTAAAGGAGGACTCCAAAGTGGCGCTAACAGACTGACTTAGGTACAAAGACGAGGAATACATAAATGCTACAATACAATCGAGAATAACATGTCATCGACAAGTTAACGAATCTTTATCACAAATGGGAACAATTTGCTCTGGGGTAGGACTCTTTTATGGATGAGAAATATTAAATGCGAATTAAAATAATAACAAAACATTTTTAAATGACAACTTCTGAGTATATGTTCCCAATGTTTTTACACATAGCCGTTTGTTCAATTATAGCAGAAACAAGCTGTCTTCGATAATCTACTTCGTAGATATGCGTAGCGAATGTATCACTTTTGATGTCCTCAGTCCCGACCAATAATTTATTTAATTCATGCACGTCTGTAGTTGCTGTAATATTTGTTTCACTTGCAATCCGAAGTTCGATGGACATAGAAGTTTTTTTTTTTTTTTTTTTTTTTTTAACGTTGCGTAATTTTTAAGCTGGCAGACTGCAAGATTTTGTGTTGAATATGCTGTTGTTAGCACTTTTATTACACTATCCTGGCGGTGTTGTGGTTACAAGTGCAAAATCTTAGAGCTGTGAGACGAGAATGATACTTGTTTAACTACTGGCGAAATAGTAATGTAGGTTGTGTAGGTTCTGAAAAAGGTTTGAACGTTATGTTTTCTGGGTTAGCATTGTATTGTTTTATAAGTTGTAGTGGCAATACCTACCTCCCTATATTCTTTATGAAGTGACTTACTTTTTTCTTTTTAACCAGATGAGTGGTAGAAATTTCTGTCTGTGATGAAATGGGTAAATGAGTTTATTCTTGAAATGTTGTTTATGAATTTTCGAGTGCAAGGAACGAAATTTAAAACAGCAATCAACTCAACGTAGTACTTCGAGTAGTGAGTCAAATTAAGCAAATCACTCGGACGGGTAGCTCATACACTTGAGGCTGTTAATTAATTTTGTTCAAGTTCTAAAAGCAGAATCATTCACACCTACCCCTATCTCCATATGCCTAAAGTTAGCGATTTAGAAGTGAATGTGGAACTACTGATGGGTTAACACAATATAAGTAGTCTGCAGGTTATATTTATCATTACCGACGTTGTGTGACCAGCTTTCCAAAAGTACTACATTTTCGAACAGTGTTGGATATCGAAAAAAATGTATCAACAAAATTCACCACTAACAAAATAAGGTGTGAGCTGGCGTTAGACCATTTTTTAATTTTTTTTAACAGGTCTACCTCAAAAAGCTTTTATATATGAACTTGAAATTTGACTCAAATATCGACCATATCATCCACCTAAACTAAACATTTTAAAAACACAGTCGTACGTTATGAGCATAAAAAGACAACGTTTCTATTCTGAGGTGATTTTGCCAATTATCAATATTATTTTATTGGAATACTCTTAATTCAGTATCCATTATATACCTGTAATAAATTTCATAGCGATAACGTTAACAGTTCATGGAGCGAATTCCGCTTCCTAGCTATAAAAAACTAAAATTTTCTCCCATATTTGGTCACGTAGATCTATGGATGAATGAAGTTTAAACGTGTCTGGTATGGTTCAAAATTAACGAAGGAAAAACGGATCGTAGAAAACTAAATAAAATATCAGATGTAGACATAATAATGAAATATGCTGTAATCAAATTTTCCTGGGGTAAAAATAAATTGGTATTTAGATGAATTTTTGTAAAAAAAATTGTGATGCTTCAAATATCAAAGGGTAGTGAGAAAAAAGCACGCAAGGAAATGAAGATATAATAAAATATTGTGCTAGGTGGAGACCGAAACTGTGGAATGCAAAGTACGCCTCAATATGCGCAGGTATTCAGCCATTAGAAGCGTAAGAGGAAAAGAGAGAGAAACACTGGGCAATGGTCTTTTGAAGGAACCATCCAGGCATTCTTCTGAAATGGATAAGGAAAAAATCATGTAAATACGTGTATTCCCTAATGACAGGCCAAAGCCTTACCACTTACTTCAGAAGTTTGTGCATTAAGGACTTCAGGTTGCTTGGACCATTTACACTCCACCAGGCAATAAATATTCTCAGAGAGCGGTGGCAATTTCCAGGGGAAAAAACGCATTGTTTCAAATCTTTAAGAATGGTTCATGATGTATCTCGTCTAAAAAACCGTTAAAACTGGTTTTGTTCGTGGCCCATTTTAATAAGCGACGGTATTCCACAGTATTAAGAGAAAATGTCGAATTAATTGAAAATTACGAGTCTGGTAGTTCAGAACTACTGAGGAAGGCCTGGACATACAGATTTTGATTTTCCATGATTTTTCGAAATCTGTTAATGCAAATACTAGGATGGTTACTTGAAAATCCCTTAAGATATTTTCTCCGCAATCTTCTCCCAATTCTGATGATCACATCGTTGGCGAGCCAATCATCAAAGAAAAAATATGGATCTCTGTTTCATACGTCAGTCAGTAGCGTTATAACATGTCATCCTATTCGCTGGACGTGGTGTACTAGAGTAATTCCATTTCTAACTTTTCTCATCTGAATGAAGCCTTCTTTTACACCCAGAGATAGCATTACAAGGATGATAATTTGGGCTGCACAGCAGTCAGTCACGACACGTGCAGTGGGGTTTAAGCATGTGATCTGTGACGCTGAGTCGCGTTTTCGGGGGATGTGCGAACAGAGCGGCGCGCAGTCCCGTATCCGCCCTATTGATCACGGCGGCGCGGCCCGGTCACGTGACAGCCCGCCCAGTGGCACAGTGATCCGAGAGGGGCTCAGCTGGCCGGCGCGGCGGCATGTCACGTGCGTAGTCAGCCCTCCACCAACGTAGTCGACACCACTTTCGATTGGTCGAAATTTGTAAACACCAGTGGTGGCCAAAGTGATTTTCTCAGGTAGTGACAACAACAAAATGTTTCTAGTGGCGGATCCAGGATTTTGGTTTGATTGGGGGGGGGGGGCGAGCAAAGATTTGGTTTGGGGGGCTCATTACTCCAGAATGCCGCCCTTATAAGAACAGCATAAAAAAAGGTTCCCCAATTCCATGTCGTCGGGGGTGACCTTGGTGCTTTTGGTGGTGGGGGGCGCCTAAGCCCCCTAGCCCTCCCCTTCCCTGGATCCGCCACTGAATGTTTCCGCGGCTTACTGATTGAAGTGAAAGATGAAAAACAGCTCAGAGTAAGAATCTCGCTATATAAAGATTTGTAACGTGTGAAAGTCTCATAACCTGCAATTACTGCCGGATTAATTAAATTATTTTGAAATTAATTAATGATAAATGTTTTAAAATTCACCAAACGGTAAACATTTAGTGATTAGCCATAAACTGACAAGTTGATCTACAAGCAGTGTGGATTAGCCAAAAGGTAGGACTAGGCACGACTAGGCAGTAGCCTGGAGCCCCTGATTTTTGAAGGCTCCCTGAAAGTTGTAAAAATTGTAAAATTCGTTTGTTAATTGAATAAAAATATGATAAATTCTATTAGTCATCTACAAAACCTTTTCTTTGAACTTATAAAGTACATATAATTAATTTCAAAAACAGAGGGAATCGAAATTTTTGAAAGTGCTTTCTTATCGGGCACTGTCTTCAATGACCACGACGGCAGTGGAACACATTTCTCTTGAGAATCGTTTCCTGTTACTTGCATTCATAAACTTATGTAATTCTCCTTCAGAGAATCTAAGAAAAAAAAAAACAATATTGCCTGCTCGCATTGACAAAGCTTCTAGGGCAGCGTATCCAAATCTTTTTCAAGCCGACGACCAGTAAATTTTCAAAAATAATGCTGTAGGCCACTAACTCACACAGGCTTATATCATTTTTTTTTTATTTTTTTTTTTCAGCCGACTATGGACGACGATTGCACAACTTCATTTTCCTCTTCTGAGTTTCCATCCTCCGTCGCCAGTCACCTCCGCAATTTTTCCTCTTTCTTTTTTAATGTCTTCCACCCTGGGCCTAATTTTATTTTGTTGTTATTAAAATGTACCATTATAACGTAATAAATCTAAAACCACGTTTTGAATCCTATGAAAACGCAGATATAAAACTGGATGTGAACTATTAAAAGTTAATTATATGTTAATCAGACCAAACCAGATAAACAATAATGTTACTACAGGATGGGCGCTACACTATACCACCGGCCTACATACATAAAGCAAAATAAAAGACGCTAGACCGTAAGCATTTTATTTTTATTTACTTCACCACTCGCGTTACCAATCTTATCAACTACCGCGGTTCCTCATACCCATTTAAAACCCTTAGTAATCCGTCATTTACTTAATCTCTAGACGCCACATGGAAGTGAATAGACTGTTGTAGAAACAGTGCTGTTCTATCCTCATCATTGAAATGCCACATTCTTGCCGGGTCATTGAAATATTCAAGGCTTTTAAATGTTGGGCATACAGCCATATACAGTACGAATATGGTACCAGAATTTATGATATTTTGCCTGTGGAACTCCTGAACTATGTTCGCGGACCACCAGTAATCAGCGAACAGGCTGAAGCACTGTTCCAGTGGATATTTAGTTGAATGCTACCAAAATGGCAGCTGCTGCACTCTGCCGGCAGTATTACTAACTTTATCGAGCTGCAGCGTGTGACAGAACGAAGTAGTCTACATTCCCCATTAACAAAGTGAACCCCCGACCTTGAATATTTCCACGAGCGGTCTGTGCCAACCAAGATTTGTCTCCACGACAGCGAAACAGTTCACTGATGTGGCCAACAGATGGAGTTCATTACTTTCCCTAGCTGTAGAGTAGAGAATGCCGCATTTAGAAATATTTATTTTTCTTTCACTGCATTTATTTTTTAATTTATTTATTCATGATTAGAGGTAGTGACATGTCACAGTGGCACTATGTCTAGAGCCTCCACTGGTAAACACAGTTTTATTCTATTCTTTCTGCATGAATTAAAACGGTATCACACGCCGATAAACGAGGCAGCAATGAATGATAGACGTAAGTATAGGTACTTTAGACGAAATAGAGCAAATGTCAGGCTGAATAGACGTGATTTCTCAAGTAATTTTTCATTTCCATCTAACCTAATCTTAATTTATTTATTTTTAATTTAATTTAATTGCAATGGAGCACAGGCTCCGGTGGCAACTTCCCTACACCCCCATCTTCCCCTATGCAGCCACCTACATTTGCCCTCAACAAATTTTATCTTTAAATTATTTCAACGTTTTTGGTAAATTATTCATCATTTCTCTCGGTAACTCGTTCCAATCCCTGACAACCTTACCTAAAAAAAGATAATCTTCCCATACCCTTGTACCTGAAATCGAGTGCCAGTTTGTGGCCATGGTCATCTTTCAGCTGTTGATAATTCCATCAAAAAAATGAAAACTACGCATTTCACAGCAAATAGAATTACAAGCTTTCTCAGTTCACAACCACATAATTTTCTTGTCTTGAAACACTCCAACCGACTCAGTGGTTCGAATTGTTGTTGTTGTTGTTGTTGTTTGTGCATTTAGGGCGCGTCGATAGCGTGGTCATTAGCGTCCTCCGAATTGCCAAAAGGAAAAAAATAACTGTCCTTGTAATCACACCAAGCGATTGGGGAAAATAGTGGAAATTCGATACCTGAACGGCAATCGAGCAGAATTCTCGATAGCCAGTCAACCATTGGAAAATTTCCACATGAATAACACAGCGTAGAAGAGTGAGATGAATGACTCCATTGTATAGTGTAGACAACCTAAGTAGAAACAGTCAAAGGTATAACTCTCGGCCTGAAGCGCCTGTAACATTTAGCGTTGTCATATACCCTAAAAAGACGTTATGCTAATGAATAAGACACAGTGATTCGTTCAATGTACTGATCTCGCACTAAGTATTATTAGTTTACAAAATTTGTGAAGAAGGTTTTGAATATTGAAAAAAAAAGGAAAAATCGTATGCTGAAAGGTCTCTAAGATCGTAGTTTATCGTTACTATTTCTTTCGAGGATCTAACATAGGGTGAAGACTTTATTCACATAACGATATCATTGTGTCTTTGCTTACGAAACTTTATTCTTAAAGTCTTCAAGCTGAAGACTTTCCGTTCAAAAGGAGTATCTAGTCCTCTACAAGACTCTGATTACTTCAGCAGTTCGGCCAGCAATACATGGATGTTAATCTACCAGAAGAAGGAATGGCTGTGGTAGGCCAACGACGCAATGGCTTAACCATTCGTCAGACCAGGAGACTTCATTAGCATCAGCTGCGTTATAAAGTTTATTACAAAGAAAGCGGTGTACTAGGGCTAACAGGTGGAGGTAGTATTGTGCTGTTGGGAACAGTCAGCTGGGATTCCATGGAATCTGTGGTAGAGTTAGAAGGCACCACGACAGTTGTGAACTACGTGAAAATTATTGCAGACCACCTGCATATCTTCATGTTTCTCGTCCTCCACGATGTCATCTTCCAGCGAGATAAATGTCGTGTCAAAAGGCCAGAATCAGGAAGAATGTAGTGAACACATGTTGATATCTACTGTAGTTCACCAGATTGATCTGGGATGCTATCGGGTGCTAACTCCGCGCCCACACCGGCCCATCATTTAAGGGAATTGCGTGACCTGTACGCAGATCTCTGATGCCAGTGACCTCTGGAAGCATGCCAAGGACTGATGTATTTCGTTCCAAAGGTGGACCAACATGCTAGTAAGCAGATGGTCATAAAGTTTTGACTCGTCAGTGTACATGCCCTGATTGACGGTCTAATGTGGGGAAACAAACTCTGAATGAACTACGCCCATGGCATCAAAAAAGCAAATCAGCATTGTTTTGATGTTTTATTTGACTTGAAGAAAGTGACCCGATTTGTGGCAGACAGGAGACTGATCGTGTATTCATTTTTAGAAATGACTGACAGCTCCTCCCTCGTTTTTTTCTTGACCTCTTCAATGTTATCAAATCGGTGTATTTTCGTGCCCCTTTTCATGCGTTGAAATAAGAAAAAGTGGCACGGAGCCAGGTCAGGTGAGTAAGGTGTATGGGGCAGCGGAACCACTCCATTTTTAGCCAACAACTGCCTAACAGAGACAGCTGTGTGTGCAGGTGCATTGTCGTGGTGGAAGAATCGCATCTCCCCCGATGACGATCCTAATGCATGGGAATCTTAACTCAGATGTTGAAACACGTATGAAAATTATTAGCTTTTGTAACAAATGTAACCATCTCTCAACGGAAGTTATGTTTCTTTGCTTTTTAATTTATTTACAACAGTCACTGTAAAATTTATTGCCTATTTAAGCTTCATTAAGAATGATCCCCGCAACATTAACACGATCCGAATATTACACCACTAAAACAGTCACGAAAAATATTTCAAATCCTCGCGTTGTACTTAAATTTTGGAAGTGTGTGGAACTTGGTTTAAATCTATACCGCTCTTAACAAAAAAAAAGTTAACACTGAGCCAACGGAATTATCTAGCTGGAAACCAACAATAACACGTAGATAACTCCGGTTTTTAAAGCCTTAAATTAGCAAACTAAGAAAACAGTACACATTCAAGGTGGGTGTGTTGTAATACTTTTAGAATATCTAATAGAAAGAATAGTTGTAAATAATCATCATTATTATTATATGTTATAACCAGATGAAGAGGATGTTTTTAATCTTAATAACGCATTGACGCGGAATTACAACAACAAGGACCTCACCCCTGCTTACCCATTCTACAACCAGGAAATAAATCGCATATCAAAATACAGATAAACTTCTCCCGGGTAACAAGCCGAGTTAGTCCGTTGATGATACACGAAGTTTCGGCCGTCTTAATCCTACCACTGCTGTCGCTTGACTATACTTTTCCCAGTCCAGGATAGTATCACTTTCATTACGACGTCTCTATCCGTATGTACCAATCAACAGTCAACTTAGCTTCCTGCACACATCCCTTGCTTTCAAATGACTCCGAGAAGTGATTGATTTTTTTCCCCGAGTTTTACGGCTTGTGGACGTCACGATGACGCCTCGAGTGATTTCGGGAAACCATGAAACACCGAAATCATGATTTGAACCCACGTCCTCCCGAATCCTAGGCCCGAGCGTTACTGCTCGTCTACCAGACCAACCAGAACAAGCGGATAAAAAGCCGTAATGTACTGCTGAATTCCCAGATTTCCTTACTTTGAAGAATGATTCCTACTGTTAAACTCCATGTAGTTACACAAAAATCTATTCCGAAAATATCTAAACGCTCATCATTTTACACAAAAATTTCTTATTTATCCTAACAAATCATTAATCTTCTTATCGTCCTGTTTATCTCACATCTTTTTGGACAAATACTAAAGAGTAAAGACCATCATCCACACCCCCTCGTTGAACGTCATTAACGCTTGCTAATCCCTCCCTCAATAGCACTGCAGATAACTTACACCCTACTATCACTTACTTTATCTCCCACAAAACCACAACAACAACAAATAGATTTCTTCAAGTCACTAGATATCTATAATGCATCTGATAAGGTAAGGCAAGAAAACTTTCCACTCTCGAATAGTTATCTCACTCTACCTTACAGCGTCCTTCCACAGTAACGGGATAGGACATACTGTTATTCCTCATATGTAAAATAATGATTTGTGCGACATAATAAGGGGGATTAAAAGATTATTTGCCGATGATGCTATTATTTATCGTGAAATCAAAACCCAGGACGATTGCGCTTTGTTACAAGTCGATATTATGAAAATAATTGCGTGGTGTAAAGACTGGCAGTTGGAGTTAAACGCTAAAAAGCGCAAAGTCATGCGTGTAAGTAAACACCATTTAGCTCTGAATATATAATTAATGGTACTGTCCATAGAATACCTATGAGTATCAATTCGTAATAAATTGTCGTGGAATGAGCATATCGAGAATGTAATTTGGAAAGCAAATCGTATGCTCCGATTTCTAGGTCGTAATTTAAAACAACGCACTCCGGAGGTTAAATCGATTGCATACAAGTCACTAGTGCGTTCTCACTTAGAATATTGGTGTTCTGTATGGGGTCCCCATCAAAAGGGGCTAATGGAGGCGTTAGAGAAGGTCCAAAGGAGAGCCGCCCGATTCGTGACAGGTACAGTATATATAGTTGGAGGGAAAGCGTAAGTGCGATGTTGAAGGAAGACCTGGAACACCGAAGGCGTTGCTATCGACAGAAGCTAATTGTAAAATTCACGACTGACGTATTCCGGAATGACAGCAAACAAATATTGCTACCAGCAACATTCATATCTCGGAATGACCGCAAAAATAAGATAAGAGAAATCAGGGCCAGAACCGATTCATTTCTGTACTCATTTTTCCCACGAGCGATTAGGGAATGGAATAGAAAGGATTTACCGGGCGAGTAAACTTAAAATCCGACAGGGATAGCTTTCTATCAAGCACTTCGGCCATCCTGATCTGGGTTTTCCATGGTTTTCCCAGATCACTCCAGGCGAATGCTGGGATGGTTCCTCACATGAGCCCATGGGCGCCTCCTATCATATCCCGTATATCCCTTCCAATTACCCTTTCGGATGGGTGCAGTGCACCCTCCGCCACACACTTTTAGTGAATCGCGGAGTAATAATAATAGTTACAACTCTCACTGCTGATGAGAGTGAAGGATCTATATTACCCACATCTTTACAGACTCAGCACCGCTTTAGCTTCACTACCAACCGTCTCCGCTTTAAAAATAAAAAAGCTAACGATATAGAAACGTATGAAAAATTCACTGATCGGTGCAACATATATTTGCTGATTTGATCTCAACAAAAACCCAATAATCATTACTTTGACACACTACCACAATTCTCAACTAATTCTGCAAATGGCACGAATACCTAGAGCGGAGGCTGATGGCCTATTCTCGTAGGTTGGTTTCACAAAATCATACAACATAAATCTATGAAAACATTTTTCTGTTGTATGTATTGAAACTTCTTGCAAGATCCAGATCATATCTAAACTCTTACACGATCATAAATCCACATAATGAATTAATTGGAGCTAACAATCAGTTAAGAATCGCTAAAAATATTACAACGACAAGCGCTTGGTCTTGAAAGTACCCTTCTCTCTTAACCCACTCTGTACCAACATCAAAGTATATCTGGAAGAAAATCCTGGGCATTTGTGGTGACGCCGGTTCGAATCCCAGGCCGGCCGAACATATTTCGTTTTTCCACTGTTTCAAGAGCCAACTCCAGAGAAATTACAGCATGGTTCCTTCAAACGAGAATGGCCGATTTCTCGCTAATTGTCCAGATTAATGATCTCGACGTAAGTCAGCCGCATAGCCCTCAAAAATTCATAAAAGTTCTGAGTTTCCAATTTTACAAAATAAATAATTTAATCTTCTCAGCTCTACCACAATGATTGAAGAATTTCACTGCTGTCGATATTCCAGAATCTCAACCATTACACACTATTAACAAATTAATTAAAGACGACGAAATTCATCCAATCTTTTACAGCAACAATTAAACGCAGAGAAACTAAACCTCACACCCTCGTAAATATATGTCTTTTCTATATCGATCAAACTGTGCATGGTGACTGAGCACTGAGCAGCATTTACGTGGACGCAGGCTCGAATCCCGCTTTGGCCTACCATATTTCAGTTTTACATCATTTTTCGAAATCACTCCAGGTTAATGGCGAGATGGTTTCCTAAGAAGACCTTGACAGAATTTCAACCTGTTCCTGTTCCCTAGTCATTTCTCGTCTTTAATGACGTCGACATAGACAAGGCGTTAATTCGTTAGATAAAAAAGAATTTAAATAATAGATCACTTAATGTACGCATTGATCGATTTTCACCGATTTTTGTCTACTTTAAGCCTCCATCGCAATATTAATAAAAAATATTACCACTGATAAAAGAGACATCAACAATTCTCGAGTGGAATCGAAATAAAACATCAAATATCAATGGTTATACCAATGCACTATAATAATATTTATTTAGTGTCGTAAGCCATGAAAGATTATTTCATGAAAGAGTGGTGTACTGTACAGGTTTGAATACATCTTATTCACGTCAGTAATACGCATTGCGAAGGTCTCGCAGCAAGTGTTTCCAGATGTGACTGCACGTGGACTGAGGTCACGTGCATATTCCACGTGCCGCTTCGATCTTGTCTCAGGCAGCCCGGTGTGATATTCAGTGACTAATAGGCGAACTGAACAGATGATATCTCCGTCACATGTAGGTAATAACAAATGCCCCTAATGAACCTCGTGTGCAAAATTCTACCGTATAAGGCCAAGAAAATAATCTACAGGGTGATTCAAAATAACGTGGAAAAAATGACATGGTAGATCAGTCATACAATAAGAATCAAAAATCGCATAGGAAGAGAGGGTCGTAACTGCGATCCGGAGCCGCTACAGGGCGTCTAAAGTAATACTGACACAAAGAGAAGAAACAAAACCATTACAGATCATTTTATTGATAATTACTCACTCACATGCGACTAATGCAAGCCAAATGTTGAGCCTACAGCAGATGCTCAAAGTTTTTGCCAGATACATCGAGACAAGCCCGGCATGTCCGTTACATGGAACGGCGCACCTTCTCAAAGATACCAGGTGTATCTCAAACACATCCGGCTGCCGCAACGATTCTTCCTACCAAGTCTTCCGGCGTTTCAATAGGTTTTTCATACACAAGTCCTTTTAAAAATCCCCACAAGAAAAAATCCAAGGGAGACAGGTCTGGTGATCGTGGTGGCCATGCCATTGGTCCACCGCGACCAATCTATTATACAGGCGTTTGCGACCCTCTGTTGCCATGCGATTTTTGATCCTTATTGTTATGACAGATCTACCGTGTCATTTTTTCCACGTTTTTTCTTTTAATCAAGCTGTATACACATTTATATAAGGTGTTCAAAACTGCAATCACTTGAAACTCGGAAAAAATGCAATCAAGTGCTGATATCAAAATCTAACAGTTACATTGCGAAAAAGAATTTGAAAATGAAGTTTTTAAGAGGTAGAATGGGAGTCACTAAAATGGACAGAATAAAGAATGAAGTGATTAGACGCACCATGAAAGAGGAACCACTACAGGAAAGGGTAGAGAGGACCAGACTGAGATGGTATGGGCATATCAAGAGAATGGGGGCTCAGAGAATCCCGAGAAAGATCCATGAAATTAAGATGGAAGGTAAACGACCCAGAGGAAGACCAAGAGATGGATGGCTGAAAGGAGTGGAGGAGGGTGTACGGAAGAGAGGAGAGGACTGGAACAAAGTGGTGACAGAGAGGTGGTGGGAAGAAAGAAGGAAATGGAGAGGCTTGTGCATAATGCAGACCCAGCCAGAGGCCGGAAACTGTTGAGGATGAGGATGATGATGATGATGATGATGAATACCACTCATACGAGTTTCGATTTTAGATTCTTTTGTCTCCCTTGAATATGTTGACTGCGAATGTCATTTCACGGATATGATCCTAATTAAGCTTTAACCGAGATGAAAAGTATCTAAAAATCCGAAATATGAACTTACAGTTTGAAATTAAGAAAGATATTTCGTATAAAACAAATTTTTAACGGCTTTAAAATAACAGAAAGAAAAACTTATTTCCATACCGGGAACCAAATTTGATTGCTTCTTAATATCTTTCTACAAGCGATTCATTAAATACAATTGTGTTGTAGGTATAGGAATACACAGACTTTTACAATACAGGCCAATAAATGTGTCGTGGAGGACATATTTCCGAGTATTGCTTCAATTGGTCTTTAACGGTTGACTTTTAGTCTGCAGACCTCAAGTAAATCTCTAGAAGAGCGTGTAAATCATTGAGATTTTCTTTACATAAGTGACCACTTTTAACTCTCCAGCTAGACTGAGTTGAGAAAGGTACACAGTAATGCAATACTGGTAAGCCAGTATTGCGTTACTGTTTCTTGGGATGACATTGATGTCAGATTGTGCAAAATAAGAGTGACAGAAATTTTCAGCGGCTGCCAAATTTATTGTCAAAATGTGTACGTGAACATCATTTCCAGTAGCCGCAGTGTGACGAACGGCGGCATGGAACAGAGTGTCTTCTTTGTTACCTTGTACTAGTGCTGTGCAAAATGACATACACTTTTAAAAGCCTGATGGTCACTTTCTCCTGGAAATAATGTTAAAAATGTCTAATATCTGTTTGTATTCAGTTTCTTAAAATATACTGTTATAGAAAAAATATTGTCTTTTTTTAACTACTTTTTTTCTACCCGTATTTTTTTCTTATATCTCCAAAAGCGTGAACTTAACCAGGACAATAGCAGTTTCAGTCCATTGTCCGTTGAACTACTACTGAGAGATTTTATAACTAATTTCTTAATAGACCAGTTATATTGAAGGATTTGTCTTAAGACATTTCCTCCAAATCTTACAACGGTCACTTCACTTGTGGTTGGTCTGCTCTTTTACTCTTGTTTGTTTAGTTACTGGTGTTGTTTGAAGGACCTGGCAGTTCTGAATCGTTTACTGTCTGGGAGGAAATTGGCATTATGAGTTGCACCAGCAACTCGATAATTGATGTCAGCTGCGAGCCCCACTGTATATCAGCTGCGCCGAGCATGCAGCAGTGCCGGTGGCATTTGACACTGCCGGGCGGTCGGTCTAATGGAGCTCTGATCGGTTTCCTCGTGGCGTGAGGAGGTTGGACGTGATTTGTCGTTTGAGTTTTCTCTCCGGACGTTGCGGCGAATTTGACGGTATATCTACTGTTTGCTTACGGTGGTTTTCGAGCGCAGACAGGTCGAGATGCTGAGTCTTCTTGCTCTGTGGTTACGTCTGGTTCTCAACCGTTTTTGAACTGGGCACCCATTAAAGCAGGTGGCATGGTGTACACCGCAATTGTAACATGTTGCATTTCGTTTATGTCTTGGGCAGTTCTGTGTGGAGTATTCGTCGCCGCACCTAACCTACCTCTGCTTGCCAATGCACTGCCAGTGTAGTGTTTGAACTTCTGACACTTGAAGCACTGGATTCTTTGTTTAAGAAGTAGTTTGCTTGGTATTTGTCTTCTTGAAAATTATTCTCGGTAACTGCTGCTGGCTACAGTCTTCAAGTCAGACGGGTAAGCGGCAATAATTTTGAGTCCATTTGCATGCGGCCAAGCGAACATGGGCACCTCCGTGTAACGCTGCATTAGGCCAAGCAGGGAGGTCCAGTTGTTACCGAATGCGACTTGTATTGGTAATACACGCCAGAGCCTGTACGTCTATATGACTGTTTGGTTGCGACCGATCTGGGAATTCCGGGTCCGGATCTGGAGATATCGGAATAACTAATGTTTCTATAGGTTGAGGCACACTTCTTTCCTCCGTAGGAGTGATTCTTGATCTCTTTACATTCGTGGTCGTAGCCGCACTGTTGGTCGTCTTGACTTTCTTCATGGCTCCAACTTTACTGCTGATGAGTTGTTGACTAGCTTGATGCGTCCACATACGCCGATAGTCTAACACGGAATTTCCGTCGAACACTTCATCAGCAATTATATCTATTTGTACTACGCAGATAACGAAATTGCTTTCGGTAGAAAATTAAATAAGCCGTTATTCAAAAGTCGTTGTGAGGAATCTTATAAATACTGTGGGATCAAAACATGAAATATTTTTCTAGAATATTTGGAAATAATTCTGGAAAATTGCCTTGTGAGAATTAACAGTCTCTGTATGGTCATTGTACGTTTCTTTGTCGATCAAAATTTTCTTGACCTCACGTCCATCTTAGTCTTTCTACAAGCAGATGCTTTCGCACACTTCTATTAAGACCAAAATTTATAAAATATTGAAATATGTTATAAGAATGGTTAAATTATAAGCATATTACTTGGAAAGCGCGTATATTGTAACATTCATTTTACGTCCATACAGAAAAAAACATCCATTCTTATTTTCATTTTGCTAAAGACGTACCTTTTCGCATGTTTTGACGAGTTGCGTTTTTCCCGCGCAGTTCCATGAACATAGCTCGCTACTTCGAAATTATATGTTTCACTGTTACCAATAAACTCTATTCGATATGAGTCAGAGCAAAATATAAAAAAGCAAAAAATAAACTGCATGAAACAAATCTTTAAGGCGATGGATAGTCTTGTAAAATCTTACTTTCATATCCGTCGACTCTATGTGTCAGCCCATAGACCATACAAGCTCACTTGAATGGTAGATGACGAAGAAGAAGTCGGGTACGCAAGTAAGAATCAAATTTTACACATAACAAACTTTTTATTTATAGATTTAAAACAATGGGGAAGTTGGCTATCAGAAATGTTAGTAGTAAAAACTACTGTATTTCTAAACGAATAAATTCTTTTTTTTTTTTTAAACTGCTTAACGTCTCCTATAACAACTAGGTCTTTAGAGACGGGAAAGGATGGGGGGCAAGGAATGGGAAGGAAATCGGCCATGGCTTTTTGAAGGAAGCATCCCGGCATTCACGTGGAGTGATTTGGGTAAACCATGGAAAACCCAAATCTGGATGCCCGGTCGGGGATTCGAACCGCCGTCCTCCCGAATGCGAGGCCAGAACGCTAGCCGTTACACCACCACGCTCGGTGAATAAATTCTATTTGAATACAGTTTCAGAATATAATTTCAATAAAATAATTATTTTATTCTAGTAAATCATGTCCTATTGCGCCTTTCAATCTGTCAACTCGGGACGTTATGAACCGCACGTGTCTAACTACAGCATCTAAACGACCTCTTTATCTTTCGTTTGAATTAACTCTCGTAAGAGAGACGGGAGACGCAGAATGTCTATTATTACCATCTCATAAAGTGGAAGGTTGACTGCTCGCTGCGTGACCGCAGCCGCTTAAAGAAGAGCGGATAAAGTATTGCATTATGTAGCAAGCCAGTTTCGGACTCGATTTCAGTAACTGGTCAGATACGCAGTATAAAATGCCCCTCCAACAGAGACGACTGTCTTTATTTTCTTCACTAAGATTATATCGTTGTATATTGGATTCAACTCCGTCGTAGATATAATACGCAGATTTCAAAGGCAAAACCGAAATGGAAGTGCACTGTAATGCGGTGTACTCCCTTAGTTTGCTATAAATTTCGTACATTGGTACAGTTGCTCCCGTTGGTTTATTAATAGGTCTAGTAATGCTATAATGTTTGGTTACCCACTGGTAATATTTTACCAAAGTTTCGTAAAAATTCCTTATGAGAGTAGTTACACTAATGAAATATGTAAAATATCCACCATATAGGATGTAAAAACTAAAAAGTTTTTCAGGCTAAATAACTTTACGGCCACATGATACCATAAAAAGAGATATTGTCTAAACCCTAATGCATGTAATGAGAATATGTATGTAACCTTCTATTTCGTCCTTGTTTTTGAATATTTAGACCTCGTTGACCTTCTGATCACAAGGAATGAGACTTTGTTAACGTCTTTTCCAAAGATCTAGAAGAAAATATGTGATGAACTATTTCCAAGCAAGCCATCTGGCATGATGGGTTAGGCGACCACTTCAGCATAGTAAGTTTTGAGAGCATTATTCAGGCTTTAACTTTGCAACCTAAAGTAGCCTGCTCATTCTACCGAATAAGGTGGACTCACTACTTAACGTGCAACCCGAACCAGCGATCATTGCAAACTTCACAAAGTAAGCTTCGCTGGAAGTGAATAATTTCGACTGATATGGAAATTCGTATCCAGGACATCACAAAAACGACCTACCAACGTCCAAACAGACCTCAGTATTCTAAAGATGATCCTTCCATTTAGATCAATTTGTTTCCTAAAACCATGGAAATATGGATATGCGGATTGACGCATGAACCAAATTTCTCAAGAATAATTAGCTTTCATGCTTCTTCGCTAGGTGCGTCCATCACTAACCATGACATTTTTTCACTTTTTTCTCGAAATCTTTTTGATACGAATATTGTCGAAGTGGGAAATATGTGGATAAAGAATCCATTCTGCCAAAGGAACTGTTCGTTCCATAATATATCTATGCAACTTAAACTATCTTAAGCAAGTTCTTATTCTTTGAATCCTCGATCAAATAATAATTCATGGATTAATTAGAGAAACTTGATGCGAATCACTTTCCTATTCAAAATTATGCTGTTTCTGATAACTTTTGTTTGTGGTTAGCTAAAATCCAGCTGACAAAGACAGCAAGTGGACTAAAAAGGAACTGAAGTGCTGATTATAAGTTGCCCCTCTCTCATTCGTATATCAGGGGTTTTGCGGCTTATGGGGAGACGATTGTGAGTAAGATACTCGATGATAGTCTCAGCGAAAGAACCATCACGACACGGATCTAGAGAAACGTGGAAAACCGCAATCTCGAGATCCGCACTGGAAATCGCTTTTGTGAAGCAATTAAATGTCAGTCCCAAAAGTATCCATCAGTCTAGAGACACGATCAACCAATAGGGAGCGTGCACAAACTACGTGGCTTGGTCCAGGGAGAGGGGAGGGGTTGGTTAGATGGCTACGCAGGGCTACGTGGGGGGAGGGGGGGGTTCCGAGCCAGGTCATGTAGCTTTCCTTTCGTAACATTTTTCATGGTTAAAATAAGAAACAGAACACACAACAACATGTGAATATTTATTTCCCTCAGTTAATTATCTCCTTATGTAATTTACAATCGTCTGACAAGAGAAAACAGCACAAAATGTCTTCTGGAATCAAAAGGGAAAAAAGCTACGTGCTACGTGAAGGAGGGGGGGGGGGGTTAGAGGCAAAAGCCACGTAGGGCTACTTGGGGGGGGGGTTCACAAGAGGCCAAAATGGAGTTACGTGGTTTATGCGCGCTCCCTTAGCAGAAAATACTCTTTTTTTGGGCAAGGAACGGGTAGAAATTAGGTCATGGCCTTTTGCAGAAAACCATTCATACCGGCATTCAACTGAAGTGAGACCACCAAACACCAAAATCTCGGTGCCAGGGATTCGAACCCACGTCCTCCCGGAATGCGAAGCCAGAGGGTTACCGATCAGCCTACGCGCTCGATTGTTCTTACGGAGTGCTTGCATGGACTAATCTTGAAGAGAAAAAGACACAAATCTGAGGGGCAAATCTTACTTCTTGTTCGCTGTAACCACTCAACTCACGACCGAAGTCGTCAAAGCATAATGATGGCATTAGTTGATTTGGGCTCTGGCGATGGAAGGAATTGCCATCATTCTTGACATGTGCTTGCAATTTTAGAGTGGTTTCAGTAACCAGATTGCGTGACGAACGTCTATGTTAAATCCTAATCTGTCAGAAATACAAAGAACGACCAATCAAAAAAATTCCAGTCAAGCCAACATCAATATATAATATTTCTATGACTCTATCAGTACTCTGAAAGTAAGAATATCTTTGCTTTACAACCAAAATCTATCACATTATTAATCTGACACCCAGTTTGGTATGTTCATGGGAAACATTTATTGAAAAGAGGATCGGAGTACGATATAGGAAGACCACCAAGAAGATGTACTGGTACCGAATAAGGCCACTAGGCCTAACACTGGATAAAAAAAAAAACAAGATAATCAAAGTTGGCTTTTTAGAGGACCCTGAAGTTAAAGCGCAAATTTTTGTTCCATTTTCCATTCATCTACAGTACCACTGTACCGACTTTGACGCGGTATCCGTGGTTTGAAAGCTTAAGGTCACACTTAAAATTTGAGATGAGTCTAATCACACTATGTCAACTGACGGTGGAGAACATTAAGCTTTGGGTGCGCGCTGGTCTGTATATAAGACTACAATAAACGTGTCGCTTGTATTTTTTTAAGAAAAACACAAATTACATGAAATTTTAGAAAATTAATGGTAATAATTTACAAAGCGATAAGAAAACGAGAGTAGGCTTTTGCTTTTCGCGGGCTAAACATAGACGTGCAATAAAAGCTTTTATGTAGACGATATTTTCTGTAAAAGCCATGGAAAGTGTAAGTAAATATCGTTGTGATTTATTATTGATCGCAGCGATTGTCAGCTGCGCAGAATTGAAGCAAGAACGTGGAGCATTCTGGCGTTCGTGATAAACGGCGTTACAGCGCCACAATTTACTAAATCTGCGCTCTGTAAATACAATACAATAACGCATTACGGAATAGTTATTGAAATGGGCATACAACTATCCCAGACTTCATACCATTAATCGCCAGAAACGCTAACACTAATTTACATAGTTATAAACATGTATCATGTTGACAAAAAATCTTCACAGGTTTGCAGCCGGATTTTATTATAAGATGACAAGCTTTCGGCCACTATCTCAGTAGCCATCTTCAGGTCGATAACAGTAGCGGCGATCTTGCGTTTACGAAAGCCAAGCGTTTACTGGTGTCGCCTAGCAACCTCATGACGCTAGCAGTCTTGCTTCGCTGTGATTGGTCGAGGCGGCGGTCACCCATCCAAGCGCTCACCACGCTCACAATTGCTTAACTACCGGAGCTTAGCAGTGCCGGTCACCCATCCAAGTTCTTACCACTCTCAGCATTGCTAACTGCCGAGTCTAGCCGGCTGTCCACACTCCACCGGATCGCCGGCAACCAGGGAACGTGGGTCGCACAATATCGATAACCCTGGTTTCCAAGCGTTTGCTCAGCAAATAACCCATGTCACGGTTAACCAGGTTGTCATGTAACCGTATTTCTATAGCTTCTTTAACCACGGACTCCCAAAAGAACGAACATTTAGTCAGCACCTTCACGTTGTCAAAGTCCATTCTGTGGCCATTTTCAATAACATGTTGAGCAACAGCAGATTTTTCCATCTGAAAAAGCCGAATGTAGCGTTGATGTTCCGCCACACGGGCCTTGATTGTGCGTACTGTCTGTCCAATGTAAGATTTCCCACATTCACAGTGTATACTATACACCCCCGGTGTCTTCAGCCCCAAGTCATCCTTTCACAGAACGTAATAAGTCACGTATTTTGGCAGGAGGACGAAATATGCTCTTAATACCATGTCGATCTAGTATCCTGCCTATTTTCCCGGATATGTTACCAGCAAATGGGATATATGCCAGATCTTTATACCGTTCTTAGGTTCAATTGGCTGTTTGTTTGGCGTTTTTGTAGTGCCCTTTCTATTTGTCCGTTACAATATCCATTTCTCCTGAATGTAGTACGGAGATGTTCCAGTTCCGTCGGCAGACTGTCAGCATCAGAGATTTCTTTCGCTCTATGCACCAGTGTGTACAATACCGCATTTTTCTGAGCCGGGTGGTGGAAGCTTCCGGCATGTAAGTAACGGTCCGTATGGGTAGGTTTTCTATACACACTATGAGAAAGAGTCCCATCTGGTTTTCGCCGAAAAGAATGTCCAAAAAAGGCAAGCTACCATTCTCTTCCAGTTCCATCGTGAAACGTATGTTTGGGTGAATTCCATTTAGATGGTCCAGAAATTCATTTAGACTTGTGATCCCATGGGGCCAAACAACAAATGTATCATCAACATATCGGAAGAAACATGCCGGCTTAAGAACAGACCTTTCTATTGCTATACTCTCAAAATGCTCCATAAACAGATCAGCAACAACAGGAGACAAAGGTGACCCCATTGCCACACCATCCGTCTGTTCATAGAAATCTCCACCGTACGTAAAGTAAGTGGATGTAAGGACCAACTCAAAAAGATCAACAATGCTAGATTCAAAGAGATTTCGTAGCAGCTGCAAAGTGTCTCTCAGTGGAACTCTAGTAAAAAGTGAGACTACATCAAAGCTGACCATAACATCGGTCTCCGAAAGGTGCATCTTTTGAAGAAAACTGACAAATTGTGTTGAGTTCACAACATGGTGAGGACCTTTTCCTACGTAGGAACCAAGCATACTAGCTAGATATTTAGCCAGACCATATGTGGGACTACTAATGGTACTCACAATAGGCCGTAAAGGGACGTCCTCCTTGTGAATTTTGGCAGACCATAGAATCTAGGTGGTCTGGCAGCACGAGGTCGAAGACCCTTAACGACTTCCGATGGAAAACACGTCTTCTTTAGAAGTGCTGTTACCTTTCTTTCTATTTTCGAAGTTGGGTCCTCATTGAGCGGCTTGTAAGCAGTGTCATTAAGCAGCTTTCTTACCTTGGTCTCATACATTTCAGCAGTAATAAGGACAGTAGCATTACCCTTGTCCGCTGGTAAGACCACAATTTCATCATTCTGGCGTAAAGCTCTTAAGGCCATGCGTTCAGATTTTGTGATATTCGACTTTGGAAGTTTGGCTCTCTCCAGAACCCTGCATGTTTCCCTCCGAATTTCCTCGGCCGAATCTCCCGGAAGCTTGCGTGCGGCCAATTCAACTGCGCATATGATATCTTTAACTGGAACTGTTTTAGGAGTCGGGGCGAAGTTTAACCCTTTGGATAGTACTTTTTCAGTTGCTTCGTCCAGCTGTAATTCAGTTAGGTTGACTATTGTGTGTTTAGAACTTTGTTCCTCTGCCGGACGCTGATATCGTGACAGGCGGTTAAATTTGGAAACCTGTCTGACTGATGTCTTGTCAAACTCCAGGTTCGCCTGAGCCGACGTAGCAGTATCTACCCAATCCCAGGAGGCCGGCGACAGTATGGCAGCAAGCTCCAAATGGCAATGATATAATTCCAGGGCGTTTTTATCAAGTGAAAAACGTGTGTAGCGAATGCGCTCTCGTAGAAGCGAAAGACTTGCACGACGTAGAATCCGGTTGGCTTTTGGAGTATCAATATGATGGCCAACCATACAAAAGCGAGGCACAATGTTTGAATCTCGACACCTCAGTAGGAAGACCAAGGAGCACAAAAGTCTAGCCTTCTTCTTTCGTAATTTTTCCAGATGTCTTACCCTCATGTACATCTCCTCCCCGTAGAGGTATTTTATATGTGAATGCAGACTTTCCCGGCGAATAAATGACAAAAAATCTTCACAGGTTTGCAGCCGGATTTTATTATAAGATGACAAGCTTTCGGCCACTATCTCAGTAGCCATCTTCAGGTCGATAACAGTAGCGGCGATCTTGCGTTTACGAAAGCCAAGCGTTTACTGGTGTCGCCTAGCAACCTCATGACGCTAGCAGTCTTGCTTCGCTGTGATTGGTCGAGGCGGCGGTCACCCATCCAAGCGCTCACCACGCTCACAATTGCTTAACTACCGGAGCTTAGCAGTGCCGGTCACCCATCCAAGTTCTTACCACTCTCAGCATTGCTTAACTGCCCGAGTCTAGCCGGCTGTCCACACTCCACCGGATCGCCGGCAACCAGGGAACGTGGGTCGCACAATATCGATAACCCTGGTTTCCAAGCGTTGCTCAGCAAATAAAGACGTGTTTTCCATCGGAAGTCGTTAAGGGTCTTCGACCTCGTGCTGCCAGACCACCTAGATTCTATGGTCTGCCAAAAATTCACAAGGAGGACGTCCCTTTACGGCCTATTGTGAGTACCATTAGTAGTCCCACATATGGTCTGGCTAAATATCTAGCTAGTATGCTTGGTTCCTACGTAGGAAAAGGTCCTCACCATGTTGTGAACTCAACACAATTTGTCAGTTTTCTTCAAAAGATGCACCTTTCGGAGACCGATGTTATGGTCAGCTTTGATGTAGTCTCACTTTTTACTAGAGTTCCACTGAGAGACACTTTGCAGCTGCTACGAAATCTCTTTGAATCTAGCATTGTTGATCTTTTTGAGTTGGTCCTTACATCCACTTACTTTACGTACGGTGGAGATTTCTATGAACAGACGGATGGTGTGGCAATGGGGTCACCTTTGTCTCCTGTTGTTGCTGATCTGTTTATGGAGCATTTTGAGAGTATAGCAATAGAAAGGTCTGTTCTTAAGCCGGCATGTTTCTTCCGATATGTTGATGATACATTTGTTGTTTGGCCCCATGGGATCACAAGTCTAAATGAATTTCTGGACCATCTAAATGGAATTCACCCAAACATACGTTTCACGATGGAACTGGAAGAGAATGGTAGCTTGCCTTTTTTGGACATTCTTATTCGGCGAAAACCAGATGGGACTCTTTCTCATAGTGTGTATAGAAAACCTACCCATACGGACCGTTACTTACATGCCGGAAGCTTCCACCACCCGGCTCAGAAAAATGCGGTATTGTACACACTGGTGCATAGAGCGAAAGAAATCTCTGATGCTGACAGTCTGCCGACGGAACTGGAACATCTCCGTACTACATTCAGGAGAAATGGATATTGTAACGGACAAATAGAAAGGGCACTACAAAAAACGCCAAACAAACAGCCAATTGAACCTAAAGAACGGTATAAAGATCTGGCATATATCCCATTTGCTGGTAACATATCCGGGAAAATAGGCAGGATACTAGATCGACATGGTATTAAGAGCATATTTCGTCCTCCTGCCAAAATACGTGACTTATTACGTTCTGTGAAGGATGACTTGGGGCTGAAGACACCGGGGGTGTATAGTATACACTGTGAATGTGGGAAATCTTACATTGGACAGACAGTACGCACAATCAAGGCCCGTGTGGCGGAACATCAACGCTACATTCGGCTTTTTCAGATGGAAAAATCTGCTGTTGCTCAACATGTTATTGAAAATGGCCACAGAATGGACTTTGACAACGTGAAGGTGCTGACTAAATGTTCGTTCTTTTGGGAGTCCGTGGTTAAAGAAGCTATAGAAATACGGTTACATGACAACCTGGTTAACCGTGACATGGGTTATTTGCTGAGCAACGCTTGGAAACCAGGGTTATCGATATTGTGCGACCCACGTTCCCTGGTTGCCGGCGATCCGGTGGAGTGTGGACAGCCGGCTAGACTCGGGCAGTTAAGCAATGCTGAGAGTGGTAAGAACTTGGATGGGTGACCGGCACTGCTAAGCTCCGGTAGTTAAGCAATTGTGAGCGTGGTGAGCGCTTGGATGGGTGACCGCCGCCTCGACCAATCACAGCGAAGCAAGACTGCTAGCGTCATGAGGTTGCTAGGCGACACCAGTAAACGCTTGGCTTTCGTAAACGCAAGATCGCCGCTACTGTTATCGACCTGAAGATGGCTACTGAGATAGTGGCCGAAAGCTTGTCATCTTATAATAAAATCCGGCTGCAAACCTGTGAAGATTTTTTGTCATTTATTCGCCGGGAAAGTCTGCATTCACATGTATCATGTTCATTTTCTACTTTTCAATGAACTATCAATATCGGTTTGATATATGTAGCTTGCATGTAACTTTAAATATATTAACTTGGGTGTTTACAAGATTAAATTTTATTTAGTGTAGTATCGGGGTGTCACTGGAACACAAACACATTCTTTCACTTGGTACGTCTGTTTGTTACGTTTTCGATATTTATAGTCGTGAGCATGCAGCCACCCTTACAAAAATACTATGAAAAACAATCGAATTATTACACCTGTGCTTATTTTCCTGGAACTTAGGAGATAAAGCCCACGATTCAAATATACATATACTAAAAGAAGTTGGTAGACACATCTGCACAACCATTATTACTTCCTGAGGCTACGAAAGCATGGAGAAACTATTGCTGTGCTATAATTATTCACTTTTAAGATTTCAGAGAATATTCTAGTCAGAGTTGCGGAGAAGCCTTACGTTTAAAAATTTTTTCCTGTTTTCAAATTTTCACCTAACCATGTTTACGTAAGATTAATTCTAGCATATGTTGTGGGTGAGGTTTTCACGCAATATGGACCACAACAAATTGCAGTTTACTGTTTTACTAATAAAGCATGCTTACACACTAAGTAATAAATCCCTTCTTAACAGAAATGATTGTAAGGAGGAATGTATTGTGTCATTTCCAAATGGAGCTAAAGCACGACTTTTCCATTGGTTAAGAGATATTCTAAAAAATAATTAAAAAGAGCTTCAGTGTTTTTAGCTTGTCAGGCACTGATTAGAAACGATGCGAATGCCAAATACGGAAATAAGGTGAATCGCTTCATCTTTTTGGCAAACATTTCTTCGAAAAGCTTATGAAAGTTCGAGAACCTTCTTTTAATTCAGCTGATAAATTCTAAGTCGACATTTCTTATAAAACTAATTTCGTATAAGCCTAATTCAAACTATTAATCGCACTTTATATGGAGTTCGATACACGCATTATTTTGATAAAAATGAAGAAGCCACCAGTTCTTGAACACCATTAAGTCTAAAGCTGTATGTAATGATTAGTTTTTGCTGCCATTGTCTCAGGGTCGTTACGTAGTCGCGATAAGGAAAGGTTTACGTGCGAGAGAAGGTCAAGGCTTTGCGTCTAGCTCACTAAAACGCGGCAGGTTATGTATCGTTTAGTTTAGTCTTATTCTGTTTAAACCATAAAAGATGTTCTACGTGGCATTCACTGTAATCAAAAACACAAACCCGAACTTGTGTCCTTATTTACGGATTTAATATTGTTGCCCTAAACTGCCCAATAGCAAATCTGTTATTCCTTGCACCCTATATTCTGGAAATTTATGCTGATTTGTATTCGTTCTTTTTAGTTGCTAGATTTATACATCTTTCTCACCTACCCTGAATTCTACAAGGCCCAGCGTATTTCCCAAATATAGATTAATAAAAAATATACTTCAGCATAGAGAGTACTTGATAGTATCCACGTTCCTATTAGTTCATTCACTTCCACAATAATAATAATAATAAAACAAAGAAACGATAAATACTGAATTAAATTGGACATTTTTAGTTTTAAAAATGACTTCGGTATTAATTTAAAGCATTCTTCTTGTTTCAATGATTTTAACCCAGGATTGGAATCAATACAGAACTGAAATAAGGGAATGTTCATAACAGTGATAATCGGTATGTTGTGATTTAGGAATTGTAACATTCCATCATGACGTATTTGTATTTAAACATTCAATATATTAAAAAAACTGAAATATCATAACAGATGTAATTTGGATATTTACTTTTGTACAGTCGCATGGAAGACCCAGTGTGATTCCGATCATTGAATTTTGTCTATTCTATTCTGCGTTTTTGAGGCGGTCTTTTTCTGTCAGAAGCCTTTTTAATGGGTTGATGCAATCATCCATCACTTCCTATTCTGACCTGTCATACTCCTTACAACTTATGTTGTGAATTATTTGCAACATATATTTTAATATATGTCTTCTTTTGTCATTTTTTCCCTAACAAATTAACTAACCCGTATTTCTTAAATTGTGATTCCCTCTCTTTTCTCTGAGGGACTCTTCCATAAAATTCTTTCCTCGTCCACGATTTCCAAAACATGTTGATTTAGTGCTTTACCGGTCCACTTAATTTTCAGCATCCTTCTATAGCGCCACAATTCAAACGCTTCAATTTTCCTTTTTTTCTGGTATTCCTTAAGTACTGTCCTCCATACATACAATTTTCAAAATTTCTTCCCGAGTCCTAGGTCAATATTTGAAACTAAAAGATTCATTTTGTTTAAAAAGGATCATTTCGCTAGCATTATTCTGCTTTTAAACCCATTCCTGTTTTGGCCATCAGTTGTAATTTTACTTCCTAGGTAACAGATAATTCGTTAGGCATTGCTGAAAATGCAGCGCGTCAAACTCATAATGAAGAAGTGAGCTGTTTTATATCTTTCGCACTCTCTTCTGTCAACGAAAGGTGTGCAGTTGATATTAAAACTAAATGTCCTGGTAAAGGTACATTTTGAGTAGAACTTTTAATATGATAAATGCAGGGTATTTTTGAAGTGTTAATTATTGTTGAACTTAATTGTGGGAGTATCTTTTTCTGTGGATAAATAGTATTTTAATATGAGAAGTTTGATGTTATAATTTACATTGCGCAATGAAGTGTTCGGAATTTAAATATAAATTTAATATTCAGAACTCAAAACCTTAAAGGAAGAAACAGGAACTGGGCGTGTGCTTTTCGGAGATGCGTCTGAATTCTGTTAAACACGGTAATAAGGGGAAGGTGTGTTAGGAGAAGAAAGAAGATTTTTCGAATCTAAAAAGAGGACTTTGGATGCTAAGTAGGCGTGGACGTTACCATATGAATTTTATTCACGTCTCTAACTGTCCAAATTACTAGCATAAATCCTTTCTAGCTGGCTTCCTTCCTAGTAGAAACTGGCGTAGTAGGTCTCATGTCAAGAAGATTTAGAACCCACCTATGACCCCCTTTAATTATTATAGGGAATAGTCTCTGATGTAAAGCCAAAGTAGTAAAAAGAAACTGCAATTCATATTAATTTTGGATATAAAAGAAAACTGGTTGAGACTGCAGCAACAGTTATTTTTCTGTTATCAGTCTTTCGACTGGCTTGAAGTAATCCTCCATCCTTTCCTATATTGTGCTAACCTTTTCATCTCTACATATCCCTTACAACCCACGTCCTCAATTATCTGCTTCATATATTCTAATCTCTGTCTTCCACTACAGTTCTTACCTTCGACTGTCCCCTTCACGAGCAAATTAATTAATCCAGCATGTCTCAAAAATGGCCTACCAGCCTGTTTCTTCTTTCTGTAAGCTTCATCCACAAACTTCTTTCCTCACCCATCATTTCCAAAACTCGTTCATTTCTTACTTTGTCTGTCCACGTAATTTTCAGCATTCTTCTGTAGCACCACATTTCAAATGTTTCAATTTTCCTTCTTTTCGGTATTCCTAGAGTCCATGTTTCGCTACCGTAAAGTTCTGTGCTCCACACATAGAGTTTTAAAAAGTTTTTTTTTTTCTAATTCCTAAATCAATATCTGAAACTAAAAGATTTATCTAATTCATGAAGGCTCTTTTTGCTAGTGTTATTCTGCTTTTAACATCATTTCTGCTTCGGCCATCGGTTGTAATTTTGCTTCCCAAATAACAGAATTCTCTTATTTCTCCAATTGCATTCGATCCTATTTCTGTATTTAATCTACTAGTATTAGTATCATTTCTGCTACATTTCATCACTTTAGTCTTGCTTTGATTAATATTCAGGCCAAAATCTTCCTTCAGTATTTTGTTCATGCCATTCAGTAATTTTTCAATATCCTCAGCCCTTTCTGCTAGCAAGACAATGCCATCAGCAAATCGTAGCATACTGATTTTTTCTCCCTGAACACTTATGCCACATGAAAATTAGTATACGGTTACACTAAACGATATTTCACCGCCGCGTCAGGTGCATTAAGATCTGCTTTATTGCAGACGATAAGAATAAAAACGTGAGTGCAGTTTCCTATCGCAGCACCGAGCGTAAAGCCTTTTAAGAGCAAACCACCGCGTTCACGCGAAGCGAGCATTATCCCTGTGCGGGGCGGTTTACACGGCCGTATTCGCTGGTGTCGCCCGCTGTGCCTCGCAGTAATTGGCGTCTTGTCTGTCGCGTCCTACGCACACCCGGGGACCCCGCCGAGCACAGCGCAATCTCCGGAGCACAACAGCAACGCTACAAGACGTGACCTACTAGACGCGCGACGCGACGGCGGGATTGACGGATGAGACCAGCAACTACAACCTGTCTAAAGGCGCATTCCCACGATCCCTTGTAGGCGAGGCGAGACGGGACGGGACCTTATTAGCCGAAGTGTAGGGACGACCGCGGGCCGCAGGTTACTCCTAGCTTACCTTGCCACCACTTCCCCACCACGTTGCCTAGTGCCGTTTGGCACAGAGCACTTTACAGCAACAGAAGGGGTGCGCACCGCTGCTGCAAACCGATGGCAACAGCGCACCGCTACACACGCCTGTGATGTTTCCGACTCAGTGTGGGTAGTGCGTCTCGTCTCCGCTAGCAGAGGCGGCCCTGTTCCCATGGTGTCCCGTCCCGTCTCGCCTCCGTTTACAAGGGATCGTGGGAAGGCGCCTTTATGCTGAGCGTCACCATCCACCCTGTCTTACGTCAGTCTGTTTGTAAAAGATTATTCGCCTAGTTTGCAGAAAATCTGTTGTACATATGCTCTCCCTAATCACAGGGATGTGCAGATCCATGGAAACAATCGGTTTGGAACTCACGAAAGAGTTTATACACTTGAAGAAATATAATATTATTGTCATTACTAGTATAAGCCCATGACAGTTTTTTGCGTATCGTCACGGGTCTAGAACAGTTTTTGGGGTCAAAGATTATGATCTGGCTAAATACGAACTTGTTCTGTGTTTCCCCTAGAGTGAATAAAATCTCTTGTTCTTAAAGAACTCAGAAGTATTAATAGACGTATTAAACACGAACAGGGACGATCGTGCTATCGTATAATTGTTTCAGTGGTCGTAGACTTGAACTTTCTGAAATACAAATTTGTATTTTACCCTAAAAGTTCACACTGTAAAATTTTAAAAATTTCTGTTTGCTTCCAAAGCATCACGCTGTTTTTTATTGAGGCTGGGGAAACATTCATATTGTAATCGTATGCCATAGTGTCTGTCACGGCCAGAGAACTTAATACAGATTATTAAATAGTTGAAGCCAAAGAAATTATTTTCAAAATACCTAAATTCGGTAACATATTTGGTCTGATGTCCACTTTAAATAACCTAATAACTCACGTACAGCGAACATGAACAAACGCTATTAAACAAAGATGTCAGTTAAATAAGTAAAAAGTAAATATACCGTACTGTATTAACTTTGGTCAAGAAGCAACACTAGAGAAAATTTTAATTAAATTGAAATTTAGCGTAGGCCGGTGTGAAAATTGACATTCGCTGTTACAGCAGAGATCATGAGTAATTTAATTTTTAAAGTTTTTTTTATGTTGCTTTCATTAACGACATATTCAGTCGTAAAGTTTATCGATACTTTTTTAACTATAAAACGCTACGAAAAGCAAACTTAATGAATGTATTATGGCAATTAATTTGGTAGCAGTCGCTTAGCTATTAAATTGTGGACATAACCACGAATTTCTTCTAAAGGTATCTCTCGTCACTATTTTGCGAGCGAAGGCTGACAACTGACACCATTCCACAGCCAATAGCTATCGGGGTGAGTGAATGAGTGAACTTAGGAAATTATATAGTAGATTATTATTATTACTATCAACAATAACGAAGATTTCCCCTGACATCTACTTATGGAAGTTTTTAGTTTGAAATCTTTTACTATTTCAGATACCTTGCACACTATCTTCTTTGATAGCATATTCTATCCTATAACTCATTCATATACGAACAAAAACTTTTCTATTCTCTTATGCCTCAAAACAAATGCCAATTTATGCTTCATGGTAGTCTCATAACTTCCACATATATTATTCCCAATATTTCATCCAATATCCATTCAGCTGAATTTCCAATTTAAATCTTTTACATACCCACCATACTCTTTGTCCTTCTGCTGAATTCCTGTCGCACTTAATTCAGCTGATATACTACATCAGTTACCTACCAACTACATTAATTTACACACGCAAATTCCATATTATGAACACAAGTAAGCTGTAATCTCCCGTTTAATGGTACCAAAACCCATTTTCGCTCCGTCATAAACACTTTATTTTCACCGAGCGTGGTGTGTGAGTGGTTAACACTCTGACCTCGCATTCGGGAGGAGGGTGGTTCGAATCCCCGTCCGGGCATCCAGATTTGGGTTTTCCATTGTTTACCCAAATCACTCCAGGTGAATTCCGGGATGCTTCCTTCAAAAGGACATGGCCGAATTCCTTCCCGTTCCTTGTCCCCAGACCCATCCCGCCTCTAAATGACCTCGACGAGGCTTAAAGCCATAAGTAAAAAAAAAAAATTCTTTCAGATCATGAAAAGAAGAAAACTGAAATAAATTCTTAAATTAAAAAAGCAGTACCAAATTTGTACGTTGGAACAGGAATCCAATCCAAGACCTAACGAATTCTACCACTCATTCACCAAGTTTGCAGAGAAAGGAGCAAATAACAAACAAGACTGCTAACTATTACCGAGAAAATACGGATTGCTCAAAGGAGTACTCAACTGTAAGGAAACTTTTACTGTAAGAAATAGTTTCAATTAAAGGAATACAAAAATTCAGCATGACTAAATTATAATGTCCGGTTTACCCTTCGTACACGTTTATTGTTAGAACCGGCGAGATGATCAAAGTACGAACGTGACCGACCAATGCCTGCCAGTAACAAGCGACTTTCAGAGACAACGGAGGCAGTGGATTCTGCAGATCTGGTCACGAAACTTTATACTGAACTGAGAAGTGACAAAAAAAAAAAAATCTCATACACTTAATTTGTGAGGCGACACGTTTGATTCTAAAACGACGGAGGCTAATGCTTTAAGGCGGATGGACTGACAAAGAAGCTTTCGGCAAGTTGCAGTGACTGACACGTTGGTTCTATGTAGAGGAGGAAGGATGATGAAAAATCTAGCGCGGGACCACTAGCGATGACTGTTTGAAGTGTGTAAATTCGCTTAGGAGTAGGCCTACGACTCGATGAAATACTGATCTTGTTATGTATTCTGAACCAACCTAGGTGTAGTAATTAATTTTTGTTTTTGTTACATGTGAGCCAATCAGAAGAGCCAGACCCCTCGCGTCATCGAGGTATTGCGTACTGGCTGATATTTATGATATTTATCTCTCCACCGAACATGAGGGGAGCAAAGAGCGAACTGGTGGAATCGTAAAAAAATATATATATTAATGGCAACTTCGTTTAAGACTGTTGTACGAGAATCTGCAGGCAGTTGCCTGATGAGACTAACTCTGTTGCCGTCACTGCAGTAAATTCGTCAATATGGGATTGATCACGGTAATACAATGACCGCAAACGGCCTTATCAGTGGAAATTAATCTTAATTTAATAGAATTGTGATTTTTTAACATTTATCTCATTACAACAATCAAATCATCTACTTTGATGTTTTTAAAATAAAATAAAATCATTGAAATGTGCTTTACTAATTCACAACTGTTAATATCTCCAATCATTTAGTTACTGTGTCTCTCATGCTGAGAAGTGATGCCTTTTATAATGGAAATTTATTAATTACAGTAATTTCAAATAAAAAAACTGCACTTCAGAAAAATGAAAGCAAAGCTATTAATCAAAACAAATAATAAATAATGATCAACAAATTATTTAGATATAAATACGGATAAAATAAGATCGAAAAAATGTAAACAAAATTGCTAAATAGAAATTTGGAAGAAATATAATTTCTACTGCCGAAATATGGTATTTGGAAGACTTCATAATCTGATTTTGTTAACTTCTACAGCTTCAACACCTATTTTATTCACAAATATCGTGCCAGTTCGTTTCTTATGAGAGTAATTATTAAACAAAAAATATTTTTAAAACGATCTAAATAAACGATATTACAGCGCTCGAACGGCAATCCTACAAATATTATATTTCTTTATCAGAAATCTATATAAAATTTTAATACAAATCAGGCACTAGTCATATCATTTAAAAGTTTTCAGGGTAGCCAAAACTTTCAGACAACTGTCTTTATCAGTAATGAAAAATCTTTATAAAAACAATTATTATTTTATTGCACTGAGACAACATCCGCATTTAATCCCATATCGTTTACATCCACGGTATGGATACATTCGTATAAAACCTGGAATAAATCAAAACGCGATCTGCAATTTTTATGAATTAGGTTGTAAAGTCTATTAGGCTATAAAAGTTACAGCTGCAATAAACATCGATTATACCTAAATGACAACAAGATTCGGTAGATGCATTTAAACAGTATTCAGCCTTAGGGTCGGAAATTTCTGTCACAATACTGAACGACGACTTTAAATAGTTCTGTACACCACACCTTTAGATCAAGTGGAAAGATTGGTCCAACAAATAGAAAATTTTGATGGAAATGGCATGATAATTATTGGATGCAAATCACAGTTTCCAATTAAAGTAGTTACTAAATTTACCAGTGTATAAAGATATGAGCATCTAGTCTTTCCCACCGTACTAATGTTGCATAATGTTCACGAGTATTTAGTTGGATTTTATTAAAACTCGACGCTTGGAATCATCGAGTCATGGCGAAAAAAAAAAAAAAAAATTGAGTTAAAGTGTGAAATAAAAGATCTTTAAACAGAAACACAAACATCATATCTTAATGCTGACTTACATCATTAGTATTCCAGGCATCCCGCGCAGAGAAATATGTCTCATTAACCTAGACTGACTTACGAGTCCTGCTGAAATATCAATGTTTGCCATCAGTGTGTGATACTTTCACAGAACCATAGCACAACGACAGAAAATAAATCATCTATTATATAATTTCTCACTCACTCCCTCACTAAACTCTATTGTCACGTGCCGGCCTTCACTCGCAAATTAACTGCGACGAGATATATTTTTTAAATTGGAGGGTAAGTGCACAATTTAATAGTTAAGCAACTGCTATGAAATTAATTGCCAGAATACCTTAATTAAGTTAGCTTTTAGTAGCATTTATTCTTAAAAAATATGAAAAAACTTTACGGCTGAAAAAACGTGGAGTCGCTAGTAAAAGTAACATATAAAACGTTTAAAAGACTTAAATTATTCTTGGTATCTGCTGTAAGCACGAATTACAATTGTCATTCCTGTCTAGGCTAAATTTCAGTTTAATTAAAACTATCGCTAATGTTGCTGCTTGACCAAAGTTTATACATTACCATTTATTCGCTTTTTACGTATTTTACTGACCACTTTCGTTAGTGGTCTTTGTTAATGTTCGCTGTACGTGAGTTATTAGGTTATTTAAAGTGGACATCAGACCAAATATGTGTATTCTGGCAATTCATTTCGTCGGAGTTCTTGACAGTATTTAATAATCTGGAATCTGTCCGTTACGGACTCTATGGCCAAAGATTACACTATGAATTTTTTCTCAGCCTCAAACAAAAACAGCGTAATGTTTTCGAAGCAATTTCGCACGTTCTATGAACAAAATTTTTAAAAATTTTGCTGGGTAAACTTTTAGGGTCAAATACAAGATAATTTTGGATTTCAGCAAGTTTCTTTTTTTTTTTAATGGCTTTCGGCATCTTAGGCCACACAGCCAGCCTGATGAATTTTTTCAGATAATTAGACACACCACAGGACGGACATGACATTCACAGACACAACAGTTAAACACCCATGCCCGCGGCCGCACTCGAACCGGCGACCTTCGGCACGCGGAGCCAACACTCTAGCCCCTACGCTATCGAGGCAGGCGATTTCAGCAAGTTCAAATCTAACACCCACGACCTTTGAAACAATTATACGACAGTGCGATCTTCTCTTTCCGTGTTTAAAACGTCTATGAATACATCTGAGTTCAAGCTCAAGAGATTTTATTTACCCTAAGGATGAAACACAGTTCGTATTTGACCGGATCAGATTAACCTGTCACAATGTTTGACACTAAAGACTGGAGCTATTCTAGACCCGAGACGATACGCAATAAACGGCTTACACTAGTTAGTTCTTAATAAATGGCTTCAGATCTCAGAATCTTGAGAGACGTTAAGCAGTTAAAAAAAAAGAAAAAAAAAGATCTCAGAAACTGGAGTTGCGTTAACCGTAAACGAGAATAAAAACTGGTCGTTACTGCTTACTGCCAAATTATTATTGAAAAAGTTCAATATACTATACGCCATCCATTGTTGTTAAAACAAACTGACTCGTGTATATTTGCATATGTACCATTTTGCACTCCTGACGATGTGTAGCAATCTAGTTTAATAATTTCAATGAAGAATGGAAAAATCCCGATACTACTCACAAATTGTAAGTTACAAATCTAGGTTCAGCAATAACATATTTTCAGACATCTCTTCTACAAATTACTTATAATCGGAACGAAAATGTCAAAATAAATCATAAAATTCAGATTGCTTAATTCGAAATTAATGAGTTTATAATGTGTCAAAGTTCTTACCACCTTGGGTCGTGATCGTTTGTTCGAATTTTCTGTCAACACAGCTGTCTACTGTGAGTTCATCAGCCGCTGGACTTTATCGCCGACCGTAGACCGTACCTGCACAATCTAGAAAGGTCGATGTGCCTCTTAACCGCAGACCACTTGTATTAATTAAGCTCCATATCCCTGCTAGTTTAGCTGCAACCGGCGTATGGCTGTCGGTCACGAAAGGATAAGCTGTCAGTGTTTTGACACGAACTTCCTAGACGAAGATTGAATCCCACTAATAATCCCATGTCTAGCACACCTCTGAAGAGCATAATTATAGATCTTGAAGAAAACTAATTGTTCCCGTCAGCATAAATGCGAATGGTTGAAGGTTAATGTCATTACTCAGCACATAGTTTTCCAAACCTCTTGTGACAACCAGAGTTTACTCTCCTCATTGGCTAAAAGTGGTATTGAATAACTTTTGTTTTTCGGAACATAAAATGGATCATTCATAGACTGTCGAAAAAATATACAGCCTGTTAGCCATCTCATAGTAACTTGTCTAATTCTATTGGTTACACTTCTTTCACACTTCAGTTTCCAGTAAATGTTGGTAGTTCAATCAGATATATCTCGAATAAATAATTGGTACATTGCTGAGCATTAAACAGAGACCAACGTAAATGGTTCAACTGGTGAATAAGAAAGTATGTCAGCAATATAAAAGCTAAATTATGGGCGATCGGAGGTTTTCCGGGCATATCTACGCAGAAATGTGACGTTTCGTCAGCGTTCTATCATCTTTTTTAGATTTCGATGAAGTTGGCATATCCTGCTTGGAAGAGTCGTATTTATATAATACGTACCAGTCAGCAAGAAGGAGACTACATTGAGCTATTCGTCTGCTCAGATCCGACCATGCGATACTATAAACTCGACTGATTTTATTTTTAATATCTCTCGCATTCAAGGATGTTTTCACACGTTATAAGGAAATTTCTCAAAACCGTCCAACTACTGGTCTCTGTCAGACTACAATTCATTAGTGATAGGGGTAATGTAGCGTAGACGCCCTTAAACTAGGGCTCGGATCTCTACTTAATATCAGATTTTCCTTTCCATAGTTTTTCCAAATTGAGTCAAGATTTCTCCTTCGTAGGATACAATTAATCTTAGTGTTATGGGGTATCTGAACTTTTAACTTAAATAAGCCGTGGCCGATTTCTCCGTTGGGGTAACGTAAGTTGTTGTGGTCTTAAGTTCAAAATCGACCGCGAGAAGTAACTTACATTCCAAATTACACCAATTTGTGGACTCTTTTAACTTTATTCCTAAGTTTTTCGACGTCACTGCAAAATAAAACATACCTTGTTCTACTCCTAGAACCAAGGGAATCCCATCAAAATTATACCAGTAATTTTTATGGGAATCGCGTTCAACGAAAAATGGATACTAATTTCCTAGTGTTTTATGTCAATTTCTCAACGTTTCGACATCGCATAAAAATGAAATAAATTCCTATTTTACTCCTGGATAGTAGATTATTCTAAATTCTATCAAAATCTTAGCATTAGATCTTACGTGAATTGTTTTAAACGAAAAACGGATACTAATTTGTAGACAATTTTATGTTTTAAAATTTCTCAGTTTTCCGACTTCACTTCAAAATGAAACAAACACTGTTTTACCCCCAAGTCCAAGGGATATACATTGTTAACCTCATCAAAATTCAGCAGATTGTTTTTGAGTGAATTCCGTTCTCCTAACAGACAGACAAAGAGAGAGACGTACAGACAGACACAAATTTTAAAAGCAGTCGATTCCTTTTCTGCAGGCCATTAACAATGTCCCAAACTCATTTTTATTTAAATTATTTAAATGTACAGAATTTTTCCGGTAGGTTCATAGATAGATAATACAATAATTTTAGAGCTTCACCTTTAATGCAGTCGAATAACAGTAAAATCACCTGATAATGATAACATTTGGATCACATTAAAAAAGTATTAATTTTATCAATTAACCTTAAATGAGATGGCTGAGATGTTTTTATGGCGCGGCAGATGAAACATGATAAGATGTTTCCTTTAAGGTCTATGGCTTTTATTATCGGGGTAGCAGTACTTCGCAGTGGAGTAAATTTTTAGGTGGTTTGTATACAGGTGTCATCAGTTTCATCTGTCCCTTGTAGCAGAAATACTTTAACTGACCCACCTCAACACTTGAAGCTGGTGTCATTCGCTAAAGAGCATCAATTGTGTAAACAGCTTCAATAGATCTCAGCATTTTCATATACGACTGCTGGAAATCACATAAGAACCGCATAAGGATGACCGGTACTAGAGATCTGATGTACCCCGCGGTGACCTGTTTGACATTTTTGGACAAATCGCCAGTTAGGAAACACTAGGCACACTTTATCACAGGATAGTAAAATATGCTGCAGCTTACAGCAGCTGGATAAAAAGCAGTACTAACATTCACTGTTTTCCCAGTGTGTTGCAGTAACTCGTTTTTTAACGCTGATGCTGCTTGTGAACCGCCACAGCTCACAGCGAGTGGCTGACATTAGCTCCATGTCGCACTCGGCACCGCTAAATGAAGCTGAGCGCTCAGCTGTTGATTTACGGACCATCTGTCAGCTCTGAAGCAAGTCTGCGTACGGTACAGCTCCAAACATTTTCACGCATGAGCCATCGAAGTGATTGCCTAGATTTTCCGAGTTCAAACAGAAAAATATTGTCAAATGCGAGTTTCTCTCGCGCATTCACGCTTCTTGGACAGATTAAGTATTAACTTCATGTATTCAGTTCACAAAAATAAGTAAATATAATGTTAACAAATTATTTTAAAAAATCAATAACAAGTAATTTTTAAGTTCATTGTATGTGTTGCAAACTGCTTTAAAATCGTGTATGTAAATGAAACACCAAAAAAAAAAAAAAAAAAAAAATTGAAAAAATTATTGATGGTTTTCCAGAATTGCTATTCGATTAATTAAATTCTCCTTACAATGGTACATATATTTTTTATTTTAAAAATTTAACTTATGAAGCACCAAAATGATTTAAATCAACCATTTAGTTGCTTTTTGCAAACAATAAATTCAAAAAAAAAAAGAAGAATTTGATTTTCTCTCTGTAAACTTTAGGAGAGAACATTCGGAAACCAAGAAGGAAAATAGCATTTTTATATGATTTTTCGGCAAAAGTTTACATAAATCGTGGGATAGAAAGAAAAATATATATAAATAAGTTTTATTTGCAACCTCAATAAGTTTATCTCAAGGACATACTTGCTACAGCCTCCAATAAACCCACTATAATTATGTTCCCCCCTCCCCCTCCCCATGATTTTTAGAAATTTTATATTATCGTCATTTTAATGTTAGTGAGAACTAAGGTAACGCGCAGTCAAAAATTTGTAAATTAAACCTTTCAGTTATGATGGTGTGGCCGACGACGGAAAGACCGACAAATTAGCGAAATCACAAGGTTTTTCACTACGTTCTTTGTTGCTAAATGGAACACATTATTCCAACATGTCATTTACTAGCCACTTAACGATATGTTGTTGCACTCAGCAACTTGTTGTTGTTACATTAGAGCGTGTCGATATCGGGGTCACTAGCGCTCTAATCAACAACTGTGTAAGAAACACATTGGAACAGGTTACTTACCAATGATAAATGCTCTCCGAAAATGCTGAAACTGTTCTCATATTTCAAAAACGTTTAACGCTAAATGCAATGAAAGAAAATAATTTAAAGTTTCTGAGATCGGAGTTGCTTCGTTTCCGAGCATTTAATATTTCATCTAAGGCATTCTTTAATGTCTATAGTACTGCGACTTATTTTAGCTAACACTTTCATAAAAACAAAGTCTTTCACTGAACTGTAAGGTTTAAGAACCCCGCCCCCTTCCCCGGATATAGCTTTGTATTATTGTTTTACTAGCTGTTACCCGCGACTTCGTACGCGTGGACTTAGAATTTGATTGCTAGAATTGGATACACAAAGCTGAAAGTTACCTAAGATATGTCCCAAACAACACTGAGTCAGCATAATATAACGGGAACGCCATCGATATACCATTCTACCGTCGAACCTGTCTCATGATCAATACCGTTATTCATATCGGAAAAAAAATAATCCTATTTCCTTCCTAAAGATACAAAGTGTTTCCTTGTCATCGGCATACACATATAGTCGTAAAAAAAAAGAGGGAGACTTACTTTCTCATATATATTATAGTTTAGATCACACAAAAACTGCTTGTGGAACCAGTATACCGTGAATAAAGTAAACGCTTAGAGAACTGTTTTATCACCTACGATTTGTCAGAACATGGTATCCTTACAACAAACTATGAAATTCAATTCTTAATAATTTTTTCTCCCAGCTGGGTTGGACCCCGAAGCCACACGGGCGTTTTACTTATAAAGCTAGCACCTTACCACTGCGCTACCATTGCTCTCTGTCATTACAAATTACAGAGACGTATAGATATTTTGCATTTGTCTTTCACATTTCAGATAGTTTTCATAATTTAATGACAATATGTATTATCTATACATAAAATAGTATCCTATGTACATCCTAATGTCAAATAGCATCTCCTTGTCAAATTTCATCACGATCGGAATAGCCGTTTAGCCCAAGAAACGTAACAAACAGACAGTCAGACAGACTTTCGCATTTATAATATTAGTTTAGATTCAGATGTTACGTTTATATCACGTAATCCACAAATTTGTTCCGATGCTCCAGACGCTTGAATCTACGATAAGAGGCTGCTAGTACTATTTTTTCCGTTTCGTATCAGCCAGTAGACAGCAGTAACCTGTTTAACAGTGTGAATCAAGAAGAGGGATTGAACAGAGCCCCCAACGTAGTTAGGGTTTATCGTAAAGATGGAGTATTTGTATTCCTATTGGTCTGCGAAACATGTTCTGTATGGTAAGTGTATGTTTGTAAAATGTATAGTTTATGAGGCTGAGATTGCGAACCGTCCCAGCAATGGCCGAGGTGATTGCACGAAACCGCCTAAAACCACAATCGGTAGATCCGGTACGCAGTGTCCAGGACTCAACCCTGGATCCGTTGCACCATCCCGATTCATCTGGAATGGAACTTCAGCGTGCGCAGCCATACTGGTGCGTAAATGCCAGTATATCTTTTCTTGTAATGAAGACCTCACTTTTTGTCTAATACAAATTATTCTTGGAATTTTAATGATCATTTATAATACAACATACTTTTCTGCACAAGTTCCTGTACTTTTCATTAAAGCTTTGTATTATTTGGAAATTATTCCACTATTATTTGGCAACAAATCATTTATTATAAATATCAAAAAGGGCGTTTGGTGCAACGCTTGTAAATTCGGATTTCCGTCAACGGCTGCTGAAATTTTTTTATTTTCTAACCGAGTTTAGTTATTCAGTAGAAGAATCTCAGCACCCATTTCATGAAAGACATATTTTGAGTCACTTGAGTTATCATTACATTTAACTTACTATGTTCCATTCCACTAACCTGTCACTGACACAATTTGTGTTGGGATATTTTTGGTTGAGTTTCACCAGGGAAAGGTGCCAAATCGCCAGAAATCTCGTTACAGAGTTTAACTTTATTTCGCAATCAGTTGGAAATTGAATAACTTAATATGAAATTCGTCAATCCTAAGAGAATAGTAGAGAGACTTTTTAATATGGTGACTACTGCAGGTGAGTTGAAATGCCTATTATCAAGTAGGATGAAAAGTGTAATTAATTTCTTAAAGTTACTTTGTAGAACTGTTTTCTGTTCAATTACACAATTTTCTTTATATATATATTTTTTTTACTCATCTCAGCTTCCTTGCAATCTTAAGAACTGAATTACGGCTGGTGGTCAAGCGAAGAAATTTAACATATCTTGATTTATAATATATATATCGGACTTCATTTAATTTGTGAGTATTCCCCCTTCCAACAATGAAGTAAAGTTGCAGTCTATTCTAACCCTAATGTTTTTACGTCACTTTTCATATTTAATCGTTTAGGAAAAATATATGTTCGTACTGTAGAGAATTCTTCTTAGTCCGAGTAGTCTTATCGACGGATTTGGTTCTGAAGAGCAAACATTGGGAAGAAATCTGACAGATAGAAGAAATCTGAACGTTGTTACCTTCCAATGGTATCTGCACATTCTTAGTACAAAAAAAGTTATGCACTCAGTTATTGCTAGTATTGCCATAAGAAATAATTTCGTAACACTAGAGGCGTCGTTTATATGAACAACGAGAGTGGCCTATGTTTTGACGCTGTGAGATTAACGAGCCCTCCTTGCTGGCAATGCTTGCCTGCTGCAGTCTGCTGGCTTCGAGCCAGCGACTGGAATCGATAAACACAAGTACGAGCTGTGCCTAGCTACCTCACTATCAGATTTCCCCCGCTAATCTTCTTCTCCAGTCAGGCTCGACTCAAGCCTTCACATGACCTTCTACATGTCATTTCCACACCTGCTTCTAAGGCTTTAGAATAACTTTTCTGTCATAATTACAGATAATAATCATAACAAATATTAACTCGGAAAACAATGAAAATAAAGTTTTCGATCGTCACTTAATTTATTACCAAGAAAAACACAGAAGCAAGGTATACTCCAATTCTAACCCACAATAAATTGTTCTTCGAAATTTGTTTTTTTTTTTATGTGGTCTTAGTATACAAAAAATTAAGTGAAAGTATACAGGGTGTTACAAAAAGGTACGGCCAAACTTTCAGGAAACATTCCTCACACACAAACAAAGAAAATATGTTATGTGGACATGTGTCCGGAAACGCTTACTTTCCATGTTAGAGCTCATTTTAGTTTCGTTAGTATGTACTGTACTTCCTCGATTCACCGCTCGTATTGTGGACGGCTGTGATACAATACGCCATTCTCCAGGGCTGCATCAGCTCATCAGGGATTCCATGCGACGGAGGGTGGATGCATGTATCCTAGCTAACGGAGGACATTTTGAACATTTCCTGTAACAAAGTGTTTGAAGTCACGCTGGTCCGTTCTGTTGCTGTGTGTTTCCATTCTATGTTTAATGTGATTTGAAGAGAAGTAATAAAATGAGCTCTAACATGGAAAGTAAGCGTTTTCGGACACATGTCCACATAACATATTTTCTTTGTTTGTGTGTGAGGAATGTTTCCTGAAAGTTTGGCCGTACCTTTTTGTAACACCCTGTATACCCAGAATTTTCGTTCAAAGGATTGATTTTATTGACATCGACATTGAGGAACGTTTGCTTTCAATTATTAACTCTCAGCAGTGTTTTATTCAAGCAGCATTTGTTTTAAGAGGTTTATTTATTGATTTCTTGAAATTTTTCTTCTGACTGGAATATTTAAAAAGTTTTATAATTTAAAAATCCAATCTTCGACACCAGCTTAAATCAAAGTTAATTATAGCCAAGTAATTCACGATTTTACATATGATTCATCATTACTTTATTAAGCTTACTACACGTGTTTAAGTTTTGCTCAAGACGTTATTCATTATTAATCATTATGAGGATTGCTTATTTTTTGTGCAATGAATGTTACAAACTTAACTGCAGGAAGACTGTTAAAACAACCAGCGAGCAAAGTCCATCATTCAGTTTAAGAATTATTTGTTATGTTTATTTTATAAAGCAGAATTATTTCTTCCTTAAATAACTTTAGAATCTTTAAGGAGTAAAACAATTATGAAAGGCTCCCGTCGGCTCCCTTGAATCTAAAGACTACAAAACCAGTTTCAGAGACAAGAGAAAACTAACGCTACTGTCAAAATTAATAATCAAAACAATAACCGCCATTTGTAGCTACAGTTCACCCTTGTTTATTCAGTAGCGTCTAAAGGTGCTCAGTCGTTTTACTCAAAAGATATAAATCAGACAGTAGGCTATTTAAATGTGACGGAGAAGACGCCGAATTGTAGAATTGCAGCTGACAATTGTAGCTGAACAACTTAATTGCAAAGCAAGCTTACCTAAGTGTGAAGTCCTGTTGAAAATCCAGACAGTATGAACGTATTTTCCCACTACTACCCCAGGATAATGTCGCTGTAGTTCACATCTTCAACTCACTTCATATTACACACAAATATCAGAACAAACATCACTAATTTGCTACACACCTCGGGATACTGTTCCACTGCTTTCCTCCTGGTGAACCATCTGAAAAACTCCATACTCGAACGAAAGGAAAATGACTTCCACTACGGCAAAGCGACGATACAGGTTTGTAAAGAAAGAACAGATCTTCTTGCGTTGTGAGAAGGGAAAATAGCTGTGAACAGTATCAAAGTAACAGCCAGTTTGTTAGTTTGACACTACTGAAGAGCACATCGAGAAGTGCGCTGCTTGCGGGAGTTTGCAACTTGAACATTGCTTTCCGGGTCATACCACTCAGTCATTAGCGACCGGCGGTGTTAATGAAAAGTTCCGACTGCAAGTCGCCGCTTAGCTGCGGCGTCTGGACGGCCGGGCGGTGCCACGCTCCAAACGAGGTAGCAAAGACAAGTAGTTTCCACAGTCTTCCTTGTGTTATACAGGGTGTTTCAAAAATGACCGGTATATTTAAAAAAACAATAAAAACTAAACGGGTAGCGATAGAAATACACCGTTTGTTGCAATATGCTTGGGACAACAGTAAATTATGCAGACAAGCTTTCGAAATTGGTTACAATTTTCAACAACAGATGGCGCTGCAATCTGGAAAAATCTAAAGTTCTAAGGAATAAACCATTTTTTCACAGCAAACTTAAAATCTGTGAACAGCACACGCTTACAGCAGAAAGACGACTTACAGAATGGCGAACTCACAGACTGCGTTTACTTCTATGATCTTTCAAATCGCCTGCAGCGCCATCTGTTGTTGAATAATTTTGAAAGTTTGTCTGCCTGAAAATTTACTGTTGTCCAAGCATATTGCAACAAACGGTGTATTTCTATCGCTGCCCGTTTAGTTTTTATTGATTTTTCAAATATACCGGTTGTTTTTTAAACACCCGGTAAGTCGCTCAGCTGTTGTTTCAGTGTGTCACCAGAGAGAAGTCTGTTCACTTCTCATGCTTCAAGTAACGTTCCTCGTTTACTAATTTGGCGGAAATAAAAAAATACAATTTCTAAATATCCAACTATATTCGAGGTTGTATCAAAAATCCCAACGTGTTAATACCGTTTGAGATCATTCGAATTTGCTAATGGCTTTATGACTCGTTGAAATCGTTGTTAGAGGCGGGAGATGATTGTGGATAAGGAACGGGAAGGAACTTAAGGAAGCATCTTGCATTCGTTTGGAGCGATTTAAGGAAAACTGAAATCAGGATGACCGGATGAGGGTTTGAACCCGCGTCCTCCCGAATAACAGTCCCGAACATTGCTGCTAATTAGTGCCCAACACGGTGTCAAGAATCTCAAGTTGCCCAGCATTCCATTCTGTCACCAACTGACTTTCATTTTAACATGAAACCGAAGTCGATGTGTTGCGTCGATGGTACGAGGTTTGTTAGAAAAGTAATGAGATTGGCAACACTGCGGGAGATCTGGCATTGTTGTGTCTACTGGCTGATGCTAAATCTGATTGTTGATCCCTTCCACTTCCTCAGTCTGAGTTACAACTCCATACAGTTAACACATTAGTTTTGACAGCGCCATTAATAAAGTTGTGTTTTCATTGTGCGTCACAGAAATGGAGCATCGGAATTTAGAGCAACGTTGTGCGATAAAGTTTTGTGTTAAACTTGGTGAATCCGCGAGTGTGACTTTTGTAAAGTTGAAACAGGCCTATGGGGAACAGTGCTTATCGAGAGCACAAGTTTTCCGCTGGCACAAATCATTTTTGGAAGGCCGAGAACACGTTGAAGATGAACCTCGCTCAGGGAGACCTTCAACTTCAAAAACTGACGAAAACATTCATCGTGTGAGGGCTCTTGTGAGATCAGACCGTCGTTTAACAATAAGGATGATCAGTGAACAGCTTAATTTAAATACTTTCACTGTGTATCAAATTGTGACAGATGATTTAAACATGCGAAAGGTTTGTGCCAAATTGGTGCCGAATGCTCCGTGTCACACGGCCATTTTCATCCTTGAATTTTTGACCTCGAAATGCATTACTGTTGTTCCTCAACCCCCCTATTCACCTGATTTAAGGGGGTAGATACAGTAATCATGGTCAAAAAATCACATTTTTCAAAAATAGACCCATAATGTTCTTCATTTTTTTACCTTTACATATGTGAAAATTTCATGAAAATATCTTGATTGGCTGCAGAGTTATTGATTAATATCTATAGAGATGTGCAGGCGACATTTGGTAATTCAATGCACTCACTTTGCCCAAAAGGAGCAGATAGCTGGTGCCCGTACCAGAGAGCTTTACATGAAAATAATTTGAAAATGTATAAGCATAAAAACAACCTTCCAGTTGCAGTAATGAAAGCAATTAAGCCCATCTTTCAGGATCTTTGTGACCCAAAATTGTTAAAAAGGTGCGTGGGTGGATTCACTCAAAATCCCAATGAGTCATTCCACTCAAAAATTTGGAATGTTTGGAAGGAGAATAGTACAAATTGGGACTTATGATGCTGTGGTTACTTTCAATGATGGTATGGATGGGAGATTAAAGGTTTTTGAGAGACTGGAAGTACCTGTGGGCCACAACATGATAATATATTTTAGGAATGAAGACATGCGGAGAATAAGCAGTTCCCATCAAAAAGGCAAAACATTCCACGAAGGAATCGAGAAAAGCAAAGAAGAGGCTCAAGTTACAAAATGAAGCTAGGAAAGAAGAGGAGCAAGGAGTGTTTTATTCATGTGGGCAGTTTTAGTTCAAAAAACTTATATTAAGGTACAGTAAGAAGATTTTTAAACTTCAAAGTTGATTTTCTCGGTTCATGTATTTCTAAAATGGTTTCCCTGGTAACTCTTTGTGTAATGCTCATATTATCTTCTAATTTTCAGTGAACACTCACTCATGATCTACAGCATGGACTAGAAGATCTGAAGAAAAATGAAAATTGAATGATTTATGATTTTTTGTTGTTGTATATTTTGAACGAAAAGCTGTTTATATATTACTTTTTTAATAAAAACATTTACACAATGAGAACTTTGATGATTCTAGAGAATGTTATAACTGTGTATTATAGCTATAATTCTAAATCAAAATAAATGCAAAATATTGAATGCTTACTGTTCTATAACGAAAACTGTGATAATATGCACATTTGCATTGTTAAATTTTCATCGACAATTGTGCCTTTATCAACCTACATTTTAACTCAAATATCTGTTTACATTGTTGCCAGAGCATCTATATCTCTGCAAAAAAAATTTCATAGTATTATCTTGTATACTTCAGTATGGGGAAAAATAACAAAACACTCAATATATGCAATGCAATAACTGTATCTACCCCCTTAAGTCCTTGTGACTTTTTCCTCTTCCCGAAATTGAAACATGTCCTAAAAGGACGTCATTTTGGAACTCTACAGAACATTCAAAAGACTGTGACCGACCAGTTAAAAGCCATACCAATTGAAGACTTCCAGCGCTGCTACCAAGAGTGGGAATCACGACTCCGCCGATGTATAGCTGCCCAAGGGAACTACTTTGAAGGGGATAACATTGTTGTTTGAAAATAATAAAAACTTTGGTCAGTATGAAATCAGTCTCATTACTTTTCTAACACACCTCGTATACACTGTATATGCCAACTGCAGTCTGGTGACTCAGTAGTTAAGGCGTCTCTCTGGAAAGCAAACGTCCTCGGTTCAAATCCCGGTCTCTGATGGGATTTTAAAAGACTCTTAATCTGACCTAAAGTCTGTCACAGCTTGCTGTGTAATGTGAAATACGCCAGAACGCTTCCGTGGTTCGGATTCCACGTCAAACTGTAAGTTCTATATACCCGGTAGAATTACCGGGTTAGATTAAGGCATGTCACGATAGGGACAGCAAATAAAAACCGTGTCACCAGGGCATTAAGACCCCACGAGCCTTTACTTTATATGCCAGGAATCCCTGCCGTAGTGATTTGTTTCGACAGCACTCAACTCCCTGTAGGTTTCATTCGTACTTTTTATACCTGCATACTGCTCCCGGAGTAAATAACTCTTGACACTCACTGATTACAATAATGAACATAGAGACAACAAGAGGAAAATCCAATAGCCAATCCAACCTCGAGTTATTAGGCACTGCTGTAATATGTTTCTCGCGATTGAACGCCGCCAACCTCATGAGTAATAGCAGTAGCTGTTTCTTTGCTTTGGAGAGCGTCGATATAGGAGTCATATAGCGCTTTGTAACAAATAACCAAACGTATTCACACTATTCGTGAAATTATGGACGTATCTAAGGTAGGGGATGCAGTAAAAAGTTTCCTCTTAAAAATATGGCATTTGAGTTTTAAAGTCCTTATGGAACAGTTTTTAGCAACATTCTCTAGCAGTTAAATTTATTAACTTACGCACATATTCCCGGAATAAGCTATTTTGACTCTGGCGCATTAAAATGATAAAAAAATATTACTTGCATGCAAATTCAAAAAGACTAAATAATTTAAGTCACTGCTAATGATAGTACACGCTCATTTTGAAGACGTACTCTGACTTAGGGAGCGTCCATAAACCACGCAGCTCCATTTTGGCCTCTTGTGAACCCCCCCTCCCCCCACGTAACCCTAGGTGGCTTTTGCCTCTACCCCCCTCCCCCCCCCCAAGTAGCACGTAGCTTTTTTCCCTTTCGATTCCAGAAGACATTTTGTACTGTTTTCTCCACTCAGACTATTGTAAATTACATACAGAGATAATTAACTGAGGGAAATAAATATTCATATGCTGTTGTGTTTTCTGTTCCTCATTTTAACTGTGAAAAATGTTATGAAAAGGAAGCTACGTGGCCTGGCTCGGAACCTCTCCCCCCGTAGCCCAGCGTAGCCTTCTAGCCAACACACCCCCCTCGACCGAGCCACGTACTTTGTGCACGCTCCCTTATAAGTTTATAAAACTGCACAGTACCCATGTTCAGGAAAGGAGATAAGAGTAATAAATAATATGTTTATAAGTAATTTTCAACATAAAAGTGGAATTTTAATTTAATGATATATAACGAGGTAAACAATGTTTCTTATCAAAATAAAAAGTTGGGCCACGTAGCGTAGTCAGTGAGGCGACCGACGAAGATACGGACGGGTAAGGTTTTTTTATTATTATTATTCGAAGTTGAACATCCGGAACGGCCCCCCAGGACTACTCAGTCTACTGTCCAATAAATAACGAGCCGAAAGTGAATAATGTGAATACCTCTGTCCGTGGCTGTACTGTTGGACTTGATGGTGACTAAAAGTTTATTATTATTATTATTAGAATGAGTAAAATCTAGGATGATCTTGCACTACGATGATCATTGTAGTCACTTACTCTAATTTGATATTTGATGTGGAAGACATAAACTGCAAATTTTGACTGCCTTTTAAAAAAAAGTCATTTGCGTAATTTTACATTAAATTTGCCTGATGATGTGTTATCATGATCTAAAATTACACAGTAACAGACGAGAAAATGGCATTAGTATGCGGTTTAATTAAAAGAAATTGCTAGGGAACATTTTTTATAATGCCGCTGATAAAACGTGACAACAGCTTTAGATGTTTTGAAGATAACAGTTTTAATTAACTACAGAAAGAGGGGACTGAAGCGATTAACTAAGAAAAGAATCTCAGTGACCTTCGGTTCAATCACAGTAAAACGTCTAGGCACCACTTTCAACAACGACAAATGCTCTACATCACTGCAGCACTGCGGAACAGTATTAGTAGATGTTGCTTGGACGAAGTCTTCGTAAAATGCAATCAAGACTGGGAGAAGACAGTCTAAACTATTCATCCGCTTTTAGAAATATATAGTACACACAAAAAAGTAGTGTAATGATCAGAAACTAAAGAACAGCAATTGATTCCACACAATGTTACCTCTCAAATAATGATATTAAAGTAAATATATTGATTCAAATATATAGACGATATTGCAAGAAATTTATTATAAAGCAAGCGACATCTGAATATAACTAAATATGTTTAACATCCATAAATACAGCATTAAAAAGAAGGAACATGAAATCGGAGAAAATAACCGACGCAAACTCAATCACTCTTTCTCTCCAGCAGCCTACAATTTTGAAGTTTAGCATAAGAGACATATGTTGCATATATCCTCTGCCTCAAACCTAACACTGACCGTAGTTTTTTTTTGTGGATTTTGATGTTTTTAGTTTGTATTTTCGAGGGCATTTCAGTATAATGAATATCCTAGACTACAAACACATGAATTGTAAATTTATTAACAAAGGTCAGCATGATTCAGCTTCGAATGCGGATTTGTGCTTGGCAGTAATCAAATGGTTCTCTTTGCTGTCAGCTTGTCCAATAAGTTGAGAGTAATGCAATCATCCTAGATCGGCTCTCCATTATAGGGAAAGGTAACGTGTCGTTGAAGAGCCAATTTTCAAATAAAATAAAAAACGCGAATGAAACAGTTTTACATCATAGCATACAGTGTGAAGTGATGTCTAGGTTTCGTAGTAAAGGATATTGATTAATAATTACGAAAAGGAACAAGGAAGTAAGGAAATTGTTATAGTCTAGTTTTGCTCTGATGGCGTTGCCGGTTCCAGTCTGGCTTGAACCATGTATGGTTTTAATTTTAAGCAGTATACAAAACGTGCTCTAATAAGTAAATGCAAAACATACACGGATTGATTCGTAGCCGAACGCCATTTTTATATAAAATACTGTGAAGTTGCTTGTGCAGAGATCCTTTTTATTATTATTATTATTGCTTTACGCCATGTCGACCTTGGTCATGAGATACGGGAAAGAACTGGGGCAAGAGTAGGGAAGGAATTCGGCAATGACCTTTTGAAAGAACCACCCAGGTATTAGCCTGGAGTGATTTGTGGAAACCATGGAAAATCCAAATCTGGATGGCTGGACGGGGGTTCGAGGCTGCATCGTTCCTAATTCGAGACCAGACCGTTACCGCTCAACCACCACGTTCGATGCAGAGATCCGACTGAGATACTTCACTAGAGTGAACACTTAGCTGCCACTCGGAATTCTTGAATAAAAATAAAAAAATATTGCGTCGTGAGACATTACTATCGACAGTGTTAACTCTCCACAACAACTCGAAGTAGAAAATTTCACTGCCATGGTTTCCTGCTGTCTTCCCTGGTGTTGTTAAAGTGTATTGTATTTGTGGATTATTATGAAGCGTCTGTATAAATTGTAGTGCTTTACAGTGCTGAGTATGAAAGATGAGAGAAGTGAAGAAGACGAAATCAGATGCTGGTCCATTTTCTCTTCTGAGTGACGCCAAGGTCATCAGCACAGTGTCGTATGCCATCAGCCCACACACATCGCCGAAATGTTAGACACTGAAACCAGCCATTGGTATACAATTCGTTAATGAAGAACTGTATAGGTGAAAAATGCTTCCATAACCGGGCGTTGAACCGGGTAGATGTATACGGAACGCTAGGAACAGTTATTACACGTCAACGATATCGTCCATGAGCGAAATCACAAGAGTTGTGAGCAACCTAAAACACCGAGTTCTGTTTAGACTCAGCATGTCTCGCAAACGACCAATAGTTAACTAGTCGGAATATTATGGTGACCAGGAAGTTGCAGGATACCTTAATAATTACGTTAAGCAGCAGGTAAAATCCTTGGATGTTCGTCGTCTGTGACAGATAATGATTCTTCAGGAGTGACATTGTCCTCGGCACACCTGACGCCAATTACTGTTTCCTCCAAATACACAAAATGCATTTGAAAGGTATCAGTTGCTTCTCCATGCACCATAATACCACGGCTTGTTGGATACATAATGGTAGATGTCCCTCCATAAGCCTATTGAATATCACACACGAAGCCGGCCAACACTGGATAAAAGAGAAAGTTTTCAAGTTAAACATTCAAGCGTGCCTGTGATTAAACATTTTAACCTCTTGCTGAACTAAGAGACGTACGTTACGACCAAGCCTTATTCATGAGGAGCCTAGCGATTTCGATCCACACAAGAGCCTTACATATTACGATTTTCAATACTTTCCCGAAATCGTGCCCGTTGGATACCGGATGGTTTATTTAAAACGTCATGAGCGAATTCCTTCCCGTTGTTTGCTCCATATTCTCCCCCAGCTCAGCGTTATGGAGAGTGTAAGCACTAATTAAAAATCAGTGGAGAACGAAATTATGTGTTCACAGGAAGTCTTCATTGGGGAATTGGTACCGTTAGTTCGGCAACAACGAAATTATCCTATCAGATTAAAATATGCACTTTTCTGCCTTTAATATTGTATAGTCACTGTTTTCATTCGTCAATCGTACAGATTTTAGTATAATGTCTTCAAAGAATCAGTTTACGATTATTGCTAAGACAGAAAAAGTGCCACAAGTTACGTGCATTTAGTTTTTTTATAAATAAATCCGATGCATAATACGTTTACTGCTAAAGCACACATGACACGTCTCAACGTAACCAATGTTACTGCACGTGTAACTATAATTAAGTTATACTTTGTTTGAACTGCCATTTTACTTTTCTCTGTTGAAATTTAATTTCTGTCAATGTACAACCGTATCTCTGGTACACTACTTTGCAGCGCAGTTTAAAACAACTGCAAAGCTAACACTAAAGACCAGAGACAAAAGATCTTTGTTTATTCGCTAACGTTGCTAACTAACACTGACCTACGTTACCAAGCACAGCTTTTCCACTTTTGTTGATGGTATCTTTTTGTTTATTCACTACCTACCAACACAGCATTAAAAGCGTTGGACCTTGTTATAGCGTAATGGCATACTTTCGAGTTTCGTCATGTATCAGTTTATCTAAAGTGTTGCAAAAAAACTTTACTGTTTGAAAATGAGTCATATGTATATATTTACACACATTAGATTTCTTCAGTAATTACTGATCAGTTGCAGTTTCACACTCGGTATGTTCTTACGTTCTTGTTAAATTAATATGTTTACTGCTTTTTATTGTTATTTACATCAACAAGCCTTAGGAATAGTAACATGCAGTGTAATTTAATTCTTGACTATGGGATGATAATTTGCCGGGAATCAGCAAAGTTTTCAGAGCTCTAGTCTCAGGTGGATAGCTCTTCGGTTCGATTCCTCACTCGAGTTTGAACGTTACGGCTCATCTATGTTGTTTACATAATACTCTACAACAAACACGGTAGAAAATCTGTCCCCTTACTCGACTCTCACTGAATGAAAGATCCGTAAACACAATTTGGTCAGGCTTTACAAGTACAGGCTCTATGACAAAGGTATCATTCTTAAAACACAACACTCATAGTGAACACTAAAAATTCCATGTACATTAAGAAATAAGAGTATGTGTTTAAGAGGATACTCGCACCAGTAGCATATCTAAGAATACGAAACCACTGACATTATATTTGGCGAGGAATGTTTTGGGAAGATTCTTGCAATAATGTTGTCAGCTAGGCTATCTTTCGCAAAACTTTAACAGTGATTCGTTGAAAGATAAACAGCACGAAAACAATTTGAGTGTTTACGCAAACAGTGTCTTCTGATTAACTGTCAACAGCGACTGCAAGCAGAGAGAGTCACATTTAACTGACTTATAGAAAGAGCGCAGAGAAATTCCGTTTGCGGAGCAGCGAAATTTTTGCCGTCTCTTATCCTCCCCAGTCATGACTCCTCTGCTGTTGAACTCACCTTCCTGGGGGGCGGCTGCATGGTGGCCGCTGGGCGAGCCGCGTGCAGAGCCTGCCTGCGCACCACTGCCGCCTCCACGGCCTCCGACGAGCCGCCCCCACGGCCCCAACCCGTCCCGTATTGATTCGACCGCGCAGCCGTATTGACGGCGCAACTGGCGCCTACGTCGCCCTCTAAACGCAGGGGTTGGAACCACGGGGGTCAGCTACTTTCTCCCTCCAAAAACAAGTCGCAAAAATGACTGAATTGTTGGAGACGTTTGTTAGTGCATGCTGGCAACGATTAGCCAGACACCACGTCATGTAATACTTAACTCGAAGGCAGTAACCGAGGAAATACGGTAATATCAAGCATTCATATACCATATACATTTTTTCTGGCCAGTTGTCTCGTCCATAAGACAAAATTGTAACTCCCCATAGCAGTTACATTCTTAGATCAAAAAACACCGCTATCATGGTGTTATTACCTCATCTGTTTGCTAGATGAATATAACTGCTCGATTGATCATGTTGTCCTAATCCCTCTTCATAGCATTTGAATCGTGTAACTTCTCATTTTATTTTATTTGAAAAATTAATCTAAGATGAAGTGATATCATCCAAAAATTATTATTCATGGCCTGCGAAAAATGAAATTGCAATCTTAGAAAGAACTCTAGGCCTAAAACGAATCGCGTCCATTAGTTTTAGGAATTTCTGTACTGCAAGAAATCAGACTGCAGTGAAGATCCATTGTGCTAATAGGCAAAGTCCAAATTGTATGATGTTGGCGCATGCGACTCATCGAAACCCGTAAATTCAAACACAATGAACCGCAGAGAGGCCGAGCGTATAAGCTTCACTATTGACGCCGTTCCCAGTATTGTTCAAAAAGATCGATGCGTTTCCCTTGATGAAACTTTTGTTCTCCTGCCTTCACTTGTCGAAATCATATACTAGTCAATCGCGAAATGTTTGCAGCTTCGTGGTAACACCCGAGTCCATCCACTCAAAACGAACAAAAACTACGGAGATTCAGATATGCTGTTGGCTCACGAGTCTCCATGGAGGAAAACTGCACCACTCCTTCAGCGTGTTCCTTTTCCGATCTCCAGAACGTTGGCGATTACCACTGAGAGAGTAGTACCGATGAGTTACCATTTAGGTGTAGCGAAGCATAACGGCACAGTTACAGAATGAAGACGATGAACTTTGTTTTATCAATATTAATGAAGACGGAAACAACTGAGTAAACTGCTTAAACATAGATCATACCAACTGACAACTGGATGCAATAAATTGTCCATCGTAGATTTTATAATCGCTTTAATTTCGACACTGTTAAAATTACATAGGAATATCACCGTGACGTTACGTGTCTGAGAACGAATTTTTGTGTGTTATGATTGGCCATAAAACTCCTCTTATTAAAGGGTGCTAATGACCCCGTCGTCGACGCGCCCTAAAACCTAAATAACAACAACAACAACAACATCCTCTTATTAACATGGGTGGATTATTTTAAGAATTTATTGACTGAAAATAGAAATGAATATCAAACAAGCATTTCATCAAGCAAGTGACCTATAAAATAGAAATATAGAACCGATTTCCATCGAGGATGTGAAATAAGGATTAAACGGAATGAAGAATGGGAAAGCTGAGATGGACTCATTGAAGTAAGTAAATATAGACCAAGCATCCTTTGCGAGTTATTTATAAAGACATTTAATAATTTTTTATTAGAAGGAGGAAATTTATCACAAAATTTTAGAGTTTCAGTGATAAGTTGCTTTTACAAAAAAGGGGGGATTAGAGAGAGTGTAATAATTATCGGGGGATTACTGTGATCATTTTGCTGGGAAGGTGGTATGGTCAAATATTTAAAACCGAATGAAGAAGGAAATATTCATTACTGAAAAGCGAAGCGGATTTCTGGCAGGAAGATCCTCGAAACAGTTAGTAGAGAAAAGGAGGAAAAGAAACTTAGATAAACAATTAGCTTTCATCAACTTGGATAAAGCATTCGATAATGTACTATTATGTAAACTATTCGAAATTTTCGAGCCTTTCCCCAACATTTTAAAATTATACATCCAAGGCACTTTAGAGAACAGGAGAAGAAATTGCTTAAGGATGGGGACAGAAATAGATGGAACCTGTTTGTACAGGCTGTTATTTGCGTATAATCAGGTAGTGGTAGCAGCTTCTGAAGTGGGTTTAGCGTACATGCTAAGGAAGTTAGTAGAGGAGTATGATAAATGGAGACTAAAAATCAACAATATGAAGACAGAATACCTGGCTGTGGGACAGATGATATCACCTCTGAAAGTATCAGATAACGGAACGATAAGTACATGTGAAAGGTATAAATAGTTGGGGACCATTATTAGAAGTAACAGGACTTGTGACGAGGATATCAAACAACGACTAAACCATGGGAAGTCTGCCACACAAAGATTAAATATCATTCTATGGTTCACTACTAAAGCTGGCATGAAAACAAAACTTAATATGTGGAACCAATTACCATTTACTAGGTAGAATGTTGGACAGTTAAAGAAAGAAACCGCAAGAATGTAGAAGCAGTGGAGATGGATTTCCTCCGAAGAACTTTCAAAATTAGAGCTTATGCAGAATAAACAAATTATGGAGCAGACTGTCAACAAAGGTACAATAGTCCAGAGCAGTGAAAGAAAACACTATTATGGTTTGGCCAACTGACCAATATGAACGAAGAAAGAATACCAAATATAATATTTAATTACCAACCAACTAACAAACCGAAGAAGTCGAGGCAGACGACCGCTAAGACAGTTGCAAGGAGAGGAGCGATCAATGAAAGAACAAAATATATATCAAATGCGGAAACTGAGATACGGAAAGAGGCAGAAGCCGTAGGACCGTCGGAAAAAAATAGCTGACCATTCGTCATCTATATTTTACCTTACATGACTTCTGTACTGATAAAAGAAGGAATAACGTTAGTATAAAAATTGCCATTAAAATGCGGATGATCAGTTATCAGTAAGCTGCCAACAGTTATTTAAGAACACAAGTGAAATGCATGGCTCAATACAATTACATACAAAGTCACAGTGATATCTCGATCTACCTTTGCAATTCACAATATTGTGAGCGCCAGATGTTTTGCATCAAAATTAATCTCTCCTTCCTCACTCCCGTGATCAGGCATATGCGGAAGTCTCTCAAACCAGTAGGGATCTTAATACGAAACTCGCATCATACATTCCTTCGATTTTCGACACTAAGGAGATGCATTTTTGGTATCATGTTCCATATTATCCTAGTTTCCTCGGAGAGATAATTTTATTGATTTTGCGAGAACGCATTCTCTGATCAAAGGCATAGCTTAATGATATCAATACTTTAATGCAGCGTGAAGTGCCCTTGATTCGGTAGCCTTAGCATCGAGGATTAACCAATCATCTGAAAACATCGTATAAAACACTGTACTTCGATGCTATGCATGGAGTCGTACTTTAGAAAACACGCCATTCGTCAAATAGATACGAATATCTTAGATATCAAAATCTTCTAGGAATGATAAACTTCTTGTTTACACTTTATTTAAGTAAAATATAAAATTTCAATATAGAGAATTTGCGTAGTTACAGTTTGGGATTTCCGCAAGAAATCTTCTGTTTATATCACGCATTCGTGAGGACGCGGGTTCGAATCCCCGTCCGGGCATCCAGATTTGGAATTTCCCCAAATCACTCCAGGCGAATGCCGGGATGCTTCATTCAAAAGGCAATGGTCAAATTCCTCCCCGTTCCTTGTCCCAAATTCCATCCCGCCTGTACCTCTACGTCGATGAGGCGTAAAACCCCCAAGTAAAGAATGGTGTGTACATCGTTATTAAGTCTGTGTATTTGGTTCCACGTTTACAACCCAAGAGATTATTAAAAAACCGTTTGTATGAAATTATTGCACTTAGTTACCTGTTTACCATGTATGAAACTGTTCGTTTTTAGAATTAAGGTAAATTCGAGTTTTAGCTGGAAATTTACTGGTTTTAAAATTCATCTGTACCTCTGGCAATGCATTGCTTTTGTCAAAGTGAAGTTGCAGGTCGCTCTGTGATTCAGATTCCACGTTAAACTGTAGATTTGCCATACCTGGTACGATTATCAGGTTAAGCGAGGGGCGCTGCAACCGATGGCGTTTTGTTAGCAGAGGCACTCGCGTTGGTCTTCTACTGCCATATCTCATCAATGTCATTTTTCGCTGCTCTGCCCGCACGGCCACGTCTGTCGAACGTCCCACATTGTGTGTTGTTCATTGACGCAGTGTTGCTTGTCTGTCAACAATGACACATTGACGCAAACGTCGCTGGTCTTGATCGTGGTGCATTCGGGAGGAAGCGGGTTCAAATCCCCGTCTGGGCTTCTAGATTTGGGTTTCCCATGATTTCCCCAAATCACTCCAGGCGAATGTCGGGATGCTTCCTTCTAAAAGGCCATGGCCGAATTCCTTCCCGTTCCTTACCCCCAGTCCCATCCCGCCTCTAATGACCTTAGCCGTCAACGAGGCGTAAAGCAATAAGTACTGTAATAAAAAAAAAAAAAAGCTGATCGTGGTCATCATCTGCGTTGACCATGACAGGAAGTAAAGCCGGAAATTACATACTGATGGAACTTTCTTGACACTATGGATAGGAAAATGTTGAATTCGTGAACAATTTCCGAAATGGAATGTACCATCTGTGTATCGCTAACTACCATTACGCTTTCGAGTCTATTAATTCGTGTAGTGCAATAGTAACCACGTCAGAAAACCTTTCAAACGACTCACAAGAGCACAAATGAATGCCCCGACACTGCGTGGCACATTCACACGTTTCTTCCGCGAAGCTAATGCCATCTGGAAATTTGTATTTGTCTATCCCATAACTTTTAACACTTCAGTGCAATCTACTTAGCATTCTGTACAATAATCCAATTCTTTTTATATTTTGTGAAACAATATAGAGCGCAATTCCGTAGATTGATATATGTTTGAGATACTGCTGTTTTCAGTGTTCCTTTACGCTTGACCAATATAACCTGCCAAATATCGTACTTTTCCCGGCGCGTATATTGTCTCATCTTTTTAACAGTTTTCAAACTTTGCAAGGCAGCTCTTTCCTACAGACAAACTTCCAGCTAGAGGTGCAGTTTTCAGATGCTTTAAAGATCTTTTCTTTTTTAATCAGCGACCGAGCGTGGTGGTGTAACGGATAGCGTTCTGGCCTCGCATTCGGGAGGACGGCGGTTCGAATACCCATCCGGGCATGCAGATTTGGGTTTTCCATGGTTTCCCAAATCACTCCAGGCAAATGCCGAGAAGCTTCCTTCAAAAGACCATGGCCGATTTCTTTCCCATTCCTTGCCCCCCATCCTTTCCTGTCTCCAAAGACCTCGCTGTTAAGAGACGTCAAGCAGTTAAAAAAATTAATCAGCGATTTACGATTCGATAAGAACGTTGTTATGAAAGTCAGGACGAAATCGGCCTTTGCCTATTGATGGAGCCATTGCAGCATTCGCCTAGAATGATTTCAGAAAAGTGGGAAATCGAGACGTCGCTGGCGATAGAGGGAATCAAACTCGGATCCTACCAAATGGCATGTCTATAATTATCGCTCAGCCTCCATGCTCGACCAGCAATCAGATTTCTGGAGTGATGCCACTTATCATAGACGATTCCTTAGTTCTGCAGTTAGCTACAACTGAAATATTCGGTAATTTAAAGAGTCACTCAAAATGATATTCTTTATAACGAACTAGTTTTAAATTCACCAATTAATATTGAATTAGACGTAGAAATATAACAGAACCTTCTATTGGAAAACATGATAGTAAAATAGCTAGACAGTAATTTCCAGAAATTGATAGATTGATTTTGAACTAATGATTGTCATTAATGATTAAAAATTTAATCGTAAATACTTTTGTCCGACAAACACGAAACTCAGAGTTTCTAGCAAGCTGTGTGATTGCGAAGCAAGAAAAAATGTCTGCACTATTAATTGCTAAATGTTGTTAACTATTCTGGCCATGGCATTTTGAAGGAATCATCCCGATATTCGCATGGAGCAATATCGGGAACCAGGGAAAAAACGAAAATTTTGAAGCCTTGACGGGGATTTGAACCCGCGTCCTTCCAATTGCATAGACTTAGCGTTAACGCTAACCCACCGATTAACGATCTAGAGCAGTTCCATTCAGAAAAGTAATTTGGCTGTTCTTGCTAGCTATGTAAATTTATTTTATTTTTAATCACGTATGTAATTCACATTCCTATTTTTTCTGAAAATTCAGGCTCTACGAAATCAGACAATCACCTTCATATAAAATACACGTAGCCCCATGTATCCGTGAGCCAGAGGAATAAAGCAGGAACAGAAAAAGTATCAGTAAATTTTTACTATATTATTTTATCTATATTGATTTAAAGACACACTTCATACTACTATTATTCAAGAAAATTTTAATATATTTTTTCCTGTTAACATTTTGATCATTGCAATATACTATCAGGTAGGGCCTACTTCTGACAGCATAGCACACGCCATTATTGACATCAAGGAGCTGGTGAATCAATACCTGCGCTAACAGACGAGACGAAGGATTTATTACTTTTTTTTAACTGATGGCTCTACGCCACGTCGATGTCATCAGAGGCGAGGACAAGGAACGGGAAGGAAATCAGCCATAGGATTTTGAAGTAAGCATCCCAGCATTCGCCTGGAATGATTTTGGGGAACCATGGAAAACACAAATCTGGATGCCCGGACGGGGGTTTCGAACCCGCGTCCTGCCGAAAGCGTTACTACTCATCCACCACGCTCCGTTTATTGCCGGAAATAAAGTTGAAAGCTTAGAGCACTGGCAAAAATAAGAAGAACGGTATTGGATATACGCCTACAGACGCCTTCCTGTTACATTAGAAAGTTGCCAAATGAGAGAAACGGCGCTTGCGCGCATTCCAGGAATAGGAGGAGTGATGGAACGCCTACTTGGGGGTCTAACGAACCAAAGATTTTTTTAAAAAATTTTATAAACTGTAAATTGTATGTTTTATGAAGTACACTAATTGGAAGACCTCGTCAAATGCGTCCATTGGCTGAGGCTTCCGAGGGCGGCTGAAACATCGGAGCACCGGAAGCGTCAACGAGGGCAACCAGCTGGGGAGAGGACACTGCTTCTAGTCGGCAACACCCAAATAGATGAGGAGTGCATCATCTAAAAGAAAGTGGAGTATCGCTGAAAGGCGAGGTAGAGAGAAAAACACTGGTTGGCCATGACAGTCAGGTGAAGAAAAGGAGTGTCGTGATTGGCCGAGAGACGAGAAACGGCGGATATACTAGTGAAGGTGGTAGAGTAAATAATTAATTTAATAATTTAATTTAATTCCAATGGAGCACACGCTCCGGTGGCAATTTCCCTACACACCCAACTTCCCGCTATCCTTCACTCGCCTACATTTGCCCTCTACAAATTTTAACATTAAATTCTTTTAACGTTTTCGGTAGGTTATTCATCATTCCCCTTGGGAATCCCTGACACCCTTAACTAAAAAAGAAAATCTTCCCACACCCTTGTGCCTGAAATCGAGTGCCAGCTTGTGGTCATGGTCATCTTTTTCCTTCCATGAACTACTTTTCATACCTACTGCAATATCTTTCCATGCCTCATCGCCAGTATACGCCCTGTACACTCCCATTAACCTCCTCATCCTCCTCCTGTCTTGCAATGAATCCCATTCCAGCTCCTTTATCATATCTGTCACTGATTGCATTCTGCGATAATTTCCAAGTACAAATCTAGCAGCCCTTCTTTGCACCTTCTCCAACTCCTGTATTTGATACTCAAAATGTTGGTCCCATACTACACTACCATATTCGAGAAATGGTCTCACCAAAGTTTTGTAACCCAATTCCTTTACTTCTCTCGTGCATACCCTCATCACTCTCTCCAACAAGTGCAGGATTTTGAAACCTTTTCCTACCACCTGCCCAGTTAAGCTTGTTATCAAATGTAATGCCAAGATATTTACATTTCAAGTCTTCAGCAAGCAATTCTTTCCCCACCTTATATTCATAATTAACCTTTTGTTTTTTATCTGTGTATCTAATTAGCTGACTCTTCTTTGAATTTATCTTCATTCCATGTTTACCAACCCAACTAGATATCCTGTCCAGATCACCCTGCAACTGTTTACAGTCCTCTATCGTTTTGATCCTTTTATACTGCCTTATGTCATCTGCAAACAATCTAATTTCAGATAGTAAACAATCAACACAATAATTCATTAGAATAATGAATAGCAATGGTCCCAATATGCTACCCTGCGGCACTCCCATTTTTACTTCCACTTCCTTTGATACTGCATTTCCTACCCTAACTTTCTGTTTTCTACCTTTTAAAAATTCTTCTACCCAGCAAATCACTTTCTCATCCACTCCAATAGTTTTTACCTTATTTACTACCATTTTGTGGCTTACTCTGTCAAACGCCTTTGAAAGATCTAGTGCTACACTATCAATTTGGCCTCCCTTGTCCATTTCATCTGAAATATCTTGCATATATCCCACCAATTGAGATTCGCATGAATATCCTTGCCAGAACCCATGTTGCCTACTTGAAAAACCACTTACGTTCCTCACATATTTTTCTGATGTGGTTGCATATCAATCTTTCCATTAATTTACCTACCACTGATGTCAAACTGATTGGCCTGTAATTTTCGACTCTATTTCTCACCCCTCCTTTATGTACCGGTACTACTATCGCACTTTTCCAGTCTTGTTGTAAGCAGCAAGTATCCAGACTCAATTTAAATAATATTCAAGATAAGGTACAATGTCACATCCGGCTATCTGTAGTAATATTATCTGCACCAGCCCCCTTATGTGTTTTCAGCTTGCTTATTTCCTTCATGATTTCTTCAGAATGAATTTCAAGTTTTTTAGTATCTTCATTTCTAATCCTATTGTTAAGCTCGTTCTCCGAATTATACCTTCCCGTTTCTGATTCATTGTCCCTAATGCTCTCACTAAACCAGTTACTTAAAATCTCTGCCTTTTTCAAATCCTCAGTAACTATTTCTCCATGAACATGTGCTCGGGAGATAGCCGGTTGTGCGAAAACTGTTCGCCAAATACGAATTGTTAGTTATGTGCCGTCCGTATTCCAGACTACACTGAATAGGAATGTTAAGCATGTGTGCCGAAGAAACTGTAGTTCTATGTGCTAATCTGCAATCTTGAATATTGAGGACAGTCCGATACGACAATGATCATGTCTGGTGCCGACATTCTATGTATTGTGATTGAATAAACGGTGCAATAAATGCAGTTCATGAGTTCAGCACTCGAGTGTTATTAATGACCATCAGCAAACTATTTTAGATCATTACAACGGCCCTAGTCACCACCCAGCAGGCAGGTGGAGAAGAGACATTCCGTCAGCTCATGTGTTATACACGTCTTACATGCTGACGTCGGTGTTAAGAGACTTTTGCCTTCCTTCCACCCAGGTCAAAGCCTTGAGATGTTAATCGTGCTCTAAATTGTAACTTATTTACTGAACGATTCACTTTGTTCCGTTAAATAATTTGATCAATTTTCTAACAGAAGAAAATAATATCGGTGTTGTAAACCCTGTGTTCAGTGATGGCCTCTCCACTTTGTCAGTATGTCATTTCACTAGATAAATATGTGTACTTTAACATTAAATTCAAAATTACTATTGCTTTGCTAAAAAGTATTATAGAATTGGTAAGTTGCTTCCCTCGAATAGGGAACACTTCCATTAATGGCATCTACCAGGGATTGATTCTAATAATTGTCAGTTAATGTACTTCATTAATTTGTCCAATTTAATACCTTTACAAACAAGGTATTACTACATGATATTTTAGATTTCTTCTCTGTCCGTACGTGAGACAGCGTGGTCGAATACGTGATCTCAAATGTAAGTCAAACCCTCTCAAGATGTGGAAAAATCATGAAAATTCGTTCAGTAGTGTTTATATGATGCAAGGTTATAGCTAAAATTTTAATGTTAAGATCATATTTTAATTTCCCGCCCCGCTAACAGATGACATAGTGCGATGAGACATATCTATAGGCCGCCACACACGAGCAGTCCATCTGGCGCTAGGCCAATTCGCACCATTCCATTTAGACTCAGTCCAAAACAGGGGGTCACACACGACAGAGCCGCGCCGAGCCAGGTCACTGCGTGCCTACAACTTTCGCCAGTCCGGCTCTAGCAGTGTAGGGGGTAGAACGCTGGCCCGGCATTTTAAGGGTCACCCGCCCGAGTCCGCCCTGGGGCCTGATTGGTTTTATTTTAGTGTTTTTCTGTCTTCAAATGTGTCCCAAAATTATATGAAAGAAGCCTAATACAGCAGTCATTTCAAACCGTGAATGCCCCACCAAAATGTATTAAGAGCTTTCTGCGTGATGCCGGAAGAGACAAACACACACACAAACTGTTGATCCCAGTGTTTCTTTTCAAAACAAAATTCAATAATCAGCATTGCCCCGTTGTAGTTATGTAATAATATTGATTTCCTGTCTTTGTCTTCCGTTGTGATGAGAAAATCTTGTTGCCTTCATTTCGTTAAATAAATGGTCTGCTTTGTTTTATACTCGTTCTAATTCAATGCTCATACTGTCGCATACAGGAAACTGAAAATCTAAATATTTATTGGCCACTTAGAAATCTCACTCGTAATATTTAAGTGATATATCTTTATTGAACCATTCGGTGAATAAGTCACAGCTTAGCTAGACGAAGAAGAAGCGTTTATCAAAATGTTTTTCACGTTTGCCAAATAGGTTTTGAAGTACAGCAAGCTATAGTTTGCAGTCAACTCTGCAGACAATCTTACTTGAGGGACGAAATCAATAAATAAATTAAAAAGAAAACATGAAGAGTTGGTCAAGTACGAGTTGAGTCTGGTGTAATCAGAATTCTATATTTCAAATACATGAAACGAGTGGATTTCACGGGAATTGCTTGGAGCAAATGTCAATGCTGGACATATTTCCTGGAACCCGCTCTGTATCTCTCCAGTGCCACACCTCTGTTACTGCTGATAGTTGAACGGTGAATTTTTCTACTTGCACGATAAGCCGATGAAAGGAAGGACGAACATTTAGAAGAAATCGCGCATATAAAGTGTCAGCGTTGCGTCTGTGTTCGAAAAGTCGACAGGACATCCTAATACGGTTTTAGACCAAATTAGTGGGTGAGTGCATAGAACAGATAGAAGAATTGTGAAGGAACCATATCTCGCTGTTTAGGTCAGCATATATGGAAGCTAAATTACAAAAAGAAACAGTTTTTTAGGCAGACAGAAAAATAACTTTTTTATACGATTATTCAGTGGAGTGGATTTTTTTTTTCTGGGAAGCCTAGAAATACCATTTTGCTAACCTATTCTGTTGCCAAAAGTGAGAGGACAGCAAAGTGTTTCAAAGTCCTTTATCTTTTAGAAAGACTAACCAGTGGAAGAGCAAGTGACGTTAGGAACAGTGACTACAAAATCTTCATCAAGTTCTTGGTTGATTGTAGTATGAGATCTACATTATGCGCTTCAAATATAGGAGTGAAAATGGGTGTCTGGGGGAAAGCTACATTTATTTGCTGAAATTTCCATAGAATACAATCAGTAACTGATTTGATAAAACAGCTGAGTTGGGAATCATTGGAAGTCAGGAGGCAGACTGGAGGATATCTACTTGAACCAGGTATAGATTGGTGAAGAAGCGTCGATGAGTACTGAGCGAAGAATCAAGAGTAGTATATGGAAGGTAATAGTAACCATGAATTGATACTTGATTCAGCATAAACAAGTAAGGATTATTTTTTTTTAAGAAAAGATAGTCAGTGTGTGGTAATTTGCATCCAAAAGAGAAATAAATTTAAATTCGTTTGTTGAAAAAGTAGATATTAAGAAAAACTTCCATCGCCACTGCGATTAATAATAAAACGGGAGAAGAGTGCTCGATTATTACACCGTAATTATAGTCACTGAGCAGAAAGGATAGTTTTCTTCTAGCCGAACTACTGGTATTTGTAGCTCTTTTCGGATTTGCAGAAATGTCACAATATCGTAGTCCTCATCTCTACTGGTATTGTAACAGGGGAAAACATTGAAAACCTAAGGTGAATCAGCAACAGTTATCCGTCTTGTTGTTAGTATTTGTCATCGCATGTGACAAAGGCTTGAGGACCAGTATGGTCAAGTATGTAACCATCAACCGGTGGCATGATGATGTGTGGAGTCGTAACTTATTGTTTTCCATGAAAGTTTTGTGTTTGTAGAAGCGATCTGGAATGACGTAAAACATGTCAAGAGACATTTTCTAGACTTTTTACGACATTGCTACAACGGAACAATAATAAAATCTAACAGCAAGATAAAAACTCTCCACTTAACAATCGCCTATTAAACATACAGATATCAGAATCATGAACAAGTCAATTATTTATAAGGTATGGATGGATGTTGGAAGATCAGAAACTAATACTTGATTTCATGTGTAAGGGAGGGAGAAAATTTTCTTTTGTAGGTAATAGAGTCAGAGGATGGAATAAATTACAATTTATCGGAAACAGTTAAAGAATTTAAGAGAAAAATTAATGAAATGCGAAGATGAGTAGGAATTGTGCCATCGGGACATGAGATCCATCGCAATTTAATCAAATCAAGTATTACCATAATTTCCAGATTTATTTGTTATGATGTATTGTGTTGGCGCTGAACTCTTTCACAACTTTTACAGAATTGTATCAACTGCTATAAACGCAAGGGATTAGTGTGATATCCACCATAAATACGAGCAACCAGCCAGCGATATTATCATCTGATGCTGATGAACCAGGTAGTTAAAAGATACATAAGGAAGGTTGGCACATTTTTTTTTTTTTTTTTTTTTTTTTTAAATTTAGACAGTCTACATATAGTTATCTGTACTAGATTATTCCTTACCAGTGTAACACTGAGTTATTTAGAACTATGTACCCCTCTTTGCTTTTTAAAGCTTATAGCCACTGAGAAAGTCACTAAGCAAACAATAAACTCTGACTACATCGGGACTAAAAGCTTTATTACTTTTTTAATGTCATTTTTACCATTACAAGTAACCTTTCTGGCCGGAGGCAGAGTTTTGCTTTATACATCTCCATGTTACTTTTATAACTTACTGCTATTAATCGTTGACAGATAGTGAAAGTTTTCTTCATTGAAAGGAATGAAATACTTAATTTATCCTGATTTGTAATTGTAATTATAATTGTTTTTCTTTATTCTTCATCGTATTCCACTTCTTTAAAATTACTTAAGTCAGTTTAACATATTGATTAATATAAGCAGTGTGAGAAAATGTCTGACAAAAAATATTTGAAGTTCAAATAGTAATATCTATCAAAGTTAACAAAAAATTAATGTATTTCGCATATATTTCGTTGTTACATATTGGAAAATTACCGCCACAAGATAATAAACAGTGGACCTACCAAAGGTCCAAGCAACATGTTCTACACAGATTACGTTCTTAATTATTTAAATCAACGACTAACCGTTACCACCAATCCTCCTGGAATGTAAGAGCAGAAAAACTAATCCTGAAGTTTGACGGTAAGTAACAGAACCTGGACAGATAATGGACAAAAATCGCTGGAGCATTAGCGCGCAAATTGCTACAAATGACATCCTTTTCACTGACGTCAAAAAACGAAACTAGTAAGAGGTATTCTCGTCAAATATCCACAGCTTTCTTATATAAGGAATCCCTTAAAATGTGTATACCTATTAATTGGTGCTGAAAATAATTTTAGATTTGAAGCTGTTTCTAAAACGGAATTAATGCGGTAAAACGGTCTGAAATATACTTCTTTATCCGCCAACAGGCTTTCTAGTAGACCCATTTATTTTTTTATTTTATTTTTTTAAAAAAAACATGACAATACCATTTCGCGAAGATATGACATTAGTAGACAGGATTATTTTATTAGAAAGTACTGCCTGTTCAAGACTGACAGACAAAATTAGGCATTTTCCAGCATGTGGGTTTTGTAAAATAAATGGTGAAACAGAACAAGCCGTCTAAAAACAATCCTGCGAGCGTCAGCTCAGCTGTCGCTGAAAAACAGCGGCATCAACGATCAGAAGCCGCGAGGCTGCGCAGAGAAGAGAGTAGGCGGCTTGATGCCTGGGTCGAAACCCTCATTCGAGAAATCGTAAGCAAGAGGAGACACACACACCTGCCGCAGCCGTACGCGACTCATCCGAGTCACCCGACCCATCGCCACCGACGAGCCCTGCTACAGCTGTTTAGCCTGATACTCCAGAGTCATCTGTTCACTGTCGATGAGAAGTGCCGAAGAAGCCGCCCCAGTCATATAGATAGGCCGGTGCCTCCAGTCATTGTACTCTACGGAGGGAATTGGATCATCGTACTAACCCAGCTGCAGCTCTCCACCAAGCAGCCCCTGCTCTGCTGGCCGGACTCTGGAGGCCTCAAGATCTCCACTTCGTGCCCATTTGAACAACCAAGCGGTTCTCTCAAGACAACAAGATGAAATCATCCCCTTCAAACATCTATCAAACACCATTGACCAAGATCACCAAATCTGAACAATAAGGCACCACAGAGGGTCCTCCAATGCTTCAGGTGTCAAAAGATCCGACACTACGGGCAAGAATACAAAGAGAAAAAGAGATGTGTCCGATGTGGTGGGGAACTCAAAGTCACAGACTGCCCGGGTTCAAGAAAAGATTGTACAATTGTAATGGTCCCCACGCGGCTTACTATAAGGGTTGCCTCGCAATAAACCCACAAAAAATAGCAGCAAGCCAAACAAGAGAAACGGTCACCTCACGCAGCCCGCATTGAGCAGTCAAGTCAAGAATGATGCGGCCATATCTACTACCTCCAAGCGATCTGCAACACAAACGGCTGCTAAGAACAACGAGCGTCCCAGCTCCCAGACCCGAATGAACTATCATCCCTCTTCTCGTCGTCCGCAGCACCACATCAGTAAAAATAAGGACGGAACCTCTACAACCTACACAGCTGCTGCTTCCACTCAATACAGTGGAAGCCAGTTAGCCAGCAGATAGCGGTTGCCCCGCAATGAGAGGCATAACCATTGTTACTGCCACTGCAATCCAGATCAATCGCTAGCAGCGCAGTTTGCTACCGTAATAGACCTGCCTGACCACGCTCACCGCGACTCTTACCACCCAGCAATCATAAGGACGTTTCAATAACAACATTGTAGTCCAAATTCATAAACAAAACCCGGTTTTTGCAAGTTCAATAATGCGACATCATTTTTATAACAACTTGTAATTGAAAATGGAAGGAGATGCGCAACCGTGCAACAACTTCCCCTAACTCTTGGATCCTTTCCCAGAAGAATGTGCCATGGACAAGGCGCTGAGTGTAAGAAACAATTTTCGCCTATTCTTTCTACATTTCCTATAAACAAACATGAAATCATTCTTTCAGGATGCAATCCGTTACTTTAAACCCGATGTGATAAGGTTGGAATCTGCAGCAGAAGCAGAACAATATACTAGTAACTTATTTTACAGCTTCGAGAAGACAGTGGACAAGATCTAAGACATCATTTGATAAAAAAAAAATAAAAAAAATAAAAAAAATTATACGCTCATGAACAATTAGGACGTAAACGAAAAACGAAAGGAATTAAATAAAGTCATTTAGAAGGATAATATAAGAAAATATAAAAATTGCAAGTAATGAATTTAAGCCCAGAGACCCAAGACCCCCAGGTCTGGCAACTTTTAGTCAATCGCGAAGTAATAGTAATAGTAATTGTATCAATTCTCTCTCGTCTCTAGCCATCGTCCGTTTCCTTCGAAGAATTTTAAATACAAATAAATCTTACTTTAAATAAAATCACATTTATTATTTGTAGTTCTGTAGTGTTATAACGCAATAAAAGCGGAGATAGGAGAGTAGAAAGGGAGTACAACGGTTAAAAACAGTTGTGGAGAGAAGAAATTACTTTTTTTAGCTTTAGACGTTGACGTCATTAGAGGCGGGAAAGTACTGCGGACAAGGAATGGAAAGGAAGTCGGCCATGGCATTCGCCTGGATTGGTTTGGAGAAACCATGGAACACCCTGAAAAACGTTTGGATACTATCAGAAAAATAACTGATTTTAAATGTAAATTTTTTGCAAATGAATCCAGAAAAACTAACAATTGATTGTTTTATTACTTACGTAAAAACTCCAAAACACAATTTCGTTGGATTACTCAAGATAAAACTGCCACAGCAGAAAGAAATCTTTAAAAAAAAAAAAAACGAAAGCATGACATGTCGTATAAAGTTCGTTTGAATTCCAATTCCCAGGAAGTAGTTATTAAATAACAAAAAGCCGTTTATAAAGAGGAAATTATTTAAAAAAACAGCATTTATAGTGAAAAAAGAAAAGAAAGAGAACCATGTTAATTCACGTAGGTGATAGCTGACCGAAATCGAGAAGAAGAAGAAAATAAAATTGCATGATTCTAGTGGAAACCATAAATGAAAATGTGAATGAGGATGATACGGATAGACGATTTAGCTATTGCAAAACCGAAATTTTCTTTAAAAGTTCATAAATTCTGATTTCCTTTGCCGCAGCAAGTTATTCCACTATAGAATCGCTTTAGTGGAAATGAAATAGTTATTTTCAATGTTCATGAGGGAGAAAATTAAAATATACGTGCTAGGAACTGGTTTTATTAGTTTTATTTGATAATTTGTAAGTGGATGATAAATGGAAATAGGATCTTGAATAATCAACGATCGGTGATACACATTCAGCTTCTGTTTGTTACAATGATCTGACATATTATGCAATCGTGTACCACAGGCATTTGGAACGAGAGCAATTTGTCATGAAAGATAAAGTTTTTCAATATTTCTGACCGAAATCGAGAAGAAGAAGAAAAAAAATTGCATGATTCTAGTGGAAACCATAAATGAAAATGTGAATGAGGATGATACGGATAGACGATTTAGCTATTGCAAAACCGAAATTTTCTTTAAAAGTTCATAAATTCTGATTTCCTTTGCCGCAGCAAGTTATTCCACTATAGAATCGCTTTAGTGGAAATGAAATAGTTATTTTCAATGTTCATGAGGGAGAAAATTAAAATATACGTGCTAGGAACTGGTTTTATTAGTTTTATTTGATAATTTGTAAGTGGATGATAAATGGAAATAGGATCTTGAATAATCAACGATCGGTGATACACATTCAGCTTCTGTTTGTTACAATGATCTGACATATTATGCAATCGTGTACCACAGGCATTTGGAACGAGAGCAATTTGTCATGAAAGATAAAGTTTTTCATATTTAAATTTGTAAAATTTCTTTCTAAAAAAACACGCATCTTTTTGCATTTCAAAGAAGGAAATTTTAAACTGCACTTCTCTCTGACTGCAATATGTAGCCTAGAGCAGAATTAGTCGTAAAGTGGATGGATGTCTGGGAGGTAGTGAATCAAATTAAAAGAAACATCGGATAGCTTTCAAGCTTTTTTTAGTGGAGACCAGGAAAGGTCCTTAGTCGGACTGCAGCAGAGACCTCCAAGCAACACCAGCGCGGCATCAGATATTCTGCGGTGCAGATTGAACTGACCGAGAATAACCGTCTCGTGAACCCCGACGTATGACGGAAAGCTCAGAATCCTGCAGTAACGCATATGTTATGCAATGAAGAGTTGTGCTATAGGGCTTAAAATAGCTCAGTTGTCTTCCATTTTCCGCCATGCGATTACATGTTACTTATATCCAATATCGAAAACGTAGGCAACAGCGACAGGCATCACTAAGATAAAGATTCGTGCCAAATTTTTATTTATCTATATCCATAGAATGAAAACCATGTATAGTATGTTCCACAAAAACTAAAAAAACCACTAAGCAGATTTCGATGGAATTATTGCCGTTTTAAAGTTCAGGATCAGACTTGAATTTTTTTGGCATAAGTCATATTTCAACCTTACATGACGCCGGAGCAGTAAATGAAATTCTGAAAATATAGTGTGAAACACCAAAGATGTAATACCAACTAGATATTGCATACGTCATACATTATTAAAAAAAATTAATATCCTAACCAACGTATTACCGCATCTGCCGGTATCTTCCTTAAATTTCGGTTTTTGAATCTTTAAACCCAATAGATGGCAGTATTGAACGCGAATAGCACACGAGGAAACTGCGTAAATTAACTTTAATAATATAATGGATAAAACTACCAAAAACTTCTTTGCTTTTTGAGGCTAAGATCTCAGGCCTCACAGCTATAATCTCTGACGTTGGAAAGAGAAATATATTTACTTTTCATAGTGCGTAATGTATATCTGGTGGGTTTTAACATTAAAGTGAACTGTTTAAATCCTTAAGTATTGGCATTAAACAATAGTTAAGTAAACTAATTCAAGCTTCTTGTTATTCGACTGATTTAATTTTAGTACTGCAGATATTTTATAATCTACTCTGTCTTTTCCACATACCGAAGAAAAAAAAATCATTGATTCTATTGGTGCGCGAATAGCTATGGTTTTTTTTTTTTTTTTTTTTTTTTTTTTTTTTTCCGTACACATGTTTCTAAGCGGATGACTAAAAATATTGTTGGAATAAATAAATCCACACCAACCCGTTCAAATACAGATAGAAAATGGAGCAAGTGACGTGAAATTTAATTCACAGGTGCAGAAAATTTAATTTTTTTTTATGAACTTAAATATTTTTAACAAATAATCTGGCATAACTTGAAAACTGTTGAATCGATTTTGAAAAGATTTTAGCAATTACAAACCTTATATTCTGATTTAGGAAATTTGAATGCTTACGACCTGTCTTAGGGTAAAAACATGCCGAGCAGCTCGCGGTGGAGATGAGGTATCGGTCGCGGTAGATGTTTCAGACCAAAAACAGACGGAGCGACATTCCGCCGCGCGGCGGCCGCCTCAACTGTTCACACGAGGCGACTTTTCAAGCGGCGCTCGCCGCCCCGACCGCCGCGCGGCTGCCGCCTCGACTAGGGTTGCCAACATTTTTTCGGCTAATTATAGTACCATTTAGAATAAGCTATAAAAATATAGTACATTTCAAAAAATATAGTATTTTATGGAAAGAGTAAGAAAAGGAGAAAAAAAGTTATTTATTTTATAAAAACTTTATTTTTTCATTTCCTGCAGCTTTTAAACGATTTTTTTTGTCTAAAGTGTCATATTTTTTACTGCGTTCAATTTTTAAATTAATGTAGATCAAAAGCTCTTTTTTTATCAATGAGATACTCGCTCTGCTTCTCTCTTTTCGCCATTTCAAATTCATAATGAAAATATCTTTTCTTTGAATGCCGGGGCGCGAATAAAGGACAGGACTGAAATAATCTTAAATAAATTTTAAAATATGCTGTAATTTTTTACCTGTAGTTTTGTCGGTGAACTCACTACAATCTCTTACTTTTAACTAGATTTCCTTTAATATTGTTATTTCAAAGTACACTTTGTCCATTTTCATACTCATTTCTTCTTATAAATTTAGAATTTTTAATATTTTTTTTAGTCATCAAAATAACGAAACGTCATGTTTTAAATTTTTGTATTCTGCATAGCCAACTTATTTCATAGAAAATCATTTATTAAGATATGCCAGACATTTATCAACGAATAATAGAAAATTATTTCTACTATTATCATTTTTTAACCAAAGAAACACTTTCACGTTGTTCTAGCGCTGATTTTAAAGTTGACATAGTATTACACACATCTTTATTACCATCAAGTTGTTTAATAGTTTTGTGAATGTTGAATGAAAAACGGCTCGCGAAATACGAAAGGAATTTAACTTTAGCATTCCTATATATTTTATTCATCGTTAAAATATTTTGAAAATGTATAGGACAATCCTCTTCTAAACTAAAAAAACCATCGCTCAGTGGCTTCCAATTCAGTTGAAATTGACGCCCTTTCGTCATTTTCATTATCAAATTTAATTTAATATCAAAAGGAAGGACAAGCAGAAACGAAGCAAAGACATCTGTACGAGTAATCATTTGTTTGACGTTGTCAATTTCGACATTAACATAACAGTTCGGAACGCGACAAAGGAGCGTTCGGATCACGTACAAACATCCCATCACTCAAAAGGTAATCATACAATAATGTGATTTCACATATTTGGCAAAGTACCGGTAGGGATTTGTTTGTTATTAGTTTGTGTTTCAAAAATTTTGATCCACCCATCTGAAATATAGAACCTTCGCGTAATTTTTTCAACAGTATACAGTAAGCAGGGGCGTAGCTATCGGAAGGCTAGGCGGTGCCGTGCACCAGGGCCCCCAAGCAGAGCTCAGGGGAGCCCCTACTGCCAGCAAACCTTACAAGATTTGGTAGGGCTAAACATAAGGTCGCCCATCTTGCCTGAGGGACCAAAATATTTTATTTGCACCGGGGCCCTTGTTAACCTAGCTACGCCACTGGTAGGTACTACGCACATCAGAAATACAGTACAACCGTGGACCGTCGATTTGGCGCGTATAACTCAGTTCATGGTAAAACAATTGATATTGAAGACGAGAGTGAAATGCTTCTGTGGTTACTGTACCGGTGGAACAGCACAAAAAAAAAGACGACATCAGTGCTTCTGAATTCCTTTTTCTCTAGTAAAATGAAAAATATGAGAACGCTAGTCACAAAAAATAGGATTGCCACATTCTTTGGAAACGATCAGACACTCAGACTGTATATAACGGTTCAAAAGTACAGATTAAGTTAAAAGTGCTAGAACCATTAGCAAAATCTCAATTGTTAAGTGGAAGCCAATGAGAAAGGACCATATTGAATATTCAAGAGCTGTTATCACCTAACAGACTATCCATTAAATATACGATTGTATCCTAAACTGTCGATTTAACATTGACAGAGCCAGAGGATCAGCTAACCTGCATAAAATCTTCATTTCTTCAATGTAAACTATTGATATTCAAATGAGATATTAGAACTTTATCAGATTCTGATCTATTTCTTTTTTCCTGAACCGTTTAACATTCAGCCATTTTAAGATATCACTAGAAGCGTTTTAACGGCACCAGTTTAAGGTGACTACAAAAAGAAGCTGACTAGACTATTAGCTGTAAACATAACTGAGATTGCGTATTATGTACTTGCAACACCTGCAGTCCATTAGCACTGACTGAATCAATCGATCGGCTAATCAGCCGATTCAAGTGATAAAGAAAGCATGCTGAGATGATAGATACTTATCTTAATATTTTTCCGAGAGGAACGAAATTTTACTAAAGTTACACCTTCTCGCATAGCTTCATCAGCAGTGACACACAAGAAATTTGAACACCTGCAGCCTGAAAAATAACTACTGTAAGGTAGATCATTAAAAGATGATATTAGTAGGCCATTTTATTTGCGACTCTTACCGCTGTCGCAATAAAAAAAAAGGCGTTTCAGCTTCTAATTATTGCCTTCAAACTGCTAAGAGTGACTCCTTTTTCCAATATAAACTAAGGGTGAATCTGCATTTTGTCACCCTGAATCAATAAAGTCAATCTCCTGAATCAATAAAGTCTTCCAAGGCCAAAACCTACAGCAAATATTAGTGCAACATCACATCATGTTGACAATCGCTTATGATTGTAAAATAAGGTGCATCTGCAGGCTCTATTATCAGTACGCATTATCAGGGTGCGTCAACATCTCGGTAATTAGCGCTGTTAATGCGCCATGTCATACGGATCTCCTCCTACGCATAGAGCTGTGGCTGCTAAATACATCTCAAAAGTAATCAAGTTGTACGCGGGAGATCGAATCACTCTGAGGTTTCAGTACCGATAATCCACATATCCATATACAACAAGATCCAGCAGTTAAGGTACGGTATTGAGCCACTGATATTTTTAACAGTTACGAAAGTTAAAATCGCCCTTGAAAGTTAAACAACAGCGTATTGAAGGTCGGTTTTTTGTTTGTGGCTTTACGCCTTGTCGACGTCAAGGTCATTAGAGGCGGGAAAAGACAGGGAGTAAGGACTGGGAATGAAATGGGGCATGGCCTTTTCGTAAAGGAACCATCCAGGCATTAGCAAGAGTTATTTGGGGAAACAATGGGAAACTGAAATCTGGATGGCCGGAGGGTAAACGTCCTCCGGAATGCGAACCCAGAGCATTAGCGTACACCCACCACGTTCGGTTTGAGGTCTTTATTAAGAAGAAACTTTCTGGTAAATATTTCAGAAAGAAAACTTTGCTTTTAAAATTGAATGTGACTTAGAGGATAGTGTATGAAGCTCATAAGGAGCAAAAGGTGCGTGCTTCTACGTATAGTTTATTATCAAGCAATTGTGACGGGAGATACCAGAGACACGCATTGTTTCCATTTTTCTACATACCTTCTTATTATTTATCAACAATTGGCTGTATATTTTCTGTATACATCACGCACTATTGAAAAAGATATTTCCGACCAGCTTCCAGGACGTAGAAATACATAACATGTAATTTTTCAGACACTTCTGACAAACCACCAACTGCAAAATAATTCCTAAAATTATGTGAATTGCTTAATTAAAAGCACTTATACCTTGCTTAGGATTCGAACCAGGGTTACATCCTAAGTAGTCACACAGCTCCAGTGCCCTAAGATTGCGGCACACTAGTTTCCACATAGAAACAAGCCATAGAAGGAACCATTAATGGAATTATTTGGATATCTGACAGCGTTTTAGTTCCTTTGGGTGATTACAGACGTCATTGCCAACTTCTACTTTATATTTTCGTTCAAGTGAAACTTTGATACCGACTTCTTTGTCTCAGATAAACAGGTTTGTCAGAAGAAGAGCTCTCTGGAGAATACCAGAAACTTGTTAATAGTTCCCGCTCGTTAGTAGAACCACGCTTGAAATTTCTAAATCAGCCCCCAACAGCGACTATCTAGCGCTCTCTCTCTCTTTCGTACGGCTACACGTCGTCCTCCTTGTACTTTATAACAGCTGAAGATTGCAACTTTTTATTTCTGTTCCACTGCCACTGGTGTGGTGGCGATTAAGGATTGCAATCCCGCAGTGTTTTCAATCCCGCGGGATCCGTGCGGGATTGGTACAAACAGTTTTTCAACGCATATATTTAAAACATAGTTACTTAAAACGTTAATAAATTAAGTAATAATTAAAGTAATAAATAATTTTTAATGTTAAATAATAAAAATTAACAGTTAACAATATTTTGATTGGCAAATTGACATTAAAACTTTTTAGCGTCTCTTAAGTGTATTTCGATGTTTTACATTTTTGTTTTTTAATCTAACCAATTTTTAAATAAATAATAAAAATGGAAAATATTGAGTCCTAGGTCATATTATGTGCCTTACAATAAATACATAAGTTTAAAAACATGGTTTGCTTAATGGCCAAGTTACCAAAGGTTTTTTTTTTTTTAAATAAAAATTCTAAATAAACGTTCCATAACATAGATAAAAGGATTTCATTTCACAAAGTGAAGTGAATATACTCTGTAAAGTGTAGACTTGGCTCAGAACAAGATCTCATAACTTTTTGTCACTGCACAAGCACGAGACTTGGCCTTATTTTGCGTGATTCATTATTATATCTCTTGATTCCTTCATTGATATTACATTTGATTCAATATTACTAAAAGAAACTACTCACCAACATGTAAACTGTCAAGTATTTCAGATTTACTTATGTGGCGTAAGGAAGTTTTTAGAGTGGAAATTATTATTTTTTTAGTAAGAAAGGAGACTTTCTCGGCGAATGATTGCAGTGAAGTCCTCATAGCTTGTATCTCCGGATTTCATTGCAAACACACGAAATTACACACGTGAGGAAGACGGCGGAGTCAGCCGCCGAAGTATGGTGTTCCTACAACACAATTCGTCGATACATCCGTGAAAATTTCATTATAACTTTTTTACCTTTAGTCGAAATAATAACAAGGAGAAGAGGGATTAATCGAAAGCCTGAGCGGCACATGTAAGCAGGTGGCTTTCGTCAAAAAAACGCATTGAGGCAGCGGCCAAAACAACAGTAATTCCAAGGATATACAATTTCCTTTTGATAGCTGTTAAATAAATAGGTACGCGATCGTTAAAATTACGATAACATTAGTTTCATATTAACGAATAATCAAATTTTCAGCCACAAATTAGGAAATTGTCACAATTACTTTATCTGCAAATACAGAAAATGGGAATAATGAAGCCGTGAATAAAAAGCTGTAACCGTGCGACACTAAAAAGATAATTATGTAGTTAGAAAATCGTACTAAATACGCAACATAACTCAAATTACATAAATGTGTACTCGAAACAAACGTAAGTTTTGATGAATACGTCAAAGTGTATTTATTTACTTACGAATGACGAAGGTTGACAAAAACAAACGCATGTTCACATGAGTCAAATGCCAACTGGAAGGGTACAGGCAAACAGTGCAAAATATCCAACAGAGACCGAGTGGGTCAGCGAGTCACGCAGACTGACACGCGTTTCCACCGGATTTTGCGGATTGCGGATCCGCTTAATTTTGCGCGGGATCCGCCAGACTGTCTAATGATGCGGGATCCCGCGGGATTGCGGGATCCCGCTTTGCTGGATTGCAATCCCTAGTGGCGATGTATCCCACCAACAAAACGTCGAGCCTAGCGCTGGAACTCCCCTTCAATCTGAAATCGACTTCCCGGCCTATTTTTTGAATATGCGTCTTCTTTTAGACTTTCTTGAATTTTGTAAGTCAGCGTGAAACTTTCCTTCTTCAAGGTGTCTTGCAGCAAAATTGGAAACACTCACTTTGAATTCCCGTGATGGGTTTACCGGACGGGAACATCCAAGCTTCATGCCCAGTCTCACAGTGACGCAATACTCGCCAAAATAAATAACTTATCTGGTAATATTAGATTTTCTTAAATAATGTTACAAAAGCAACATAACAAGATCGTATTTAAGATTTCAAACACGGTTGATTTGGGCATGATGTAGGGCATTGTTCCCTTACAGATTAGTGGATTGAATTCGATTTGTGTGAATTTACAAAGTAAATAAAATAGGCAATTGCAGCCCATTCCATCTGACTGTTGGAGAGAACCGAATAGAAATGACTTTGTAGTATTTTCTATTTTCACTGTCAGTTACGGTTATCTAAAGGATGGAAATATTTTTTCGCGGTAAGGATAAGCACTATAGAGCGATTGAATTAGATTACGAAAAATGTAATAAGGGCTCATTGAGACTGCAGGACTTTTGAAATTTAAATTGTCATAAATCTTGTCTAACATATTAAGTATTTTTAATTTCCTTCTTAAATTGGGGTGTTGCAGAAAACCATATAAATCAACAAGTGTATTTAAAACGGAAAATCACTCCTTACCATTACTTGTGTTTTGACTTTTTCATAAGTTATCTATTAATAACTGTGTCAACAAACATTTTTATGTGAAAATCTTGTGCCATCAAAATAATTTACCACAGTTTTCTCCTTTTTAAATCACTTTTTTTTAGGAAAACGAATGTTTTGTTGTCAAATGTCCTGTTCAAACATATGACTTGTTTTAATTTAATTTTTTCGATATTATTTGTAGTGACCTTCATGAGGAAGGAGAAAAACAGCAGTCATGCCCTGTATGCGAATAGAATTTGCGAATCGCTAATCGAAAGTATAATGCAAAATTTCGGCGATCACCTCCAGTGTAAAAAGTCGTTTGTGTTTGATCTCATTCAATTTATTTTACCGTGCACACAAACGTTTACCTCTTTTTGCGGTTGCAAAAGTCAGATCTATGATCCATTGTTTCCGACAAATAATATTTTATGTTTGCTTTCTGCAGTAGATGGTATGAAGACAAAAATTTAACACCCTGTATTTTATTTCACGTCATGGCAAGTGGAGCGGAAGAGATAGATTGCCAAGCGCTTTCGAGTGACATCTGTGCCAGATATAATCCCGAGTTCTTTTGGGGCTCTCGAATGAAAAATATGGATCAGTAAACAGATATAAGGGAAGAACGTAAAGCTTAACGGGTTACCAGTTAGTATAAAAAGATCAATTACGTTTTATTGATGATTAGGGCTGTTGATATTTTTAAAAATATCGATTTTACGATATATCGATATTTTAAAATGTATTAAAATCGACTGTCGATATATCGGAAAAAAGTATTGATGTGTCGATATATCGATACTTTCATAAATGCAATTTCATAAAATCAAACCTTGTAAAAATAAGGCTGCCTACTGATAAATAGGCGTGTGATTTTGTTCTTAATCAGGTTTTCACTTTCGAATGATTTCTCTTGGTGATGATGGTTCCTGATTTTTCTTAAAAATCGACCATTATGCGAATCATAATTTTCATAAAAATTAGTAAAATTTATAAAACTCGAAAGATGTTCGAGGCAAATCTTATTTTGTTTATTTTTAAGACTGATAAACAATACAGTTGAGGCATTTATTTAGGTAGAAGTTTAGCTATCATAGAATGCATTATGGCCAAGTTACATAATTTTTTTAAAAAGTTTTTTTGTGGTATTTCATTTAGTTTTGTATGTTGATAGCTTACTCTGAGTTGTCTTACTTTTCTTGCTCTCTAATTAGCAACTATTTTTTTATTTACACTTTCCACTATTCCTGCTAACACACTGGAGTTCCCTAGACAATATGCATGCTCATTTCAAACAATTGGCTCGAGTTCGATTCGTGCTGGGCGAGCGATGCCTTTCTTCACTGTTGTCATCATCTGAGTAGATTTGGTACCTATAACTTCCAAATTAATTATAGTAACGTAGTAAGATTTACTTAAGCTCGCTGATCTCTATGTGTACCAGAAATTTGAGGGAGGTAGTGTCATACAGAGAAAACGAAAATTAATAACATATTTAATAAAATATCGAAGCCGATATCCAGATTTCAGTATCGAAATATCGATATATCGTCCTAAAAATATCGTTCATAAATATCGATATTTTCAGAAAATAATATCGATATTTGGAAATATCGATATATTATCAACAGTCCTTCTGATGATCGAATCTGATCAAAATTAGAAAACTTGAGATGGATGTTGTATGGCTAATCGTAGAGAGCTTCCACGCAGTTCTATAATTGGTTTACGTTTCTATCTTATTACCCGTATTTCGTATTCAGAAATTTTGTTACTAAATATTTGAAGTTATTAAATAATTTTTGATCTATCCGATTCATTAAATAAATGGTTTTAAGAAGCGTATGGTTTGTAAAAGATATGGCACTGTTCTGTTTATTTATATCTTCTTCTTCTTCTTCCTAGCACATATCCCGTTATTGCAGAGTCGACTTTTTTTCAGGATGCGGCGCGTTTTTGATTTGGCCGACTTGCTGCTAAACCTGACGCCTCCCAGTAAGGAAAGTTGTGTTGCCATTTGCCTGCGAAATGTGTAATTATGTTCTGTATGCGCTAAGAGTATTTTTGTTTGTACAGTGTGTAATTTATGAGGCAAGGATTCGCATTCGCGCTGGTGATTGCAGAAAACCACCTACAAACAGCAATCAGGGTGGCTGATATGTGGGGACTAGGAGTCGATACTGACTCTTAGAACTCTCTAGAATCTAGATGCAGTGTGCGGCGCCTTAGCGCACTGAGCCACTCTGAAGGGTGTTCTGTTTATTGAAATTTATTTACTTGATTTTGTTTATTTACTGTGAAACCACTTTCTCTACATTTTCATAGTTCTGTGTATATGATTTTGCTTACTTTTCCGGCCCAAGTTGAGTGGGAGCTGTAACGAGAATCGCCGATTCGAGTATATCAAGGGCAAGGTTTAACTGACTGTTGTGTTTGTCTTGTGTCATTATCACCGTGAGGTACATTAATAATATAAGTAATACACACACATGTTGAGAAAACATGTATTCACACTCGTAGATGGGTATATGGTCAAAAAGGCCACATGCCATTAAATTAGAAAAAAACCTGGCATGTTTTCCTTTCACTGCAATACTTATTACGAAATCTATAATATGAGTAAGTCTGTTAAGGTTTCACATTTGTAATTGCTTATTCTAGAAGGAAGGAACCTCCGATAAGCACATCATTGGTTACATTGATAAACATCTAAAACTTAGATTCATAAAAGAATCGCATCACACATTAAATCCAGAATCGAAAGAAAATGCGCTTATGGGACACCGAAAAACATTGTGCCTTTGATTAGTATTATGTCTCTGAATAACTATATTTTATGTAAATAGTCTTACTAAAATTCATTCTGCAGTGTGATAAACAGCTGTTGGAGCTCATCTTAATTGAGCAATGTACCTATACCAAAAAAAAAAAAAAAAAATCCCATATGGACTAAACAAGTCCCTTTTTAACCGTAGAGTTCTGACTCTAAAATTTGTTTCACAATCACTATTCAGGGTATTTTCTACTTCCATTGAGTACCAAGTATGAGTTTATAGAAACAAGTGACAAGAGTCAATGGTTATTTTTCAAGAAAATGGTAATTTCGCCAACGATTGGCTATTGAACGTTCACATTCAATCTAGATGTATAAAAGGCTGCGTCTAATAGGTTAAAGATTAGTCCTATGTCACATGATGTTTTGGCGAATCGAAATTGTTTAATAAGAAAATACACAAGTGACAGAGTCTTTCCCGACTCAGAAAGCATTATTACTTGCATAAACAAATTAATTCCAAAGCTGAAATAATTAGAAATTACGATCAGTTTGTATTTATCAAAGAAGAAACACAAAAAAATGTAACATTATCAGCGATGAAGCCTGATAGACATCTGTCACTCAGTGAAAGATACAAAACAGTAGCAACTCCAATTACAGATTGCAAAAAGGTTTAGCGTGATAAAACCAAAAATAACCAACATCGAATCGTTATCTTCTATGTGAGAGGTGGATCCTAGTACACAAATGAAAAAAAAATCCACCGGGATGTTTTCCGCTTCTATGTGTGGGAAAAAAAAAAAAAAAAAAAAAAAAAAAAAAAAAAAAAAAACCTGAAACCAAAAGTTTGTATTTTTTGTTATGTTCTAGAAACTATGAAACTTCGCGTTGATCGTGTAGGTCACTTCACAAAATATAATTGACGAATTAAAAGAGTCCACAAACCAGTATCTATTTAGAGGTAAGTTACTTCTTGCAGTCGAAATATTTATCGTAATATCAGCATACGAGCAGCATTTTATTATTCCGAGGAATGAAGTTGCAGTTTGTTGTGGAGACCGTTCATGCAAAAAGATTTTGCCGTGGATCGTGTACCTTGACCATATTGGTATATGAGATTAGTATAACAGTTCAAGCGAATGAACTTGCGGGCAGCTGATAGTATGAAACATATTTTGTACAACAGTTTTAAGTCCGTGGATAGCAGCAGTTTTGGACCAAAAAGGGTGACGCTTCCTGCCTCGCCGGAACGTCTTGTTGGCGCCAGGACAGTGCAAAGAGTTAAAACTGGGCCTTCACGGAGTAGGAGAACCATACCACATCTGCAAATCCTTTATTCCAGCCCAGAAGCCAGAGAGAATACGGCATATTACTTAAAGTCGAAGGAGTAAGTTAGTGTCGCCGTCTACGCCAACAACCAAGATGTACTAGATTGACTAGCTGACTTAACGCTCTTTTTAAGCCGCGTTCCCACGATCTATTGTAACGGAGGCCGGACGGGATGGGACGAATTCTCAACACACGTCATGGGAACAGGGCCGCCTCTGCTAGCAGAGATGAGACGCAGCTACCCTGTGTTGGTAAACATCACAGGCGTGTGTAGAGGTGCGCTGTTGTCATCGGTTTGCAGCAGCGGTGCGCACCCCTTCTGTTGCTGTAAAGTGATCTGTGCCAAACGACACTAGGCAACATGGTGGGGAGGTGGCGGCGAGATAAGCTAGGGCTAACCTGCGGCGCGCGCTCGACACTACACTTCGGCTAATGAGATCCCGTCCCGTCCCGCCTCCGTTACAAGAGATCGTGGGAATGCGGCTTTAGGCAGAAATGCATACAAGCTTGCCCAAATACAAAGCTGGTTCTATTTCCTTGTGGCCATTTTCGTTTTGCACTGGTCTATGTCGTCTTCGTCTATTCTATTTGGTCTCAGCTGTATACATAAGGTATTATTTCAATGGAAATGTAAGCAAGAATCGCCGGATAGGCGAGTATGAAGCTATGAAGATGCAGATGATGACCAAGCTATTTAGGTTTCTTTCTTTCTTTCTCTCTCACGCTGTCTCTTTCTCGATATTATTACTGTAATATGTCAATGTAGAATTAAATTCGCCTGAATTGATTTCGAGTAATATGGAAAATCGAAATCTGTATGATCGGTCTGGAATTTGAACCCATTTACTCCCGAATGTCAGAACCAAGCGTTACCATTCAAGCTTCTGGTTGGGCGCAGAGGGCGAATTCTTACCTATACACTGGATTAGTTAGTATCCTTGTTTCAGCAGAAGACCTAACGAAGAAATATATACAAATATATAAAATAAGATGCTGAGAACGAACCGAGCACTCTTCAAACAGACGTGTTCTTTACAATCTGGTGATCTCTTGCTAAATTGAGGTCTTATTGAGGAACAGGAGATTTTCAATCTTACCACCTGGAATGCCGATACAGCCTTTTTCATCATCAGTATGGCGAATGCTCATAACATTTCCCATTTGTGCCTCAAAATGACACATTCAGTAACACGACAAACGCTAATGCGAATTTACGAATTCTGCACCGCGGTGTTAACTGTGGCTGTTCTTGCTTGTTAGATTATGGCGTAAATAAATCGCGAAGTCAAAACGAAAAAAAAGTATTCAAGTCCAAGACTTAGACATTACAACCAGAGTTGTTAGAAACATAACTATTATAAAGAATCCAAAGAATTCATTGCCAGGAAGAGATTGGAATTTTTAACCAAAAAATTAAGTCAGATCGTAAAATCATTTTCTCTTTATCAACTTAATGTCACTGAATGCTATGTTGGTGTATTTAAAGAGAAAGAAAATCGTCAAGGATTAAAATGTCTCAAATGTGATGCATAAATGAGGTTTTACTAAAGAAAAAGGCATAGGCTACTACGCAAAATAGATAGTTCCAGAACTATGTTTTTCTCAGCGTGCATGATTATTTTTTTAATAGTTATCTATCGTCTTGAAGTTACGATGGCCACTTATGAGATCCCTCGGTAATGATGTAAAAACATATACGCTAATTATGGTATTCATTATTGAACTCGACAGTCGATTATTTATCAGAATTGTACGCCATACTGTACTACCGCTTACAATCCATCATTAGCCAAGCATTAACTAGCTACAAAATTTAATTGCAATCTCATGATGTAATTGTAAAATATCTGAAAAATGTCACTGCAAAAAAGAAATACACTCTTGTACTCACAAATAAAATACAAAATCATGGAATAACTTCGGTAGCGTTCAGATTAAAAACGGTTGGACAGGACCAAAGTGATTCAAAGATTCAATTGTGCAACGCATCTTTCCTATCGTACTGATCAGACCGTTCACGCACCTGCCCGTCATTATTCATTACCAAGTATGAACCTAAATATTTGAAACTTCACAGCATGTGTTGCTGAAACTGTGAAACGTCTCAGTCCAGTTACATTCATCAACTAATTTAATAAAATGATTCAGTTAATTTACTCCCATTTTTTATATTCGAAAACAAGTAAATAAACTAAGCATAGGGAAGGAGAACTTCAAAACGTAAATAATTACTAGCAGCTGTCTTGGAGGTGATCTATTTGAACGTATCGTAAATAATTATTAATGTAACTGTAAACTAGTAACTTTAAAACTTATTCCGAACACTTGTATATGTATGTGTATTCTGATGCCGAACATTTTTCCTTTTATTATCAATGAACGAAAAAATAAAAATTTCAATCAGTTTTTAAGCGATTGTTCATTCTACAGGAACGAGTTTAGCATATTTAATATCAGTTTTCAAAACATCTGATCAGGAATTAACATCACAAAATAAAAATATGTTTAATTTGATTATCGTTCCAGATTCCAAAGAGACAAAGCACAATTTAGATCAATGCATGTGCTTACAGTTGACAGGCTTATACTCACATGCTCTAGGTAAGAAAGGTTAAAATGATTATGGTTTAATTTAGTCACAAGAGATGGTTACTAACGTTAGATCACCTAATCTTATCTGGTGCAATTAAATTTTCACGGCGACTCTGTGTTGTTGAGGTAGGTGAGCAGATAACCGATATCGCAAAGAAATGGAACGTCTTCAGGTATTCAGCCAAAAAAAGTTAAATGGTTAAGACCTAAATGATTGAAGGTGAAAACCGAAAATTGTTCAAGCGGACATTTGTTGAAGGCCGTGAAAGCTTTCTCAAGAACGAAGAATGGAAAGTACTACATTATAAATCAAAGTCACAGTAGAATGTGAATGGATTTAAGTGTACGAATACTTCAAAGCACCCATGAAATATAACAACCCTTTCTCGAAATTTAACGCCAGGAATGTCCAGACTAACCAATTCAACCTGTCTTCATGTGAGGATTACTCAAAAACTCCTGTTGAGTAAAATCATGGTTTCAAGATCTCACGAAGTTATTATGGAGCTCTACAATCGCGAATCACCGCACGGGTCATAAGGTTCGTAAAAGGAGTCAATGGAATGTACCATTTTTTTTTTATTTTTTACCACGTCAAACTCCAAACGCATAAATACTGAAAAATACATCTACATTATTCGTAAATAAATGGTGTATTACGTACCTTAATGTCAAAAGATGAGTGTACAAATGTAACAACAAACTTTGCAGTAATTTCGGATCGGTCATTTTCAAAAAACGGAGATTTGGCAAACTGAAACTTAAAGAAAAATTGGCAATTAATCGAGCCTAAGATATAGGCCTACTCTTCGCTCCATAATGATTCCTTTACGTTTTGGAATTCTTATTTCAATCACGTATCTTCTCTTTTTCGCCACCACCTTTTCCCAACATTAGGGGTCGGCTGCCTTGATAAGTTTCCTCCACCTTTTCCAGTCTACAGCATCCTCCTTTTTTAGTAATAAATTCATGAAGACATTAACTAGATCCTTCTACCTTATCTTAGGTCTCCCTCTGGATTTCTTTTCTCCCACAGGCATCCTCCATGCTTTCTTGATTGGCTCTTCCTCTTTTCTTCTCATGACATGACCGTACCACCTTAATCTTTCCTCTCTGATGACTTCACTAATACTAGCCACTCCAGCTATATTTCTCATCTCTTCATTTCGAAGTCTGTCCCTCAAAGAAATACCCAATAGCCACAATAGCATCCTCATTTCCGTCCTCTTCAGGAGAGCTTCGTCTGTTCTAGGTAAAGTCCATGTTTCTGACCCATATATGATAACCAGTCTTACCATTGTTGTATACATTTTTACTTTTAGGTTTTTAGGCATCCTTTTGTCACATATCACTCCAGAAACATCTCTCCATCCAGCTTTTACTCTGGCTTTCACCTCTGGTTCACAGCCACCTTCTGCACTTATTTTTCCAATTCGATGTCTAAATGCATCTGCTTCATTCCCTTCGTGTCCTTAATGTTTGTTTCATTTGCTTGTTTGCTGCTAAACAGTGCTTCAGTCTTCTTTGGGTTGATCTTAAGACGCTTTTGCTCTAGTTTATCTTACCACAGACAGACTTTCTGTTGTAGGTCTTCTTCGGTGTCTGTTTTAATTACTACGTCATCAGCAAACAGGAGCAGTCAATCACGTATACATCCTTGTAAATAAAAGTCAACGACACTTTTTACATTATTGCATTTAGCAGCACATTTCCATCTCTTTTTAAAGTCAACAACTGGGTTAAAATTAAGTATATAAATTTTTTTAAGGGGTTTATATTTTTATGTTACAGATTTTTTTTAGATTTAAGTATTAATTTCAGTTCACTCCAAGCTAGCACCTGCTAAAATAAACCATGTGCATCCAAGCCGTGTCGGCGTTTCAGTGCATTTGCACTTTTGACTGAATTTTACTTCCCCATCGCAATGAAGTCATTTTCCCGCTTTTTTTCTTGCATTAAACCAACGAAGTTAGATGAAATGCACGGAAACAAGTTCGTAAGGCCTCGCTGACGGCATGATCACTCGAGTATAAAAGTAATTATGCACAATCCGATGTCGATCAGACGCTTAAGTAGTACTGAAGCAATTACAGGTAGGAAATGAATGAGACTATAACTCTTTTGACTGTTTGTTTTACTTTGCTCTCAGCTCATTAACTACATTGCCAATACAGGCCAAGTATCTCGTGGTCTCACAGGATAACACATTATTCCAAACGAGACAAAATCTATTACCAGTTGGATGATAACGCCATTGCAATTGTTGCACTGGCGTTATCATTCAACTGGTAATTAATTAAGCAACTGTGGAAACATGGCCTGCAACAACATTGCATTGAGACAAAATCTGTCTTGCGAGCGTAACTATCGGTAAAGTTAAAGATATAGTTCCAAGAATCCGCCAGATTTTGCGAGTTTATCTGCTAATCTGGTGAGATACCATTCATCCTGTCTCTTAATCTCACTTCGACTAACAATAAATTCTTTAAAGTTCCCACCACAGTTTTCTTGCTGTTCATCGTGCAAATGGGAAAACAGAACTACCAGCTATAATTAGTAACTCATTTTTCGTTTTTAAGTGTGCTAGTTACAGGTTTTAGCTTTTTTTAAATATACAAATATAGCAAATATATGTAGATATATGAAGAGACAGAAAATACCTAAAAGAATTAAATCGTTTAGCGACAAAAATAACAGATGTACACATCCTTTTCAGCCCCAGCACAATCCACATGGGCCCACAGCAAACGTATAACGCACATTACTCAAATTTCCTGTCGCAGAACATGCACCATCCTTCATCATATGGGGAAGAGGACATTCCAGGGAGATGTTCCAGAGATCACACTCTTTATGAAAATGGTGTTTGATTTGGCTGCTATTTTCTCTTGAATAACTGGACAATTATATCAAAATGCATGTTCTAAGTAGATTTCGGTAAATTATGTTCAGTTAATATTATAAACACATACAACCTGAACCCATGGGAGGGTAAAAAAACCTCTAAAGTTAGTGAGCGACTTTGTAACTCAATGAAAACCTGTTTCTCATAAGTTTTCTGGGGGGCTCTGTGTCCATCTCCCTTCCTCTGTTATAATCGCAAATCTCATATAGGATGCTACCTACAAATCCCAAGTATAATGTAAAGCGAAATGTTTCGGGGCATTTTCCTTCCCCATTATTGGTTGCAACCGTAAATCTAAATTATCACAAAGCACTTTCTCCGTGAGGTTACAGAAATAAAATGTAAGCACCAGTATCTTCTAACAGTTTTTTTTCCATCAAATAAAGTTAAGCCTCTTCTTGTTATCTCTATGACAAATAAAGCATCATTTCAACCAGATTTTAAGAATATTAACACCACAATGATAAAGAAAAAGTATATGGAAGGTAATACAAAATAGGGGTATTCTGACGGAAATGCCAAGCAATACGCATTTTTATTTATTTATTTATTGTTTGCTAGACATTTGCTTCAATGGGTTAAAAGTATTACTAATTTTTATAGAAAATGAGAAAGACTGTTTCAGTCAGTATGAACGCTAGTCGCAGGATGAAACTCGATTAAATGTGTACTTTCTCTCAAAAGAACTAAAATTCGTCCTAGGAAATACATTCAACTGGATGAGCGTTGCAATTTCAGAGTTATTCATTATTTCGCCGCGGATTAGAAACGATACATCATAATCAACACTTTGGCCTTGACAATTTCGAATTCGTTCTTCCTCCGCACCGACACTTATCCATAAAAAAAAGAGGAAACAACATCAAATTCTTTGTGGTGCTGAATGAGGAACCGAAGAATTTTAACTGACTGGAACGCAGCTATCAGAAACGGTGATTGTCTGGGTACATGGGTATCATATGTACCTAAGAGTTTTTGCTACTCGTAACGGTAATGACTGACTGCATGTTTTCTCGACCAGACAAGTGGGCAAGGAGACACGGAATAAAGAAAACGCATATGTCACTTACATGTAGAGTTGATTTTATTCGCAACAGAATTGGCTACGTGCGTGTTTCCCTGACTCTGCCATGTAACTGGTAAATGCTCTAGACAAAGAGACCTTAAAATAACAAGGTGGACAGAAATAGGAATTCTGATGGCTGTTAAGTGGCTGTAAAAATGATACATAAATAGAATACGCAGAATAACAACTGAAGCTAACTTGCAAGAAGTCTTAAGTAATTTAAACGAGAAAGCAAAGAGAAAGGCCCTTAAGGCACCAAATCACTCAATACTCGAGACAGAAAATTAAGTGGAACAATTGTCAGTACTGAGGCGTAACATGAAGTGGTATCAACTGGCAAACTGTGAAGCAGAAATTGAGCCCGTCCCGTTGGCTCAGGGCATTGCACCACCATGATGATGTCCGGCGCCTGTTCGGTGGAGGAAGAAAGGAGAGGAGATGGTACTGCATGATTCATAATTTCCAAATTGTGTACCATCTTTCTGGTTTAAATCGTGATGCTCTCAGAAGTTGGTATGGAATGCGGGTGTATGATGGCGATTCGTCTGTCAGGTATGGGCGTTCAACCAAGCTACGACACACTTCACATCTTTCGGAAGGGTAGACTGAAAATGGCAGGCACAGACTTTTGCCCTCCATTCCTTAATATAATAGATAAAACACAAGCAACACACTACATTCAACAAGTCACGCGCACAGATGCAACAACACTTAAATACATGGGAGAAACAATTAGCTGTCCCGCTGGGGTACCCATGCCTAAGCACTCGTAAGCATCTTCTGTCGAACCAAACCAAATATTTACAAACATTTTTTTAACGGGATGGCCCCTATACCGTTGGGGTCGGTGTCAGCAGGAGTGGATGCGCTGGAACCCTCTTACCTCCTCGAAGCCGCCGTTGGTAGTGGGCCACCAGTGCGCGGCGTTGTCGTCCAGCACGCGCAGGTTGTGTAGGCTAACACTGATGCGCTTGCGCAGCGTCATGGCTGCGTCTCAATCTCAGCCGGCATACTAACTGTCCGGCTGGCTGGACTAGCCGCTATCGGAAGAGTGGTTTCTTATCTGTGCACGTGCTACCTGCCGATCGCTGCGCCGCTGGCCGGCTCATCATTCAGCTGTCAGGACTGCGGTAATTTGAACTAGACAACATCGTTCCGCTGGAGCCACACTGAGCACGCGGTTTTATATGCGCATCTTAATCTCAGAATGTTAAAATAACTGCTCTACCTCTCATAGCCCTTTGTATTATTTATGTTCTTGCTCCTACGTCAGGCTTATGACGAACCCCGTTTGTAGGGATTTAACAACATCTGCATAAATCATATCAGCCAAAATAACAATTAACATAACTACAGTGTTATAACTACTTTTATTCATTTTCCTCATAGCGCTTTGAAGTAGTTGCGCAAGTTCCGCTTTTACTCGTATAATATAGTTGCGAAAATTATATTAACCAGCTGACTTGCCGAGAGATCCTGTTGGGGTCATCATAGGAAGCGCAAAAGTGATGGTTTGTCTATCAGCTGTATTAATAATGCTCTGTGTTACGTGTGTTACTTCGTTTGCGAATTGTGTAGAAATTGAGACCTAAATTGGGGACAATCCCGGCATCTACATAGGTGATTACGGAATAACCACCTATAACCGTAATCATAATAGCCAATAAGTCAAGCCCAATGATTGAACGTTTTTTTTATTTGCTTATGCCTTTACGCCTCATCGACGTCGATGTCATTAGAGGCGGGGAAAGGACTGGGGACAAGGAATGGGATAGAGTTCCGCCATGGTCTTTTTGAAGGAAGCGCCCAGACATATACCTGGAGTGATTTGAGGAAACCATGGAAAACCCAAATCTGGATGCACGGACGGGGATTCGAATCTGCGTCCTCCCGAATGGGTTACAGTAGTGAGAAGACGGGGAGGCAAACAGTTCCATTAACCGCCGCTAGGGGAGGGGTGGCGCTAATGTTCCCCGTATATTCTTATGGACGGGGAGCGAGGTAATCAAAGGATGCCGCCAGTTCGTTAATTAGCCTAATAGGGTCATTAATGTTACAAAGGTGTCATACAAGCCATTAATCATCGCTCCCACCTGCGTTACGGCGCTAACCTAACACAAAGGTCGCCGCCTGGTCGTAAATCGTCGAAATGGTGTCATTAATAATATACTAATGAGGCCAGTGCCACCTCTTAGCCTCAAAGAAGTTGCCACCTGTATTATTTCCCCCCTCCCCCCAAAGGGGTCGCTGCGTGGGTTACGTAATAATTTCCGGCAGTGTGGTCCTGGGCACCGTTTATGCTAAATATCCACCTGCGCGTCTAGACCGCAACTTGCAGAGATAGGTCTGAAGTGCATTAGCTGCTGATAAAAATTTCTCAATTACATGACCGATATTTCTATACAGTGTTCTTAAAATATTAATTATTAGAATTCATCGATTTTTTCAAAAATATTAATTAATCACGATTTTGTACTTAATTCGGTTGAATACGTTTAAATTATAGTCTAATATTCGTATTTTCCTCATAGTCATAGGTCCTGAGTTCTATGTTCAAAAACAAGTAATGCAAGTTTTATTCTTTAAATAGTATTACGACATATCAAAGTACAAGTAAATTTTCTGTCAAGTACACAGAAATTTACCCCGAAAAATCGCTACAGTTATTTCCGAGATACGAAATATTATCGTTTAGAGCTATTCACCGCTTGGACCCTCCGATCCGAGTGTGAATATATTATCCCTCCACTGGGACCCGGCCGTGGCAGGGATAGCATGGAAGAAAAAAAAAAACGCCTAGACCGTCATTAATTTCTTTGTCTGTCCCATCTGTTTAGATTTTCCCTTTTAACACGATCTCGGGTGCCAAGCCGCCACCCTTCATGATAAAATTAAAAAGTAAAACAAAACTTCATAGATAATAAAGATGTATTTAAAGAAAAAACTGATGGAAACTCCTCATACTCCAATCAATAATTTGTATACAAGAATTGTATTTAATTTTCATTTTTGCCAAAATCAGCTGTAAAATTAATATTATTTTCATTTAATTTTCTTTTTTTCTTTGTTTTTAACGTATAATACTTTTTTCACTATAATAGATATTTATCTTATGTATTAACCATCACATGTTCCACACAACAGAGGTTCATCCTCAGCAGGGATCTATAGAACAAGAGTAATAAATAAATATTAAACATTTAGATAGGATAATAACCACAGCTTACCAAAGATGAAGATTGCTGCAACATCGAAACACGGAAAAACACATACATATAAAGAGCTTTGAATTTTCGGGCTCATATCCCTTCAACAAAAGAGAGATAGCTGCATGGTGGACGCTGGCAGCTAACTGGAGTTACAGACACATGGGGGAAAAAATCAACATGGCTGGATGGGTGGGAGTTTGAAGGAGTAAACACAAGAATTTTAAAATTTAAAAATATCACGGAAACAAGTCGCAGAAAGGTGAAAGAATTTAGAAGGAAGTGTTATTTTTAACCAGTAACATTTTCTTATCTTTAAAATATACACTATACACAGCCCAGTCACATTAATGCGACCACCACCTACTTTCGACGTCAACGTGAAATAACTAATTACAGAAGGCAGGTGACAGCACATTACAGAGGAGTGTATATAAAGGATGTCCTAGGGCATCGGAAAGCATTTCAATCGTTGGCGTAATGCAGAAACGTAGCGATTTATCCGACGTCCAAAAGGGCATGATTATTGGCTTTTGGGCCAAGGCTGGAGGCATTTCGGAAACGGCTAATTTTGTGAACTGTTCACGTGCCGCCGTGGTGAAAGTATACCGTGCATGGCAAAATGGCACTATTCAAAATCAGCGGCGTGGCACATGTGGTGCACCACAGGCAGGGCCAGCGTAAGGGGGGGGGGGGGGGGTAAGCGGGTTAAATGTACCCGGGCCCCGCCGGCTGAAGGGGGCCCAACACCGGCTGCAGTGGCCCCGGCTTCGAAGCCAAGAATCCGCCCATTGTCGCCCGGCTACTTTGTAGAGCTAAAAAAAAAAAGGTCGCCCATTTTACCCCGGGCCCGAAATTCCTAGCGCAGGCCCTGACCACGGGCTATAGATGACAGAGGCGAACGAAGGCTACGGAGATGCGTTCGGGAAAATAGACGTGCAACTGTTAAGCAACTGACCACCCAGATGAACCAAGGGGCTACCAAGAGTGTATCCTCAAAAACGGTTCAGCGAACGCTGCTGCGCATGAGCCTCCGCAGCAGACGCCTGGTTAATGCACCTATGCTGACTGCTGTTCATCGGCGACGAAGGCTGGAATTTGCACGCCAGTACCAGAACTGGACGTCCACAGAGTGGCGAAAGGTGGCTTTTTCCGATGAATCACGTTTTATGCTCCATCGGACAGATGGACGCTGGCGCATACAGCGTGAAACGTCTGAAAGCAAACACCCTGCAACAATTGCCGGAAGGATCCAAGGTGGAGGAGGGAACATTATGGTTTGGGGAATGTTTTCCTGGCATTCACTGGGTGAACTCATCATTGTGGAAGGCACGATGGATCAGCACAAGTACGTATCTGTCCTTGTGGACCATGTCCACCCCTACATGCGAATAATTTTTCCTCAGAATGATGGCATCTACCAGCAGGACAATGCGAGGTGTCATACAGCTCACAGTGTATGTGCGTGGTTCGAAGAGCACCAGGATGAGTTTACCTTACTCCCCTGGCCAGCAAACTCACCGGATTTAAACCCAATCGAGAATCTGTGGGACCACCTTGATTGGGTTGTTCGCTCCGTAGATCGTCAACTGCATAATCTAGTGCAGCTGGCCACGGCACTGGAATCAGCATGGCTCAACATCCCAGTAAACACCTTCAGAAACCTAACTGACTCTCTTCCTGCACGCCTCACAGCGGTCCGCTCTGCCAAAGGTGGTTATTCTGGTTTTTGAGAGGTGGTCACATTAATGTGACTGGACTGTGTATATACAAAACAATAAAAACAAAGATGTAACAACTATTTAATGAACAGTTCTGGTAAGCGATGGTTCGGTGGGAAGATGGAGATGAGGCAATGGGTGGAGTGGAAGGAAGATTACTGGGTGTTATCTTAAATTAAGATCTGGCAGTTGTCTGTAACCCATTTTATACTGCTAACCCAGTTCCTACCTTTTTAGTTCAGAGATGCTGCTTCAGTCTGAGAGGACTCTGAAGGCATGGATGGTAAAGCAAAAATTGAAATTGTTTGCATCATGTTTGGTGGTATGATGAGATAATGGATGGTGACAGTTCTGGATAAATACAGTTTATCTGTATCTGCTAATTCTAAAGAGCAGTGGATTCGTAGTTAGACTATGTGTGAGAATGGTTGCAGGTTAGTTGATATATTAGAAGGTAGGATACACATGTTACAAGTCCTATGATGGGGAAACTTTCCCCCATTACTGGGTTGGTGAGGGTAGTGGAGAATAGATGAACGTTGCTCAATTTGCAGTGGGATCTTTTAGATGAAAAGGAGGTCTGACTATTAGTCCACTGGCCATCAAAATAAATGAACACAGACAAACTAAATTTACCCTGAACCCTCACTAACCAGTATCTCATCATGCGACCAAATGTGATATGAACAATTTTAATTATTTCTTCATTGTCCAAGCGATCAGATTCCTCCCATACCAAAGAAGCATTTCTGAACTCCGAAGGTGGGAACTGGCTTACCAGAATAAACTGGGAGCCAGACAGCCAGCAAGTTTTAATTTAAGACAACACCCAATAATCTTCCTTCCACTCCACCCACTGCCCCCCCCCCCTCTCTTTCCATCATCTTCCCACAGAACCACCATTACCAGAGCTGTGCATTAATTAGTTGAAATATCTTTGTTTTATGGTTTTGTACAAAATATAGATCATATATTTTATAGTCATATGAAAGATAATAAAATTTTAATGGTTAGTAAAACATTTTCTGCCAACTTCTTCTACATGTCCGTAACTGGTTCCTGTGATGTGTTTCCAATTTTACAATTCTCAGGTTCATCCCTTCAAATTCCCACTAATAATTCCCGCCTTTTTGATCACAAGCTGCTGACCATGGATCTGTGACTTCAGTTAGCACCTCACTATTATTAATAAATAATAATTGTTAAAATTGTGATGGAGCACCCACTAAAGTGGCAATCACCCTACACACCCATCTTTCTCCTTTCCTCTTCCAACCTACTTTTGCCCTCTACTAACTTTTACTTTAAATTCCTTCAGTGTTTCTGGTAAATTATTCATCACTTCTCTTGGCAATTTAATCCAATTCCTTACACCCTTTCCTACAAAATAAAATTTTCCCACACCCTTATGCCTGAAATCAAGTGCCAGCATGTGTTCATGGTCAACCTTACCCTTCCAAGCACCTCTCTTAATTTTACCACCAATATCTTTCCATGTTTCATCTCCAGTGTATGCCTTGTAAACTCCCATGACTCTCTTCACCCTCCTTCTAACCTCCAATGAATCCCACTCCAGCTCCTTTATCATATTAGTTACCGATCATGAAATGCGGCAATTTCCAACGAGAAATCTGGCAGCCCTCCTGTGCACCCCCTCCAACTAATGTATTTGATACCCAAAATGTGGGTCCCAAACTAAACCAACATATTCCAGCAATGGTCTGACCAAAGTAAATCACCTTTTTATCAACTCCAATAGTTTTTACCTTATTTAGCATTATTTTCTGGCTAACTCTGTCAAAGGCCTTTGAAAGATCTAGTGCTACACTATCAACTTGACCTCCCCTGTTCATTTCATTAGAAATATCTTGCATTTAGCATACTAACTGAGATTCGCATGAATATCCTTGCCGACTTGAAAACCATTTACGTTCCACACAGACACATCTAATATGGTTACATATTAATCTCTCCATTAATTTATCTACCACAGATGTCAAGCTGATTGGCTTATAGTTTTCAATGCTTTTTGTCACCCCTCCTTCATGGACCAGTACTACTATCGCACTTTTCCAGTCATCTGGTAGACAAGTATCCAGACTCAATTTAAATAATGTTTCAAGATAAGGTACAATATCCCATCCTACTATCTTTAAGACATCTGTATTTTCAACACCAGCTCCTTTAGTCTTTTTTAGATTCCTTAGTTCCTTCATGATATCTTCATATTTTATTTCAAATTTTCTAATCTGCTCACCTCCAAATGTGCGGATAGGCTCGTTGTCTGATATAACCCCAGAATTATTGTCCCTAATGGTCTCACTGAACCAGTAACTTAATAACTCTGCCTTTTTTAAATCCTCAGTTCCTTCTTCTCCATCCTTATCTATCAATACCCTCTCTTCCCCTCAGTTTCCTGATATAGCTATAGAAATTTCTAGACGCATCAGTCAGAGGTCTCCCTGCACTAATAGTATTCTCCATAAACTCATTCTTAGCCAGTTTCTTTGACATTATTAATTCCCTGGTTAGTTGTTTCAAGACTTCCCCACTGACTTGCTGTTTCTTAACTATGTTATATTCTCGTCTCACCAATCTCTTTAACCTCCTCACCTCCCTGTTATAGTATGAAGGTATTTTGTTGAAGAGCTATGAACCCAAAAATTTCAAGCCCTATATGTACACACGTGTCAATGCTGTAGCAATCTTCATCTCCTATCCAAAGGTTTTATGTTTATGTGCCTTATTTCCTAACAATCCCTAAATAAATAAATAATTAATTAAAATAAGGTGGTGAACTATGAAATTGATTTTTATTATATTTGAAAATGCAATTTCATAATTATTTTCTACTGAATATGAACTTCTTGGTTAAATTTTTACTTACTCATAATTTATAACTGCTGATATATTTCAATCAGAAAATATTGAAACCATGTAAGTTTTAAAAACATATAGTCTCTATTCTTTGAAGATAAATTTTATTACCTTTGAAAAACGAGGACAAAAATGTTGAGACAACAAAAAAAATTAATATTTGTATCAATGACTGTTTTAAAAAATAATGTGAGAGGGATGAAAATCTGTAGGTAGATTTAAACTCCAGTCACCAGTTAACAATACTTCACACTGTTAAATAACTATTCACTTTTAACAAAGTTACCAATCATTGGAATACAGGAACAGGGTAAAGAGTAATGGAAGCGCACAAGGCGTATGTTGGTGATGAGGCCTGGATAGAAGACATTGGTGCAAGAATTAGGAGTAACGCATGGAAGGGAAAAGATGACCCGACCACAAGCTGGCACTAAATTTCAGGCACAAGGGTGTTGGAAGATATTATTTCGTAGATAAGGGGATCAGGTATTGGAATACGTTACCAAGAGAAATGATCAATAACTTATCAAAAACGTTAAAAGAATTTAAAGTTGAAATTTGTAGATCGCAAAAAAAGGTTGGATACAGGAAACGGGAAAAAGTGTCTATGGAAATTGCCACCGGAGAGTGCGCTCCATCGCAATAAAATAAAATAAATAACACGAATGAAGTTCAACAGTCAGTGATCAGAGATTTTATGCTTTTTGTTTTTGTATGTCTGTTTGTTGTATTTTTTCCACTACAATTGATGATTTAAAAATTTTTCAGGTGTGAAGTAACGCGTTACTTTCAAATTTTCCTATGAAACAAAATGTAAAATTTTTAGAATTTGGTGAAACTTGTGCTTTTCATTTATTTATTTATTTTGTTTTTCCGTGTTCTTCTTTTTGATTTCGGCCAATAATAGATCATGGGAAATAATTTATTAATAATAAAGTTTGCATTACTGCGTCAATTTGCAGGGATTTCAAGGAGAAAAATGCCAAGAAGAAAGCACTATAAGTGTAGCACTAATCATAATAGCTATTAGACTCAATATTATTCCATGCAGTGTGATGAAATTAAAATATTCTCTCCTGAACAATGATATCTCGGTTGTGTATCCATGGTACATTTTAGCACATAAAGGATGGATTCAAATGCTTAGCACATGCTGTGTTGAGATAACTGCAAGGGTCAAATTGTACTACATCCTTATTTTAAAGTGGTGATATGAAATTTCATACCACAAGCCTTACATCTCACACTGCTCACAAAATTCTCCACTATACGAAAAAAACTCTGTTTAATGCCACATTTAAATTCTAATATTTTAATAGTAAACAAATCACCAAACATGTCAAACCATCAGAAACAGGAAAATGAACAGTGTAACTTACACAATTTAGGAAGAGTGCATGGAAGGGGAAAGACGACTATGACCACAATCTGGCGCTCAATTTCATGCATAAGGGGGCATCCACAAATTACGTGAGGTGTTTTTTTCCGGATTTCTGGACCCCCGCTCCCCCCTGGTGAAATTTCGTGAGATCTGGCCGAACCCCCCTAGAAATCGTCCTGGAAACTTTTGTAGACCTTTTTTTTCTAGGTCACACCCCTAACGTTTTTGAAGAAATACCCTGCTAAAATCAACTTTGCCACAAATTGACAAATTGTAGACCTTTTTTTTTTTTTTTTTTTTTTCTTTCTTTTCTCTACTGACCCCAAATTTTTCGCTAAAAACTCACGCGAGATTTCCGTAGACCCCCCTCTCCCCCTTGGTGACCCCCCCCCATTTCCCCTCACGTAATTTATGGATGCCCCCTAAGGAAGTGGGATAATTTTGTTTTGTTGGTAAGGGTGTCAGGGATTGGAACAAATTACCGATTGAAGTGATGAATAATTTACCAAAATCTCTTAAGGAATTTATAATTAAAATTTGCAAATCGCAAAAGGAAATGGGGGAGGAATTTAACACTCCAATCATAAAAGATAATTTTAAAAATAAAATAAAAAGGGGTAATTGCATGA
>JARYHS010011408.1:165223018-165460291 GCA_031002005.1 Vandiemenella viatica | reverse complement strand
AAAAATATACACTGAAATTGAAGAATTAATCCAATTTGTGAAGGGGGAGGAAAATCTAATAATCATGGGTGATTGGAATGCAATAGTGGGAGAAGGAAAAGAGGGGAATACTGTAGGAAGTTTTGGTCTAGGAGAAAGAAATGAGCAAGGAAGCAGGTTGCTAGAATTTTGTGAAAGATGTAAGCTAGAAGTGGCAAACACACTGTTTAAGAATCATGCAAGAAGAATGTACACCTGGAAATGTCCTCGGGATACAGGCAGATATCAGCTAGATTATATCATGGTCAAACAGAGATTCAGGAATCAAGTTCTAGACTGTAAAGCATACCCAGGAGCAGACACAGACTCTGACCATAATTTGATAATAATGAAGTGCAGGCTGAAATTTAAGCGAATAAAGAAGTATTATAAGCAGAACGGACTGGAAGTGAATAAACTGTAACAATCTAACACAAGAGAAAAATTTGCTGAAATGGTAGACTTAGGTCTAAGAAGTAACTCTGAAGGGAGCTCAACCGAGGACGAATGGAATGCATTAAAGACCAAAATAATGAAAGCTGGTAAAGAAACATTAGGCTTTAGGGAACAAGCTGCCAGAAAACCATGGATCACAGAAGAAATTTTGGAGCTGATGGATCAGAGGAGAAGGTACAAAAATGCTGAGGATGAAGCAGGAAGAGAGCAGTACAGGCAATTTAGAAACCAAATAAATAGGAAATGAAAAATAGCAAAAGAAAAATGGCTACAAGAAAAGTGAAGAAGTAGAAAAGGAAATGGTCGTAGGTAAAGTAGATGTTGCATATAGAAAGATCACACAAAATTTTGGAGAAATTTAGAAAAGAGGTATGAACATTAAAGCTGCCGATGGGAAGCTTCTTTTAAGCTCAGAAGATAGATAGAGCTAACCGATGGAAAGAATACACTGAGAAACTGTATGTTGGGGACGACTTAAACAATAGTGTAAAAAGGAAGGTGATGTCAACATTGATGACTTAGGAGATCCTGTTTTGAGGACAGAATTTAATAGAGCTCTGAATGACTTGAAGGCAAATAAGGCAGTTGGAATTGATGAGATCCCTGCATAACTTCTTAAATCCCTAGGAGAAGAAGGAATCGAAAGACTATTCAAGCTGATATCAAAAACTTATGAAGCAGGAGAAATTCCAACTGATTTTAATAAAAATATCATCTTCACACTTCCAAAGAAAGCACAAGCCGACAAATGTGAGAATTATCGCACCATTAGTCTAACAACACTTGCTTCAAAAATACTGATCAAAATAATATACAAAAGGATAGAAAGAGTAGTAGAAGAGTTAGTAGGTGAAGATCAGTTTGGGTTTAGGAAAAACCGTGGTACATGGGAAGCAATTCTGTCTTTAAGATTAATACTTTAAGGGAGGATCAAGAAAAACCAAAATACTTTAATGGCATTTGTTGATTTAGAAAAAGCTTTTGATAATGTTAGGTGGAACAAAATGTTCAAAATTTTAAAGAACTCAGATCTAAAGTATTGAGATAGAAGAATACTCATAAACCATATAAGAATCAAGTGGCTATAATAAAAGTAGAGAATAATGAGAGACATGCATCAGTTAAAAATGGTGTGAGACAAGCTTGTAGTCTATCCCCCTTAATATTCAACCTGTATGTAGAAGAAGCAATGAAGAAAGTCAAAGAAAAATTTCCATGTGGCATAAGTTTTCAGGGAGAAAAAATCAGTATGCTATGATTTGCTGATGACATTGTCTTGTTAGCAGAGAGGGCTGAGGATATTGAGAAGTTACTGAATGGCATGAAAAAAATACTGAAGGAAGATTCTGGACTGAATATAAAACAAAGCAAGACAAAAGTGATGAAATGTAGCAGAAATGATACCAATACTAGTAGATTAAATATAAAAATAGGATCGAATGCAATAGGAGAAGTAAGCGAATTCTGTTACTTGGGAAGTAAAATTACAACCGATGGCCGAAGCAGGAATGATGTTAATAGCAGAATAGCGCTAGCAAAAAGAGCCTTCATGAAAAAGAGGAATCTGTTAGTTTCAAAAAATTGATCTAGGAAAAAACTCTATTTGTGGAGCTAGACATGGACTTTAGGAATACCGGAAATAAAGAAAATTGAAGCACTTGAAATGTGGTGCTACAGAAGAATGCTTAAAATTAAGTGGACAGACAAAGTAAGAAATGAACAAGTTTTGGAAATGATGGGTGAGCAGAGGGGTTTGTGCAGGAAGCTTACTGAAAGAAGAGACAGGCTGGTAGGCCATATTTTGAGACATTCTGGATTGGTTAATTTGTTGGTGGAGGGAACAGTTGAAGTTAAGAAATATAGAGGAAGGCAGAGATTAGAATATATGTAGCAGATAATTGAGGATGTGGGTTGTAAGGGGTATGTAGAGTTGAAGAGGTTGGCACAAGATAGGAAGGGATGGAGGATTGCATCAAACCAGTCAAAAGACTGATTTCAGAAAAAAAAAAAATGTAAATTATATGTTTTAAAATACCTAAAAAAAAAAAACTTAGTCCACAACTTGAAGGTTGGTTGGATGATTCTGAAGAAGGAATTCTAAGCCAATATACCAGAGGTAGGACAGCCAGCTTCTTTCCTCTAGGACTGTGTTTCTCAATCTGTAGTCAGCGCACCACTACTTGTCTGTGAAGATGATTCGCGTGGTTCGCATAAAAAATATTATAAATTTAGATAACAATTTTGGTATTGTATAAAACTATAGTCCAACTTTTTAACGGCCACTAATATTTCAATGATCAGGCAAAAAAATCTGACATTTCCAAGATTGGACAACATCTTTCCTACATTAGTCTATTCATTTCTAGTTGGTTTGTCTAAAGATTTAGTAAATGACCGCTTTCTAAGTAAAAGGTGCGAGGGACTGTGGTACATTGTAAGCTTTGTAACAGAAGAGTGGTAAAGTAAACAAAAATAAAAGGTGTAACGTCTGGTGTCTTATTTTTTGCACGAAGGTATGAGGACAGCATCCTGCCTATAGTAACATTATTATCCATTTGGTTGCTTGATATTAAGTGTCTGGTCAATTTGTAACTAACTTTTAATAGCTCACTTCCAATTTCATAACTGTTTTCATAGGAATTCAAAAAATGCTTTAAGATTTATTATGTTATAATGGTAAAATGATATGGGTCCACGATTTTAATAATATACACATAGGTAAAAAAAAAATTAAGCCCGTAAGTGCATTAATTTTGACAATTTATTGGTCCTCAGTTTGAAAAAGGTTGAGAACTCTGCCCTAGATATACGGTTAACATGGAATCTAAATCTCAAAGTATCTTGTATACAAATAAAGCAAAGACCATAAAAATTCCAAACCATAACAGGGTTTGAACCAGGTTCCTTGAATTCTATCCACTTAGACACCAGACCACTAAATCTACAATCAAAAACTATGAAAATTGGAGAATACTTAGGATACCTTTATTGTTGGTGGATACATGTATGCCACACAAATATAGTAGAACATTGATAATCTGAATGTTAATTACACGAAATTTCAACGCTTTGAACAATTAGTTGTAATTACTTTAATCCTTATACCTGGATTTTCTTGTATTATTGCTACTGTATATTTACAGACTTTGATGATGAATGTTTGTTGTAACAGTGGTGGGACAACAATTACGATTGTCATTATAACAGTCTTTCATGTGCTGCCAATTTAGAGTAGAAATCTGAAACCCTCCACATTTGTCGTGTGCTTTTGTTATTTATTTGAAAGTTTTCAACATGAATGTTTCTGAAACAAAATAATTAAAGCAGTGGCGTAGCTAGGTCAACAAGGGCCCCGGTACAAAAAAATTATTTTGCACCCTCAGGCCAGATGGGTGACCTTTTTTTTTTTGCTTTGTGTTGCTGGTAAGGGTCCCCTGAGCTGAGGATGGGGCCCTTGAGTTGTACTTAGGGGCCCCCTGAGCAGTGAGAGGGTCCTTAGTGAGGCTTCCTGTGTCTCAGGGGGCCCCCTTAGACGACTGTAGAGCTAAAAAAAAAAGGTCGCCAGTTTGCCATGAAGGCTCGTGGGCCTCTGAACTGCACTTGGGGGCCCCCTGAGTGTAGGGGGCCCCGGTGCACTGCACCGCCGAGCCCCATAGTAGCTACACCCTTGAATTAAAGCAGGCCACCTTAGGAGTCAGTAACAATCCGCTTACAGACGTGAAAGGTGTAAGTCAGTTCCGTTTTGCTGTGTGGGTGATTTTTGGTGTTTTTTTGGTTTTTTGGTAGGGATGTGTAAAATTATAAAGTAGCTAATATAATATTAAAGGAAAAATAATTTTTAATAAATTACTGCATCAAACTGTCAAAACTAACTGCAATATAGTTTGTACCTGAAAAAATAAAAACTGTGAATGACTCTTGGTCCCAATTAGTTCGGATTATTGTTGTTTTACTGTTCTCTGTTTATCCGCTCATAACATTTAAAACAACTTATTTATGACTTGCAGAAACTCCATTGTTGTTTATTGACACTGATGGTATGGATTATGAAGAAACAGTAAATGAAGAAGGTTCCTATGCAAATGAAGAAGAAGCAGTCATTGTAGCAGCACTAGTAAATAATCTGATTGAAGCTGGTGTTCAAAAAGAGGCCATTGCAGTAATTACACCATACAGTAATCAGGTATGTAGAAGATTGTTTGTTTGTGTGTGTGTGTGTGTGTGCGCGTGTTTTTTGTTTTTGTTTTTTTGTTTTGTTCCTTCTGTTTTTTACCATCCATTACTCTGATAATTTGCTCTTCTATGAAATCTAAATGAGATTTAGGTACGCAAGTCATACCTACCGGTATCTGTCTCTTCTTTTTGTAGTGGATCATACATTCACATTGTTTTTGTATGTAATGGATATGTTTTTCAAGTGCTTTCATGATCTACCGAGATAACATTCAGTTTTGTACCTTACACTTTATTTCAGATACCTCTGCTCTCATCTGTGTGATACGATTCTTCTTACTGCCTCCTGACGGCTGCAGTTGACTCTCTTTCAGCCCTTACATCTGAACTTTCCCAGTTCAGTTCCTGTGGCAGTGTGCTCATGTAAATGTTTTCCTTGCTTTTCAAAGGCACTGGAGGTTTATATATATATAGGCCTACTTTGTGCCCGCTACCTTGGCCACTGATCTTCTTTCTCTGTGTTAACTGTAAAGTCTGCAATATCATCATTCCTTATTTTCCTCTTATCTAGTCATATCATGTCTGGAATGCTTCACTTGTAATCTGAAATGTTCTTGGTCTCTTCTTTATGCACACTATTTTCTTTATCGAGTATGAGGAGACACTATCACATTACAACATGCAAGCCAGTTAATCTATTGTTGTTCCTTCATTTCTCTTTGTGTTTGTCACAGCCTGCATATGTGGTAAGTGATGCATTTACTTTGCGCATCCTCCTATATTTTCATCTCCTAAAAACATTATTATCTTCATATCTATTATTTCTGGAAGGTGTTGTTTTGTGATGAGCATTTTTACTCCCTTCATACTTAACTAAAATCAATAAATTAGGTATCATTTTAAAGATTAAGTTCTCCACTCTGGTAACATAATTAATTAAGAAAGAAGTTTTTCGAAATTGAACCTTTAAATGACAAAATTACGAACAGTCAAATTAGGAATATGTGATAGCGTTAAGCTGCTAGGCTTCTTTGGTGTCAATAGGGAGTGATCGCATTATATCTCGACAGCAGTAACACATATCAAATTTTTCACATGATCCATGATCACATTGCCACTAGATACTTCAGTTGACAAATAAACTATTGTTGCTACAAAATTAGAAGGTTCAGAGCCAAGCTTCTAGGCTTAACTGGCATCTGTAAGGAGTGATCACATTACCACTTAAAATCCGAATGACGTGTCACAGAGGTATGGATAAAGTTTGTTTGTTTTCTAAATTAAGGAACTTTTTGGGTATTTTTGTTTCCGTTTTGGAAACATTTTATAATTTCTAATTGCTTCGTAAGATGTAATTGTTTTGCTACATACCTGTTTCACTTGACAAATAAATGATTGCTACAATGAGTCAGTTTTTCTTTCATCCTACTACAAAACATCACCATTACTATTCATCATATATAATTTGTGAAATTTTCAAACAGGCTGCATAGTAATGGATATATTAGGCAATGAAAATGAAGGAGAATGTGGAAAGTAAACTCATCACATATTAAGGCAGTGGAAAATACACAGAGTTGAATAACATTTTACAATATTTCAGAATAAAAACCTTGTGCTTGTATAAAGGTGAGACATGGCAAGGGGATTGGAAATGCACACTCTGTGGCTCACATCACTTATTGTGTGTAGAGATAGAGGTTAAATACCCAGATAATTATTTTTCCCACAGCCAATGTCTGATTTTTTTAAAATCTATATTTTTAATAATTACATATTTGCTTAGTACTATAAATAAATTTATCATGAACTTGATTTAGTTTTAGCTGATAAATTTCTTACAGTAGAACTCCAATTATCTGAACTCCAACTATCCGAATCACTGAATATCTTAATTGATTTTTTAACACATCCCTTCGAGGGATTGTTGGAAAGAGGGACTGGCCAGTTTAAAACAATATTTTTACCGTCAAAAGTCATAAGTTTTTTGCAACCAAATGGACCAGTCTGTTATCGAAACCATGAAACACCATCACAGAAGGCAACTTTTAGGGAAACTTTTGGTGGAGGGTGAAACAAAGAAGGTGTGTTGGCTAACAACAAAAAAATAAATTTGAAAGATTGCCCTTACATGGTCGCGAAAGCTTGGAGCCTGCTTAAGGCAGTCCCATTAAGACGCGCCTGGAACAAGTTGAAAGGCATACCAACTGAAAAAGAGACGGAAAAGGAGAAATAGGAAAAAGAAGTTCAAGAAAAGGAAAGGGAAGAGAGAGGCAAAGATGGGGATGAAATGTCGCTTGAAGAATTTTGAAACATTCTTATGAAAATTCCTGGATGTTTAGAAGTTAATGCTGAAGATATGGGAGAATGGGCGGTGTGGTTCATCAGACCCTAGGTATGAAATTTCAAATGATGATGAACTTATTGAAAGTGTGAGAGAAGAAAGTTTGGAGGAAGAAGATGACCTTAATGTCGAAGTTGAAGTAGACACGGGACCATCAGCTAGTCAAGCATCTGCCGGCCTTGAAACTGCGTTGAAGTGCATGGAGTGTCAGCCCGAGAGTGACCATATTCAACTTCTCACTGTCAAGCAAATGTGTGACTTGGCTGCCCGAAAACGGATGAATACAATCAAACAGCTTGCTTTGATCGAGATGTTCAGCAGCAAGCATTTACATTACGGTACGTACATACTGTACTAATGTACAGCACTTGCAAGTACGCTTAACATGTAAAAGTTTTGCCTTTTCATTTAATTAATTAAAATCTCTTTTTCTTTAAATAATAGTTTTTTCTCCCCTTTTCAACATACATACAGTAATTAATTAAAATAGACCCTTTTTTGGAAAAAAATCCAACCATCCGAATTGGGTCCGGTCCCAATTGATTCGGATAATTGGAGTTTTACTGTATATCATACCCAGATGTGATGCTGCTGCTATTCAAAATCCACAGCAAAATCATTTTTATTGTATGTCTGTAGTCATTATTCAAACTAATCTACCCAAGGTTTTTTTCTGGCAGCAGGTTATGATGGGGTTTGTGCAGCATAATGGTAAAAATATGTTATTTATATCTTCTTGCTCTCATTTTGTACCTCATCAGCCCTCAAAATTAACTTAAACCTATATTAGGTAACAATGAAAGGAAAGAAATGCCACTAGGCAATTTTTACATGGAAAAGAAAGGGAAAATACACCCAACACTCACCAAAGTTGAAGGGAGCAGCAACACAAAAAAAAAAACACAACAAAGAAAAAACAATATTTTGACATGAGTCTTAATCATGTGAGGCGATACATATGGCAGGGGGAAAGATGTGGTCACATCCCAGCCCGCCACATGAATGAAGCACAGGCGGAAAATGTGCGTTGGTGGTAGAATTGTCGGGGGGGGGGGGGGGATAAGCTTGACCAGCGATAAAAGTGAAACAAAATAATCTTTGTACAGCATAATTCAAAAAGTTATAATTTTATTTAGATGAAAATAAAGGGAGATAGAAATATATATATATATATCAAATGTAAATAAATAAATAAAAACATAATTGATTTTTTTTTGAAAACTATATGAAACTATTTTGATGGGTATATAGGGGTGAGGATGGAAGAAATTAATGGAAATTAAGGCCATTATACGTGTATTATGTTGGTACAAGATACTTAATTCAACAGAAGTCACCAACACAGCAAATCAATAACAATGACTCAGAACGAACACAGCAAGTTTCAGATTTTTAAAAGAAACTCAAAAATACCAGCACATTGGAAGAATTGTTGTTGTTTCACAGTTAAAACAAACATTCAACATCAAAGCCAATGTGCGGTTGGTCACGAGGATATTGCGGTGAAAATACAATAAAAAACACAGGGTGTATTGCTCATTGTACCTTGTTCTTTGATGGTAGAATTTATGAACTATATACTATGTACTATAAATAGAAACAAAGTTGAGACTTCTATAAAATAGTGCACAGTTCACAAATAATAAAAATTAAAATGTTGTTTGGATAATTAACGTTTCGGATAATTGACATATGGGTTATCAACACTCTACTGTAGTATTATTTATGTTAACTACCTGCCAAGTATTTTCATTCTTAAATTATTCTCTGTTTCTGCATGCCATTTGGAACTGTGTACATGTTTATATTTAGAACACACTGGAAATGCATTTTTTTTTTTTTTGTAAGAGCTTAGTGAGATCAGTCCAATATTCTTTTACAAAATAAAATTTCATATATAGGTACGGCATATAAGATCACTTTTAGATTCAGACCGGTGTGTTGAAGTGAAGACAGTGGATGGATTTCAAGGGAGGGAAAAGGAGGCTGTCATTTTATCTCTTGTAAGAACCAACCGGCAAGGTAACCTTGGCTTTCTTACTGACAAGCGGCGCCTGAATGTGGCTGTCAGCCGAGCTAGAAGATTTCTTGGAATTGTGGGAGACTCTGTTACAGTGAGGCATGACAAAACCATTGCAAGTCTACTTAATTGCATTGAAGAATCTGGAATTGTGCTTTCACCAGACTTTTATTCTAGTAAGTTTTCTATTAAGTGATTCTGAATTCTGTATCTATTCCCAGTGATGTGAAATTTTGTTTGGGTATTTTGTATCATTGGCTGCAGCAATTATATTATAAATTATGTAACAGTTGCTCATTAGAAGACACAAATTTATTCTGGATTAAAGGCTTTATCATTTCTCAGTAGGATGATATTACAGATGCAGCATAGATATTTGTGATTAAGCTTCTAGCATTCTGCTTTGTTGTAACAAATTAGTAGGTTGGTGTGTGCATGTGTGATCTACCTGGCACCACTGTAATTATACAGCACAATATATTGATGGCAAGTTCGCAAGCTTCTAGCAGTGTCAAAATGTCACAATCTGGGGATGTTTCAAGGGTCCAGATCTCTGCCCCTATACTCACTGAGCTAAAGTAAAACATCGAGCCAGCACCATGACCATTATCTATCTCATCCATATTTTGATGTATACCAGTTGTTGAACTTTACTGGTGACATCTTCGCCATTCTTGAATCTTTCACTTTTAAAAGCAGCGCGGTGGTAAGGTTCAAGAATGGGTATGATTTCAACAGTGGTTATGTGTCAAATATGGGAATAAGGCACTAAAAAGGTGGGAATTAGGTACTCCTCTTCATGGGATAATGGTCAGTACTGGATTGTTGTTTTTCTTTTGTTGGTGGAGAATGAGGGCTCAGAATTAGTACCATAAAATGTCCCATTATTAAGGTATTTTGCTGCAGTTTGTAGATCAAATACTTTTTATCAGTGTCTGTGTTTTTATGAATACAAATGTCATTTTTTGGGTAATATCAAGATGGGTATACTGCTGCGGCCTCGCGTAGTAAACACACAGATCACGTGGTATATATGACATCGTTGTGATGTACCAATACAGTGACAGCTATAGATATGATCTGAAAATTGGATATCTGCAATATCGTGAGTTATCGCTACGTTTCACTTTGGTCCAGGCTGCATTACGACCGAAACGCATATTTATAAAATATGATTTTGTCAATCATCATTTGAGTTTATGTTGTAATGCAGCCTGGACCATACGTTACAATAATGTCATATGTCATATGTAACATGTGATCTGTGTGTTTACTATGCGAGGGCGCAGCGGTATCCCCATCTTGATATTACCATCCCTTTTTTTTTTTTTTTTTTTTTTTTTTTTTTTTTTTATTTTCTTTTTTTTTTTTTTTTGGCTAGAGAACTTTTGTAAAATTTTCATTTGTCAATCATTAAAATTCTGATGGTTGGAGAATTCGTCCAGCAAAAATTGAAGGTGTTCCGAAAACAAATACTATTCAATTTTTTATATGATATTAAGGAAAAGGAAATGGCTTTTAGGCAGTATAAATAACAAAGGATAGGGAAAATGACTCATCACTCACCAAAGGTGAATGTTCTGATGAGTGAAAAACACATGAGATGAACAAAAGCATATAAATAGTGAAGGAAAGCGAAATTAACCCATCACATACCAAAGTAGACAGCTGCGATGAGAGAAAACATGCAAGGTGGACACATAAATACAATATTTCAGTATAAACTTATTCATGTGGTAGAGAAATGAGCCATTTGGATCCAGATGTGTGTACACAGACCCTTACCCCACGACTGGCTAGGTAATGGGAGAAATGGTGGGGGAACTGCTAAGAAGTACACTATCAATATATTGGTAATAAAACATATACGATATTTTGGTTTTACACCTTATTCATGTTATAGACACTGAGCCATATGGTTCGGGAGGTGTGCACATGCCAAAGGTTACCCCCATCACCTCCTCCCCCCACCCTGTCTTCCACTGCCCAACCAGTCATGTGGTTAACTTAGGCATGTGCATCCCTCCTGAACCATATGAGTCAGTCAGTCTAACATGAATAAGGTGTAAAACCAAAATATTGTATATATTTTTGTTTCAACTAAGGAAAATGGAAGCGGCTTCTAGGCGATATAAATAAGAAAAGAAAGGGAAATTAACCCACCACATACCAAAGTGGACGGATGCGATGAGAGATCACTAATGCTGACAAACAACTACACAATATTTCGGCATATGCCTTGCTCACAAATAGAAAAAACGGGCCATTAGGCTCGGAACGTGTGTGCACACCGAACGTTACCCAATGACAGTCATTGGGGAACATTCGGTGTGCACACACGTTCCGAGCCTAATGGCCCGTTTTTTCTATTTGTGAGCAAGGCATATGCCGAAATATTGTGTAGTTGTTTGTCAGCATTAGTGTTCTCTCATCGCATCCGTCCACTTTGGTATGTGGTGGGTTAATTTCCCTTTCTTTTCTTATTTATATATATTTTTGTTTGTCTCATATGTGTTTCACTCGTAGTAGCCTTCAACTTTCGTGAGTGATGAGTCATCTTCCCTATCGTTTATTTCAACTTTTGATATATGACATGTGTTTAATGTGATATTAAACTAGTGCAGGAATGTAAAGTGCAATGCATTGAAATGTTTGACAAGTCAAATACTGATTGTATAAACATTGTCGCCTTATATTTACCCAACAGATGGGACAGATAATTTCCATATTTTACTTACGTTGCAATTACAGATTTTAAGTTTACAGTTGCTGAACTGCCATAAAAGTTTTTACTGTAATTTGATCCTTATTACATAATTATTAAATCCAACTTAAGTATTTAAGTTCTGACAAAAGGTATTTGATAAAATGATTAAAAATTCTGTTAGTAAACTGGTACTTTACATCTCGATTTTATAGGATGCAAAATATGACTACAATCTTTTAAACATGAATTTCTGTTACAACTTAATAATATCCAACCAAAATTTTAAAAAATAAATAAAAGAAATTGTATACCAGTATGCCATTAATAGCAATAGCAAATTACAACTTCAGAAAACTTACATTTATTTATTTCTTATGAAAGTGATATCCATAATTTGTGTCTATTAGGCTTACTTTACTAAAAAAATGTGATGTTTGTCACATTCATATTATCAGAGAAAAGTTTTGGAAAATAAGAGCTTGAACAAAAGGTTTTGAAATTGCTAATATAACACATCATCTCACTCTTTCTCTAAAAGAATATGTACTCATACTGTACACAGAGTAAGTCTCTGTTCTTTTTTGTGGTTAGCTATATAGAAAAATTCATTTGTAAGCAGATGGTTTCAAAACAGTTGGAAATTTTATCTTAACACACATAAATAAGAAATTCATATAAATCATATTAAAAAACAAAAATAAAATTAATAAACTTATTACATTTCCTTTTTAGAAAGTGCTTCTAAAATTGAAACTGCAACCTTGAAAAAATCAGAATTTGATAGCTTACCTGCAGGGAAAGAAATGAGAGCAAAGGCTCTAAAGACTGATATAAAAACTGGAGGAGCTACTCATAGGTATAAACCTAAATCTTCGGAGACTGCAGATTCAGGTAATTCTTTGTCATAATATATCAGTTAAAACTATTTTTGCTCTAACCATGAATATATAGTGCCAACATCTGTTTCAGTAGGAACCAAGGCTGCTGGAAATGCTGTTCCAAAATTGTCTGACTCCAATGAGCCAGGTACATCATTGGCTGTCTTTGAAGATGAAACTGATGGGAATGCAACAAAATCATCTGAATGTCTGAGCTTAGCCCTTTCATCAAAAAGTATTCAGGAAACTGATGGTGATAGGTTACCCATTAAATCTGCTGTTACAATTAAGAAGAGTTCAAATAATGGAGGTGCAAGGATTGAGAAAAACAGTGATAATGATGATACAGCTTTAAGAATCGATGAATGGAAGGTGAAACTTGAGGAAATATTTTTTTTAGCATCTGGTACAGTAGAAAGGTGTTTCACTAACCTCACTCCTTATGAACGAATGCTAATACATGAAGCAGCTGCTGCCCTGAACTTGGATCATGAAAGTTTTGGGGAAGGCAAAAATCGGTTCATTGTGGTAAGGGTGCCCAAGGAAAAGAGATCTGTTGATACAGGTTTTGTGGAAGAAGGAAAAAAGGAAAAAACAATTCACAATTTTCCCAAAAATGAACAAGCTGAAATTGTAACCAATAATAGGAAAACAGAAGATGTTTTTAAAAAAGGAGATAACAGTAAGAAAAAAACGAAGAGTGATGCAAAAGAAAAGGTTCCAAAGATAAAAAGTGCATCAGATGAAGATTTTGACTCCATGATAAATCATTTCCAGAAAATGGATTTGAAATGCAAGTTCAGTCATTGTAAAAAGTCTACCGAGTTGATATCCTGTACATGCATTCATTGTAAACAGAGATTCTGCTTCGAACATGGTCTTCCAGAAATTCATGGTTGTGGTGAGGCTGCTAAAAAACATGCACAGAAAACTTTTAGGCACCCCCCACCTGTTAAAGTTAAAGAGCAAGAACGAGATCAAAAACTGAAAAAGCTACAGAATAAACTCAAAGAAAAGTGTGATGAAAGGAAAGCAAAAACAAAGAAGAAATAACAGAATGAAATAGTAGTTGCACTGTGTTCTCAAATCTCTAAATTATTAATCAGAAGAAAAAGTAATTTAATGACTGTAATGATGATCACAAGTTTATATGCAGTGAATCTTCGTATTTTGTAATTAACAATTCTAGAAGCAACCAAAGAAATGTTGCTACCTGTGATAAATAAAAAAAAAATGTTCATTGTTAATAGCAAGTTGGTTATATTTAACATTTATAACTATTTTTATTAGTAAAATTTGAATATTCATGTTTCTTAAAAATGTTTCATCCTATTTGTAAGAGCATAAATAAACATTTTTAAGATAGTCATGACAGAACTCTTCCTTTCAGTTAGTACTTGTTATTAGTATAAAATTTTATTGTTTGCTTTTTTACGCTATGCATTATGTATTTTCTAATAAGGAAACTAGCTGATTTATCACAAATAGTTCTCAAAATTTGAGGGCATGAAGCAGACTTAAACGGTAATTCTGTGGAGTCATGATAACATGTATCTCTCAAGGATTCTCAAAGAACATCAACTTTTTATTTGCACTTTATACGAGATCTGTTAGAAAAGTATGCGACCTTTGGCTGGAGGGGGGGAACTGGCATACCTGGAGCGTTGGAAACCTAACCACCCTCAAAGTAGTCTCCTTGGGACTCCGCTTACTTGACCCAGCAGTGCCGCTATTATTGGAAGCATTCCGAGAAGCCTCTTTTGGAATGGAGTTTAGCTCTGCTGTCATTGCAGCCATAACATCATCACTTGTCTGAAATTGCTTTCCTTTCAATTGCCTCTTGAGTTTGTGGAACAGCCAGAAGTCCCAGGGGGCCATATCAGGAGAGCAATGGGCCTGTTGAACCACTGGATACTTGTTTATTGCCAAAAAAAAAAAAAGGTCTGAATCAAGTGCAAAGAACATACTGGAGCATTGTCGTGATAAAGGTACCAATTTCCTGTTGATCACAACTCTAGTCTCTTGTGCCGTATGGCATCATGTAGGTGACGGAGGACTTCACTGTAGTACACGGTGATTGACCCTGTGAGAGTCAAAGAAAGCAGTCAGCATCACTTTGGCGTTACTGTGCACTTGGTGGGCCTTCTTTGATCTTGGTAACATGGAATGATTCCACTGTGACAACTGGGATTTGGTTTCCGGGTCATACCAGTACACCCAGGACTCGTCGCCAGTGATTATGGTGTTCAGGAAGCCGGGCTCAGTGTTTGTGAAGTCCAGCATGTCCTGCAAGACTTCAAAACAAAGTTGCTTTTGCGCCGCCATCAGCAGCTTCGGCACGAATTTCGCCAACACTGTCTTCATGGCCAAATCTTCTGTCACAATGGAATATGCTGAAAAAGGGCTGATTCCCACCTCTTTTGCAATTTCTCGAACAGTCACATAACGCTTTGGCAATGACCTGGTCATTTTGGCATGTTGATGGCCGACTGGAGCGTGCCTCGCTCTCCACTGATGTACTGCGATCTTTAAACTGGTTGTACCACTGCTTAATCTGTGTGATGCCCATAGCATCATCATCGAAAGCCATTGGAATCTTCTGAATGGTTTCCACCTGGCTGTCACCCAGTTTCTGGCAAAATTTGATGCAGTATCGCTGCTGCAGTTGTTCCGTCATTTTCCTTGCAATTAAAAACCGATGAGAGCACTACACACAACCTCACTCAAATGCTAAAGCTGTTTGCCAGCAACTGACACTATCAACAGGTGAGAAAAAATTTACACATGCAAACGAAGGTTCAGGGTCATCTCGTGCAAGCGTACTTCCTTCAACTCCAAAAGGTTTTTGAAAAAAAAAAAAGTCAGATACTAACAGACCTCACAAGGGCGTATTCAGGATCAGAACCAGAGGTGGAGAAGATTTGAGCAGGAGGGTGTGGAGGGGGGGGACACTCATATTGGTTTCGAGGAAGTTTGGTGGGGGACTGAAACATGACGATTTCTTACAAAATTAAACTCAAACATATTGAGAAAACTATTTTTATTATTGATTAATATAGTAATCCAACCACTTAATCTAACCCCCCCCCCCCATGCCCTTCGCTGGATACGCCCATGAGACCTCATATTTCATTTCTGTTAAACTGGTTTATTGTTTCAAATAACTATTTACTATAAAAAAAATAGAATCTTTAAATCATATTAGATAAAAGTTTAAAATGTTCATAATCGTTATCGAAAATCGAAGTTAAATATACTTTCCTAACAATTGTAACAAAACATTATCATTTTATTATTATTAATTTTTTAATTGCGATGGAGCTAACACTCCGGTGGCAATTCCCCTAGTCATCTAATTACCCCTTTTCATTTTATTTTTAAAATTATCTTTTATAATGGGAGTGTTAAATTCCTCCCCATTTCCTTTTGTGATTTGCAAATTTTAATTATAAATTCCTTAAGAGATTTTAGTAAATTATTCATCTCTTCAATCTGTTATTTGTTCCAATCCCTGACACCCTTACTAACAAAACAAAATTATCCCACTCCCTTATGCATGAAATTGAGCGCCAGATTGTGGTCATAGTCGTCTTTCCCCTTTCATGCACTCTTCCTAAAGTGTGTAAGTTACACTGTGCATTTTCCTGTTTCTGATGGCTTGACATGTTTGGTGATTTGTTTACTATTAAAATATTAGAATGTAAATGTTGCATTAAACAGATTTTTTTTTCGTATATTAGAGAATTTTGTGAGCAGTGTGAGATGTAAGGCTTGTGGTATGAAATTTCACGTCACCACTTTAAAATAAGGATGTGGTACAATTTGATCCTTGCAGTTATCTCAACACAGCACGTGCTAAGCATTTGAATCCATCCTTTATGTGCTAAAATGTACCATGGATACACAACCGAGATATCGTTGTTCAGGAGAGATTATTTTAATTTCATCACACTGCATGTAATAATATTGAGTCTAATAGCTATTATGATTAGTATTTCACTTATAGTGCTTTCTTCTTAGCATTTTTCTCCTTGAAATCCCTGCAAACTGACACAGTAATGCAAACTTTATTATTAATAAATTATTTCCCATGATCTATTATTGGCCGAAATCAAAAAGAATAACACTGAAAAACAAAATAATTAAATAAAAGAAAAACACAAGTTTCACCAAATTCTAATAATTTTACATTTTGTTTCGTAGGAAATTTTGAAAGTAACGTGTTACTTCACACCTGAATAAATTTTAAATCATCAATTCTAGTGGAAAAAGTACAACAAACAGACATACAAAAACAAAAAGCATAAAATCTCTGGTCACTGACTGTTGAACTTCATACGTGTTATTTATTTTATGTTATTGCGATGGAGTGCACTCTCGGGTGGCAATTTCCCTAGACACCTTTTCCCGTATCCTGTATCCAACCTTCTTTTTTTGCCATCTACAAATTCCAACTTTAAATTCTTTTAACATTTTTGTTAAATTATTGATCATTTCTCTTGGTAACTTATTCCAATACCTGATCCCCTTATCTACGAAATAATATCTTCCAACAACCTTGTGCCTGAAATCAAGTGCCAGCTTGTGGTCGTCGTCATCTTTTACCTTCTATGCATTACTCCTAATTCTTTCACCAATGTCTATCCAGGCCTCATCACCAATATATGCCTTGTGCGCTCCCATTACTCTTTACCCTCTTCCTGTATTCCAATGATTGGTAACTTTGTTAAAAGTGAGTAGTCATTTAACAGTGTGAAGTATTGTTAACTGTTGACTGCAGTTTCAATCTATCTACAGATTTTTATCCCTCTCACATTATTTTTTAAAGCAGTCATTGATACAAATATTTTTTTTTTGTTGTCAAAACGTTTTTGTCCTTGTTTTTCAAAGGTAACATTTATCTTCAAAGGATAGAGAGACTATATGTTTTCAAAACTTACATGGTTTCAATATTTTCTGATTGAAATATATCAGCAGTCATAAATTATGAGTAAGTAAAAATTTAACCAAGAAGTTCATATTCAGTAGAAAATAATTATGAAATTGCATTAACAAATATAATAAAAATCAATTTCATGGTTTACCACCTTATTTTAATTAATTATTTATTTATTTAGGGATTGTTAGGAAATAAGGCACATAAACATAAAACATTTGGATAGGAGATGAAGATTGCTACAGCATTGACACGTGTGTACATATAGGACTTGAAATTTTTGGGTTCATATCTCTTCAACAAAATATTGTACCTTCCTACTATAACAGAGAGGTGAGGAGGTTAAAGAGATTGGTGAGACGAGAACATAACAGAGTTAAGAAACAGCAAGACAATAGGGAAGTCTTGAAACAACTAACCAGGGAATTAATAATGTCAAAGAAGCTTCCTAAGAATGAGTTTATGAAGAATATTATTGGTGCTGGGAGACCTCTGACTGGTGCGTGTAGAAATTTCTATAGCTATATCAGGAAACTGAGGAGAAGAGAGGATATTGATAGATAAGGATGGAGAAGAAGGAACTGAGGATTTTAAAAAGACAGAGTTATTAAGTTACTGGTTCAGTGAGACCATTAGGGACAATAATTCTGGGGTTATATCAGAAAATGAGCCTATCTGCATATTTGGAGGTGAGCAGATTAGAATATTTGAAATAAAATATGAAGACATCATGAAGGAACTAAGGAATCTAACAAAGACTAAAGGAGCCGGTGTTGAAAATACAGATGTCTTAAAGATAGTAGGATGGGATATTGTACCTTATCTTGAAACATTATTTAAATTGAGTCTGGATACTTGTTGTCTACCAGAAGACTGGAAAAGTGCAATAGTACTACCAGTCCATGAAGGAGGGGTGACAAACAGGGTTGAAATCTATAAGCCAATCAGCTTGACATCTGTGGTAGGTAAATTAATGGAGAAATTAATATGTAACCATATTAGAAGTGTCTGTGTGGAACGTAAGTGGTTTTCAAGTCAGCAAGGATATTCATGGGAATCTCAGTTAGTATGCTAAATGCAAGATATTTCTAATGAAATGGACAGGCGAGGTCAAGTTGATAGTGCAGTACTAGATCTTTCAAAGGCCTTTGACAGAGTTAGCCAGTGCTAAATAAGGTAAAAACTATTGGCAATATAATTGTAAGGACAGGGAAAATGATTCATCACTCACCAAAGTTGACGGCAGCGACGAGAGGAGAACATATATAAACACACAAATAAACTCAATATTTCGGTTAAACCTTAATCATGATGTAGAAAATGAGTCATGAGGCTCGGGAGGTGTGCACACGCCGAGGGTTGCTACATGACTCTAGTCATGACTCTAGTCATGTAGCAACCCTCGGCGTGTGCACACCTCCCGAGCCTCATGACTCATTTTCTACATCATGATTAAGGTTTAACCGAAATATTGAGTTTATTTGTGTGTTTATATATGTTCTCCTCTCGTCGCTGCCGTCAACTTTGGTGAGTGATGAGTCATTTTCCCTGTCCTTACAATTATATTGCCTAAAGCAGTTTCCTTTTTCCTTAGTGTAAAAACTATTGGAGTTGATAAAAAGGTGATTTACTGGGTAGAAGAATCCCTAAAAGGTAGAAAGCAAAAACTTAGGTTAGGAAATGCAGTATCAAAAGAAGTAGGAGTGAACATGTAAGTTACATAGGATAGTGTATTGATTGCTATTTATTATTCTAATGAATGATTATGTTAATAGTTTACTGTCAGAGGTTAGATTGTTTGCAGATGACATAATGTTATATAAAAGGATCAAAACAATAGAAGATTGTAAACAGCTGCAGGGTGATCTAGATAGGATAACTAGCTGGGTGAGTTAACATGGGATGAAGATAAATGCAATGAAAAACCAGCTTATTAGGTACACAGATAAAAAGCTAAAGGTTGATTATGTGTATAAAGTGGGGAGTGCTACTTATTGAAGACTCGAAATGTAAATACCGTGGCATAACATTTGATAGCAGTGACACTGAGCATGACACATTTCTACGGGTAATAGGAAAGGGGTTCAAAATCCTTCACCTGTCGGAAAGAGTGATAAGGGGATGTCCTAGAGAAGTACGGGAATTTGATATGATACTTTGGTCAGACCATTGCTGGAATATGGTGGTGTAGTTTGGGACCAACATTTTGGGTATCAAATACAGTAGTTGGAGGGGGTGCAGAGGAGGGCTGCCAGATTTCTCATTGGAAATTGCCGCATTACATGATCGGTAACTAATATAATAAAGAAGCTGGAGTGGGATTCATTGGAGGTTAGAAGGAGGGTGAAGAGAGTCATGGGAGTTTACAAGGCATACACTGGAGATGAAACATGGAAAAATATTGGTGGTAAAATTAAGAGAGGTGCTTGGAAGGGTAAGGTTGACCATGAACACATGCTGGCACTTGATTTCAGGCATAAGGGTGTGGGAAAATTTTACTTTGTAGGAAAGGGTGTAAGGAACTGGATTAAATTGCCAAGAGAAGTGATGAATAATTTACCAGAAACACTGAAGGAATTTAAAGTAAAAGTTAGTAGAGGGCAAAAGTAGGTTGGAAGAGGAAAGGAGAAAGATGGTGTGTAGGGTGATTGCCACTGGAGTGGGCGCTCCATCACAATTTTAACAATTATTATTTATTAATAATAGTGAGGTAGCTAACTGAAGTCACAGATCCATGGTCAGCAGCTTGTGATAAGGGGGAAATCAAACAGGCGGGAATTATTAGTGGGAATTTGAAGGAATGAACCTGAGAATTGTAAAATTGGAAACACATCGCAGGAACAAGTTACGGACATGTAGAAAAAGTTGGCAGAAAATGTTTTACTAACCATTAAAATTTTATTATCTTTCATATGACTATAAAATATACGATCTATATTTTGTACAAAACCATAAAAACAAAGATATTTCAACTAATTAATGCACAGCTCTGGTAATGGTGGTTCTGTGGGAAGATGATGGAAAGAGGGGGGGGGGGGGGGAACAGTGGGTGGAGTGGAAGGAAGATTATTGGGTGTTGTCTTAAATTAAAACCTGCTGGCTGTCTGGCTCCCAGTTTATTCTGGTAAGCCAGTTCCCACCTTTGGAGTTCAGAAATGTTTCTTTGGTATGGGAGGAATCTGATCGCTTGGACAATGAAGAAATAATTAAAATTGTTCATATCACATTTGGATGCATGATAAGATACTGGTTAGTGAGGGTTCAGGGTAAATTTAGTTTGTCTGTGTTCATTTATTTTGATGGCCAGTGGACTAATAGACCTCCTTTTCATCTAAAAGATCCCACTGCAAATTGAGCAACGTTCATCTATTCTCCACTACCCTCACCAACCCAGTTTCCCCATCATAGGACTTGTAACATGTGTATCCTACCTTCTAATATATCAACTAACCTGCAACCATTCTCACACATAGTCTAACCACGAATCCACTGCTCTTTAGAATTAGCGGATACAGATAAACTGTATTTATCCAGAACTGTCACCATCCATTATCTCATCATACCACCAAACATGATGCAAACAATTTCAATTTTTGCTTTACCATCCATGCCTTCAGAGTCCCCTCAGACTGAAGCAGCATCTCTGAACTCAAAAGGTAGGAACTGGGTTAGCAGTATAAAATGGGTTACAGACAACTGCCAGATCTTAATTTAAGATAACACCCAGTAATCTTCCTTTCACTCCACCCATTGCCTCACCTCCTCCATCTTCCCACAGAACCATCCCTTACCAGAACTGTTCATTAAATAGTTGTAACATCTTTGTTTTTATTTTTTGTATAAATACACAGTCCAGTCACATTAATGTGACCACCTCTCAAAAACCAGAATAACCACCTTTGGCAGAGCGGACCGCTGCGAGGCGTGCAGGAAGAGAGTCAGTTAGGTTTCTGAAGGTGTTCACTGGGATGTTGAGCCATGCTGATTCCAGTGCCGTGGCCAGCTGCACTAGATTATGCGGTTGACGATCTACGGAGCGAACAACCCGATCAAGGTTGTCCCACAGATTCTCGATTGGGTTTATACCCGGTGAGTTTGCTGGCCAGGGGAGTACGGTAAACTCATCCTGGTGCTCTTTGAACCACGCACATACACTGCAAGCTGTATGACACCTCGCTTTGTCCTGCTGGTAGATGCCATCATTCTGAGGAAAAATTATTCGCATGTAGGGGTGGACATGGTCCACAAGGACAGATACGTACTTGTGCTGATCCATCGTGCCTTCCACAATGATGAGTTCACCCAGTGAATGCCAGGAAAACATTCCCCAAACCATAATGCTCCCTCCTCCACCTTGAATCCTTCCGGCAATTGTTGCAGGGTGTTTGCTTTCAGACGTTTCACGCTGTATGCGCCAGTGTCCATCTGTCCGATGGAGCATAAAACGTGATTCATCGGAAAAAAAACACCTTTCACCACTCTGTGGACGTCCAGTTCCGGTACTGGCGTACAAATTCCAGCCTTTGTCGCCGATGAACAGCAGTCAGCATAGGTGCATTAACCAGGCGTCTGCTGCGGAGGCTCATGCGCAGCAGCGTTCGCTGAACCGTTATTGAGGATACATTCTTGGTAGCCCCTTGGTTCATCTGGGCGGTCAGTTGCTCAACAGTTGCACGTCTATTTGCCCGAACGCATCTCCGTAGCCTTCGTTCGCCTCTGTAATCTATAGCCCGTGGTCATGGCCGGCGCTAGGAATTTCGGGCCCGGGGTAAAATGGGCGACCTTTTTTTTAGATCTACAAACTAGCCGGGCGACAATGGGCGGATTCTTGGCTTCGAAGCCGGGGCCCCTGCAGCCGGTGATTGGGCCCCCCTTCAGCCTGCTTACCCCCCCCCCCCCTAACGCCGGCCCTGCCTGTGGTGCACCACATGTGCCACGCCGCTGATTTTGAATAGTGCCATTTTGCCATGCACGGTATACTTTCACCACGGCGGCACGTGAACAGTTCAAAAAATTAGCCGTTTCCGAAATGCTTCCACCCTTGGCCCAAAAGCCAATAATCATGCCCTTTTGGACATCGGATAAATCGCTAGGTTTCTGCATTACGCCAACGATTGAAATGCTTTCCGATGCCCTAGGACATCCTTTATATACACTCCACTGTAATGTGCTGTCACCTGCCTTCTGTAATTAGTTATTTCACGTTGACGTCGAAAGTAGGTGGTGGTCGCATTAATGTGACTGGGCTGTGTATATTGTATATTTTAAAGATAAGAAAATGTTACTGGTTAAAAATAACACTTCCTTCTAAAATCTTTCACCTTTCTGCGACTTGTGACTTGTTTCCGTGATATTTTTAAATTTTAAAATTCTTGTGTTTACTCCTTCAAACTCCCACCCATCCAGCCATGTTGATTTTTTTCCCCCATGTGTCTGTAACTCCAGTTAGCTGCCAGCGTCCACCATGCAGCTATCTCTCTTTTGTTGAAGGGATATGAGCCCGAAAATTCAAAGCTCTTTATATGTATGTGTTTTTCCGTGTTTCGATGTTGCAGCAATCTTCATCTTTGGTAAGCTGTGGTTATTATCCTATCCAAATGTTTAATATTTATTTATTACTCTTGTTCTATAGATCCCTGCTGAGGATGAACCTCTGTTGTGTGGAACATGTGATGGTTAATACATAAGATAAATATCTATTATAGTGAAAAAAGTATTATACGTTAAAAACAAAGAAAAAAAGAAAATTAAATGAAAATAATATTAATTTTACAGTTGATTTTGGCAAAAATGAAAATTAAATACAATTCTTGTATACAAATTATTGATTGGAGTATGAGGAGTTTCCATCAGTTTTTTCTTTAAGTACATCTTTATTATCTATGAAGTTTTTTTTTTTACTTTTTAATTTTATCATGAAGGGTGGCGGCTTGGCACCCGAGATCGTGTTAAAAGGAGAAAATCTAAACAAATGGGACAGACAAAGAAATTAATAGACGTCTAGGCGTTTTTTTTTATGCTACCCCTGCCACGGGCGGGTCCCGGTGGAGGGATAATATATTAACACTCGGATCGGCGGGCGGGCGGAGGGTCCAGGATGGCGGGGCGGTGAATAGCTCTAAACGATAATATTTCGTATCTCGGAAATAACTGTAGCGATTTTTTCGGGGTAAATTTCTGTGTATTTGACAGAAAATTTACTTGTACTTTGATATGTCGTAATACTATTTAAAGAATAAAACTTGCATTACTTGTTTTTGAACATAGAACTCAGGACCTATGACTATGAGAAAAATACGAATATTAGACTATATTTAAATCGTATTCAACCGAATTAAGTACAAAATCGTGATTAATTAATATTTTTGAAAAAATCGATGAATTCTAATAATTAATATTTTAAGAACACTGTATAGAAATATCGGTCATGTAATTGAGAAATTTTTATCAGCAGCTAATGCACTTCACAACTATCTCTGCAAGTTGTGGTCTAGACGCGCAGGTGGATATTTAGCATAAACGGTGCCCAGGACCACACTGCCGGAAATTATTACGTTACCCACGCAGCGACCCCTTTGGGGGAGGGACGGGAAATAATACAGGTGGCAACTTCTTTGAGGCTAAGAGGTGGCACCGGCCTCATTAGTATATTATTAATGACACCATTTCGACGATTTACGACCAGGCGGCGACCTTTGTGTTAGGTTAGCGCCGTAACGCAGGTGGGAGCGATGATTAATGGCTTGTATGACACCTTTGTAACATTAATGACCCTATTAGGCTAATTAACGAACTGGCGGCATCCTTTGATTGCCTCGCTCCCCGTCCATAAGAATACACGGGGAACATTAGCGCCACCCCTCCCCTAGCGGCGGTTAATGGAACTGTTTGCCTCGCCGTCTTCTCACTACTGTAACCCATTCGGGAGGACGCAGATTCGAATCCCTGTCCGTCCATCCAGATTTGGGTTTTCCATGGTTTCCTCAAATCATTCCAGGTATATGTCTGGGTGCTTCCTTTAAAAAGACCATGGCGGAACTCTATCCCATTCCTTGTCCCCAGTCCTTTCCCCGCCTCTAATAACATCGACGTCGATGAGGCGTAAAGGCATAAGCAAATAAAAAAAAGTTCAACATTGGGCTTGACTTATTGGCTATTATGATTACGGTTATAGGTGGTTATTCCGTAATCACCTATGTAGATGCCGGGATTGTCCCCAATTTAGGTCTCAATTTCTACACAATTCGCAAAGGAAGTAACAAACGTAACAGAGCATTATTAATACAGCTGATAGACAAACCATCACTTTTGCGCTTCCTATGATGACCGCAACAGGATCTCTCGGCAAGTCGGCTGGTTAATATAATTGTCGCAACTATATTATACGAGTAAAAGCGGAACTTGCGCAACTACTTCAAAGCGCTATGAGGAAAATGAATAAAAGTAGTTATAACACTGTAGTTATGTTAATTGTTATTTTGGCTGATATGATTTATGCAGATGTTGTTAAATCCCTACAAACGGGGTTCGTCATAAGCCTGACGTAGGAGCAAGAACATAAATAATACAAAGGGCTATGAGAGGTAGAGCAGTTATTTTAACATTCTGAGATTAAGATGCGCATATAAAACCGCGTGCTCAGTGTGGCTCCAGCGAAACGATGTTGTCTAGTTCAAATTACCGCAGTCCTGACAGCTGAATGATGAGCCGGCCAGCGGCGCAGCGATCGGCAGGTAGCACGTGCACAGATAAGAAACCACTCTTCCGATAGCGGCTAGTCCAGCCAGCCGGACAGTCAGTGTGCCGGCTGAGATCTAGCCGCAGCCATGACGCTGCGCAAGCGCATCAGTGTTAGCTTACACAACCTGCGCGTGCTGGACGACAACGCCGCGCACTGGTGGCCCACTACCAACGGCGGCTTCGAGGAGGTAAGAGGGTTCCAGCGCATCCACTCCTGCTGACACCGACCCCAATGGTATAGGCGCCATCCCGTTAAAAAAAAAAAAAGAAAATGCTTGTAAATATTTGGTTTGGTTCGACAGAAGATGCTTACGAGTACTTAGGCATGGGTACCCCAGCGGGACAGCTAATTCTTTCTCCCATGTATTTAAGTGTTGTTTCATCCGTGCGCGTGACTTGTTGAAAGTAGTGTGTTGCTTGTGTTTTATCTATTATATTAAGGAATGGAGGGCAAAAGTCTGTGCCTGCCATTTTCAGTCTACCCTTCCGAAAGATGTGAAGTGTGTCGTAGCTTGGTTGAACGCCCATACCTGACAGACGAATCGCCATCGTACACCCGCATTCCATACCAACTTCTGAGAGCATCACGATTTAAACCAGAAAGATGGTACACAATTTGGAAATTATGAATCATGCAGTACCATCTCCTCTCCTTTCTTCCGCCACCGGACAGGCGCCGGACATCACCATGGACATGCAATGCCTTGAGCCAACGGGACGGGCTCAATTTCTGCGTCACAGTTTGCCAGTTGATACCACTTCATGTTACGCCCCAGTACTGACAATTGTTCCACTTAATTTTCTGTCTCGAGTATTGAGTGATTTGGTTCCTTAAGGGCCTTTCTCTTTGCTTTCTCGTTTAAATTACTTAAGACTTCTTGCAAGTTAGCTTCAGTTGTTATTCTGCGTATTCTATTCATGTATCATCTTTACAGCCACTTAACAGCCATCAGCATTCCTATTTCTGTCCACCTTGTTATTTTAAGGTCTCTTTGTCTAGAGCATTTACCAGTTACATGGCAGAATCAGGGAAATACGCACGTAGCCACTGCTGTTGTGAATAAAATCAACTCTACATGTAAGTGACATATGCATTTTCTTTATTCCGTGTCTCCTTGCCCACTTGCTTGGTCGAGGAAAGTGGAAACATGCAATCAGTCATTACCGTTACGAGTAGCAAAAACTCTTAGGTACATATGATACCCATATACCCAGACAATCACCGTTTCTGATAGCTGCATTCCAGTCAGTTAAAATTCTTCGGTTCCTCATTCAGCATCGCAAAGAATTTGATGTTGTTTCCTCCTTTTTTATGGATAGTGTCAATGCGGAGGAAGGACGAATTCGAAATTGCCACGGCCAAAGTGTTGATATAATGAATAACTCTGCAATTGCAACGCTCATCCAGTTGAATGTATTTCCTAGGAAGACTCTTAGTTCTTTTGAGAGAAAGTACACCTTTCATCGAATTTCATCCTGCGACTAACATTCGTACTGACTGAAACACTCTTTCTCATTTTCTACAAAAATTAGTAATACTTTTAACCCATTGAAACAAATGTCTATTAAACAATAAATAAAAAAATAAAAATGCGTATTGCTTGGCATTTCGGTCAGAATACCCCTATTTTGTATTACCTTCCATATCCTTTTTGTTTATTATTGTGGTGTTAATATTCTTAAAATCTGGTCGAAATGATGCTTTATTTGTCATAGAGATAACAAGAAGAGGCTTAACTTTATTAGATGGAAAAAAAAACCTGTTATAAGATACTGGTGCTTACATTTTATTTCTGTAAGCTCACGGAGAAAGTGCAATGCTTTTGTGATCATTTAGATTTACGGTTGAGAACAATAATGGGGAAGGAAAATGACTTCAGATTGCCCCTAAACATTTCGCTTTACAATATAGTTGGGATTTGTAGGTAGCATCCTAAATGAGATTTGCGATTATAACAGAGGAAGGGAGATGGACACAGATGCCCCCCAGAAAACTTATGAGAAACAGGTTTTCATTGAGTTACAAAGTCGCTCATTAACTTTAGAGGTTTTTTTTTACCCTCCCATGGGTACAGGTTGTATGTGTTTATAATATTAACTGAACATAATTTACCAAAATCTACTTAGAACATGCATTTTGATATAATTGTCCAGTTATTCAAGAGAAAATAGCAGCCAAATCAAACACCATTTTGATAAAGAGTGTGAACTCTGGGACATCTCCCTGGAATGTCCTCTTCCCCATATGATGAAGGATGATGCATGTTCTGCTACAGGAAATTTGAGTACTGTGCGTTATACGTTTGCTGTGGGCCCATGTGGATTGTGCTGGGGCTGAAAAGGATGTGTACATCTGTTATTTTTGTCGCTAAACGATTTAATTCTTTTAGGTATTTTCTGTCTCTTCATATACTCTACATATATTTGTATATTTAAAAAAATGCTAAAACCTATAACTAGCACACTTAAAAACGAAAAATGAGTTACTAATTATAGCTGGTAGTTTTATTTTCCCATTTGCACGATGAATAGCAAGAAAACTGTGGTGGGAACTTTAAAGAATTTATTGTTAGTCGAAGTGAGATTAAGAGACAGGATGAATGGTATCTCACCAGATTAGCAGATAAACTCGCAAAATCTGGCGGATTCTTGGAACTATATCTTTAACTTTTCCGATAGTTACGCTCGCAAGACAGATTTTGTCTCAATGCAATGTTGTTGCAGGCCATGTTTCCACAGTTGATTAACTAATTACCAGTTGAATGATAATAGATTTTGTCTCGTTTGGAATAATGTGTTATCCTGTGAGACCACGAGATACTTGGCCTGTATTGGCAATGTAGTTAATGAGCTGAGAGCAAAGTAAAACAAACAGTCAAAAGAGTTATAGTCTCATTAATTTCCTACCTGTAATTGCTTCAGTACTACTTAAGCGTCTGATCGACATCGGACTGTGCATATTTACTTTTATAGTCGAGTGATCATGCCGTCAGCGAGGCCTTACGAACTTGTTTCCGTGCATTTCATCTAACTTCGCTGGTTTAATGCAAGCAAAAAAGCGGGAAAATGACTTCATTGCGATGGGGAAGTAAAATTCAGTCAAAAGTGCAAATGCACTGAAACGCCGACACGGCTTGGTTTGCACATGGTTTATTTTAGCAGGTGCTAGCTTGGAGTGAACTGAAATTAATACTTAAATCTAAAAAAATCTGTAATATAAGAATATAAACCCCTTAAAAAGTTTATATACTTAATTTTAACCCAGTTGTTGACTTTAAAAAGAGATGGAAATGTGCTTCTAAATGCAATAATGTAAAAAGTGTCGTTGACTTTTATTTACAAGGATGTATACGTGATTGACTGCTCCTGTTTGCTGATGACGTAGTAATTAAAACAGACACCGAAGAAGACATACAACAGAAAGTCTGACTGTGGTAAGATAAACTAGAGCAAAAGCGTCTTAAGATCAACCCAAAGAAGACTGAAGCACTGGTTAGCAGCAAACAAGCAAATGAAATAAACATTAAGGACACGAAGGGAATGAAGCAGATGCATTTAGACATCTAAGTGGGAAAATAAGTGCAGAAGGTGGCTGTGAACCAGAGGTGAAAGCCAGAGTAAAAGCTGGATGGAGAGATGTTTCTGGAGTGATATGTGACAAAAGGATGCCTAAAAACCTAAAAGTAAAAGTGTATACAACAATGGTAAGACTGGTTATCATATATGGATCAGAAGCATGAACTTTACCTAGAACAGACGAAGCCCTCCTGAAGAGGACGGAAATGAGGATGCTATTGTGGCTATTGGGTATTTCTTTGAGGGACAGACTTCGAAATGAAGATATAAGAAATATAGATGGAGTGGCTAGTATTAGTGAAGTCATTAGGGAAGATTAATGTGGTACGGTCATGTCATGAGAAGAAAAGAGGAAGAGCCAATCAAGAAAGCATGGAGGATGCCTGTGGGAGGAAAGAAATCCAGAGGGAGACCTAAGATAAGGTGGAAGGATCTAGTTAATGTCTTCATGAATTTAGGACTAAAAAAAGAGGATGCTGTAGACTGGAAAAGGTGGAGGAAACTTATCAAGGCAGCCGACCCCTAATGTTGGGATAAGGTGGTGGAGAAAAAGAGAAGATACGTGATTGAAATAAGAATTCCAAAACGTAAAGGAATCATAATGGAGTGAAGAGTAGGCCTATATCTTAGGCTCGATTAATTGCCAATTTTTCTTTAAGTTTCAGTTTGCCAAATCTCCGTTTTTTGTAAATGACCGATCCTAAATGACTGCAAAGTTTGTTGTTACATTTGTACACTCATCTTTTGACATAAAGGTATGTAATACACCATTTATTTACGAATAATGTAGATGTATTTTTCAGTGTTTATGCGTTTGGAGTTTGACGTGGTAAAAAATAAAAAAAAAATGGTACATTCCATTGACTCCTTTACGAACCTTATGACCCGTGCGGTGATTCGCGATTGTGGAGCTCCATAATAACTTCGTGAGATCTTGAAACCATGATTTTACTCAACAGGAGTTTTTGAGTAATCCTCACATGAAGACAGGTTGAATTGGTTCGGCTGGACGTTCCTGGTGTTAAATTTCGAGAAAGGGTTGTTATACTTCATGGGTGCTTTGAAGTATTCGTACACTTAAATCCATTCACATTCTGCTGTGACCTTGATTTATAATGTAGTACTTTCCATTCTTCGTTCTTGAGAAAGCTTTCACGGCCTTCAACAAATGTCCGCTTGAACAATTTTCGGTTTTCACCTTCAATCATTTAGGTCTTAACCATTTAACTTTTTTTGGCTGAATACCTGAAGACGTTCCATTGCTTTGCGATATCGGTTATCTGCTCACCTACCTCAACAACACAGTCGCCGTGAAAATTTAATTGCACCAGATAAGATTAGGTGATCTAACGTTAGTAACCATCTCTTGTGACTAAATTAAACCATAATCATTTTAACCTTTCTATCCTTTCTTACTTAGAGCATGTGAGTATAAGCCTGTCAACTGTAAGCACATCCATTGATCTAAATTGTGCTTTGTCTCTTTGGAATCTGGAACGATAATCAAATTAAACATATTTTTATTTTGTGATGTTAAATCCTGATCAGACGTTTTGAAAACTGATATTAAATATGCTAAACTCGTTCCTGTAGAATGAACAATCGCTTAAAAACTGATTGAAATTTTTATTTTTTCGTTCATTGATAATAAAAGGAAAAATGTTCGGCATCAGAATACACATACATATACAAGTGTTCCGAATAAGATTTAAAGTTACTAGTTTACAGTTACATTAATAATTATTTACGATACGTTCAAATAGATCACCTCCAAGACAGCTGCTAGTAATTATTTGCGTTTTGAAGTTCTCCTTCCCTGTGCTTAGTTTATTTACTTGTTTTAGAATATAAAAAATGGGAGTAAATTAACTGAATCATTTTATTAAATTATTTGATGAATGTAAATGGACTGAGACGTTTCACAGTTTCAGCAACACATGCTGTGAAGTTTCAGATATTTAGGTTCATACTTGGTAATGAATAATGACGGGCAGGTGCGTGAATGGTCTGATCAGGAATCGACCGGTACGATAGGAAAGATGCGTTGCACAATTGAATCTTTGAATCACTTTGGTCCTGTCCAACCGTTTTTAATCTGAACGCTACCGAAGTTATTCCATGATTTTATATTTTATTTGTGAGTACAAGAGTGTATTTCTTTTTTGCAGTGACATTTTTCAGATATTTTACAATTACATCATGAGATTGCAATTAAATTTCGTAGCTAGTTAATGCTTGGCTAATGATGGATTGTAAGCGGTAGTACGGTATGGCGTACAATTCTGATAAATAATCGACTGTCGAGTTTGAATTCCATAATTAGCGTATATGTTTTTACATCATTACCGAGGGATCTCATAAGTGGCCATCGTAACTTCAAGACGATAGTTAACTATTAAAAAAATAATCATACACGCTGAGAAAAACATAGTTCTGGAACTATCTCTTTTGCGTAGTAGCCTATGCCTTTTTCTTTAATAAAACCTCATTTATGCATCACATTTGAGACATTTTAATCCTTGACGATTTTCTTTTTCTTTAAATACACCAACATAGCATTCAGTGACATTAAGTTGATAAAGAGAAAATGATTTTACGATCTGACTTAAGTTTTTGGTTAAAAATTCCAATCTCTTCCTGGCAATGAATTCTTTGGATTCTTTATAATAGTCATGTTTCTAACAACTCTGGTTGTAATGTCTAAGTCTTGGACTTGAATACTATTTTTTTTTCGTTTTGATCTCGCGATCTATTTACGCCATAATCTAACAAGCAAGAACAGCCACAGTTAACACCGCGGTGCAGAATTCGTAAATTCGCATTAGCGTTTGTCGTGTTACTGAATGTGTCATTTTGAGGCACAAATGGGAAATGTTATCAGCATTCGCCATACTGATGACGGAAAAGGCTGTATCAGCATTCCAGGTGGTAGGATTGAAAATCTCCTGTTCCTCAATAAGACCTTAACGTAGCAAGAGATCACCAGATTGTAAAGAACACGTCTGTTTGAAGAGTGCTCGGTTCGTTCTCAGCATCTTATTTTATATATATGTATATATTTCTGCATTAGGTCTTCTGCTCAAACAAGGATACTAACTAATCCAGTGTATAGGTAAGAATTCGCCCTCTGCGCCCAACCAGAAGCTTGAATGGTAACGCTCGGTTCTGACATTCGGGAGTAAATGGGTTCAAATTCCAGACCAACCATCCAGATTTCGATTTTCCATATTACTCGAAATCATTCCAGGCGAATTTAATTCTACATTGACATATTACAGTAATAATATAGAGAAAGTGACAGCATGAGAGAGAAAAAGGAAATAAACCTAAATAGCTTGGTCATCATCTGCATCTTCATAGCTTCATACTCGCCTATCCGGCGATTCTTGCTTACATTTCCATCGAAATAATACCTAATGTATACAGCTGAGACCAAATAGAATAGACGAAGACGACATAGACCAGTGCAAACGAAACAGGCCACAAGGAAATAGAACCCTCTTTGTATGGGGGCAAGCTTGTATGCATTTCTGCCTAAAGCCGCGTTCCCACGATCTCTTGTAACGGAGGCGGGATCTCATTAGGGGGCATCCACAAATTACGTGAGGTGTTTTTCCGGATTTCTGGACCCCCCCTCCCCCTTGGTGAGATTTCGTGAGATCTGGCCGGACCCGCCCCTCCCCCTTGGTGAGATTTCGTGAGATCTGGCCACCCCCCCCCCTCCCCCCCTCTGGTGAGATCAGGTCCGTGAGAACCCCCCCTAGAAATCGCACTCGAAACTTTTGTAGACCTTTTTTTTTTTTTTTTTTTAGGTCACACCCTAACTTTTTCACGAAATACCCTCCTAAAATCGACTTAGGCCTCTACTATCCCCAAATTTTTCGCAAAATCTCACGTGAGATTTCCGTAGACCCCCCCCCTCCCCCCTGGTGAGATTTGGTGAGATTTCGCCGGACCCCCCCCCCCTATTTCACCTCACGTAATTTATGGACGCCCCCTTAGCCGAAAGTGTAGGGTCGAGCGCGCGCCGCAGGTTAGGCCTAGCTTACCTCGCCGCCACCTCCCCACCATGTTGCCTAGTGTCGTTTGGCACAGATCACTTTACAGCAACAGAAGGGGTGCGCACTGCTGCTGCAAACCGATGACAACAGCGCACCTCTACACACGCCTGTGATGTTTACCGACACAGGGTAGCTGCGTCTCATCTCCGCTAGCAGAGGCGGCCCTGTTCCCATGGCGTGTTGTTGAATATTCGTCCCATCCCGTCCGGCCTCCGTTACAAGAGATCGTGGGAACGCGGCTTAAGAAGAGCGTTAAGTCAGCTAGTCAATCTAGTACATCTTGGTTGTTGACTTAGACGGCGACACTAACTTACTCCTTCGACTTTAAGTAATATGCTGTATTCTCTCTGGCTTCTGGGCTGGAATAAAGGATTTGCAGATGTGGTATGGTTCTCCTACTCCGTGAAGGCCCAGTTTTAACTCTTTGCACTGTCCTGGCGCCAACAAGTCGTTCCGGCGAGGCAGGAAGCGTCACCCTTTTTGGTCCAAAACTGCTGCCATCCACGGACTTAAAACTGTTGTACAAAATATGTTTCATACTATCAGCTGCCCGCAAGTTCATTCGCTTGAACTGTTATACTAATCTCATATACCAATATGGTCAAGGTACACGATCCACGGCAAAATCTCTTTGCATGAACGGTCTCCACAACAAACTGCAACTTCATTCCTCGGAATAATAAAATGCTGCTCGTATGCTGATATTACGATAAATATTTCGACTGCAAGAAGTAACTTACCTCTAAATAGATACTGGTTTGTGGACTCTTTTAATTCGTCAATTATATTTTGTGAAGTGACCTACACGATCAACGCAAAGTTTCATAGTTTGTAGAACATAACAAAAAATACAAACTTTTGGTTTCTTTTTTTTTTTTTTTTTTTTTTTTTTTTTTTTTTTGTGTACTAGGATCCACCTCTCACATAGAAGATAACGATTCGATGTTGGTTATTTTTTGTTTTATCACGCTAAACCTTTTTGCAATCGGTAATTGGAGTTGCTACTGTTTTGTATCTTTCACTGAGCGACGGATGTCTGTCAGGCTTCATCGCTGATAATGTTACATTTTTTTGTGTTTCTTCTTTGATAAATACAAACTGATCGTAATTCCTAATTATTTCAGCTTTGGAATTAATTAGTTTATGCAAGTAATAATGCTTTTCTGAGTCGGGAAAGATTCTGTCCCTTGTATATCTTCTTATTAAACAATTTCGATTCGTCAAACGTCATGTGACATAGGACTAATCTTTAACCTATTAGACGCAGCCTTTTATACATCTAGATTGAATGTGGACGTTCAATAGTCAATCGTTGGTGAAATTACAATTTTCTTGAAAAATAACCATTGACTATTGTCACTTGTTTCTGTAAACTCATTTTTGGTACTCAGTTGAAGTACAGGGCGTTCGCCGGGAAACGCAACCCACTGTTAGCGCTACAAGGAAGAAACTGCTCCCGGCGAGCGAGCGGTCAGCTTCCGGCATTGTTCGACCGTCGGCCGCGGACTATTTCATAATAATTACGCTTCATAAACTTGTATGTGCTAAGCATTTAAATGTGACGTAATTCATTAGATTATCTTATAAAAGATGCTGGAAGTGTTGACCCTCTTGTGTAATGCACATTTCACATCTTCTGAGCATATTTCGAGACACACGCTGCCCTAACTGACTTAATGATTTTTGGGTGACTGTTCTAGTCGAAAAGCGATATCGTCAATTTTCTCCTCTGTGAGAATACGGTTGACCGACAGTTTCTTTTTGTTAAAAAATGAACTCGTTTCTCTTACTTTTTTAACCAGACGTAGAATTGTTGATTTAGCTGGCAGTAAAGCGCCAGGAAATTCGCGACGAAATTTACTGCGACACTTTTTAAACGACTTCTTCTTCACATATGTATCGTAGAGAAATATTCTTTGTTGCAAACTGTAACGTACCATAATTTTACTCACACTCAAACACGGTACAGATTAGTAAGAGTATGAAGACCCAAACCAGCCAAACCGCAAAGAAACGTTTATTCAAAACACTGATTAATAAGAGACTGAAGTCACAAACTAGCTACAATGCAAAGAAACCGTTCTTAACAATGTAAGGGTCCCATTATACTGCGTCACTGCACTGTTGGGGCAGCGGAGGTGTTAAACAGTGCGGTGATTCACGGTGCCGTGTGGCGGGAGCTGCTGGCACGACTGACCGAGCAAGTTGCCGACGGCAACAGACTGGGAGGGTAGCGTTTTCCCGCGAACGCCCTGTAGGAAATTCCCTGAATTGTGATTGTGAAACAAATTTTACAGTCAGAACTCTACTGTTAAAAAGGGACTTATTTGGTCCATATGGATTTTTTGTTTTTGTTTTGTTTAGGTACATTGTTCAGTTAAGAGAGCTCCAACAGCTGTTTATCACACTGCAGAATGAATTTTAATAAGACTATTTACATAAAATATAGTTATTCAGAGACATAATACTAATCAAAGGCACAATGTTTTTCGGTGTCGCATAAGCGCATTTTCTTTCGATTCTGGATTTAATGTGTGACGTGTTTCTTTCATGAATCTGGGTTTTAGATGTTTACCAATGTAAGCAATGATGTGCTTATCGGAGTTTACTTCCTTCTCGAATAAGTAATTACAATTGTGAAACCTTAACAGACATATTATAGATTTAATAATAAGTGTAGCAGTGAAAGGAAAACAAGCCAGGATTTTTTCTAATTTAATGGCATGTAGTCTTTTTGACCATATACCCATCTACGAGTGTGAATACATGCTTTCTCAACATGTGTATGAATTACTTATATTATTAATGTACCTCACGGTGATAACGACACAAGACAAAAACAACAGTCAGTTAAACCTTGCCCCTGATCATATTCGAATCGACGATTCTCGGTCCATGCTCCCACTCAACTTGGGCCGGAAAAGTAAGCAAAATCATATACACAGAACTATGAAAATGTAGAGAAAGTAGTTTCACAGTAAATAAACAAAATCAAGTAAATAAATTTCAATAAACAGAACACCCTTCAGAGTGTCTCAGTGCGCTAAGGCGCCGCACACTGCATCTAGATTCTAGAGAGTTCTAAGAGTCAGTATCGACTCCTAGTCCCCGCATATCAGCCACCCTGATTGCTGTTTGTAGGTGGTTTTCTGCAATCACCAGGGCGAATGCGAATCCTTGCCTCATAAATTACACACTGTACAAACAAAAATACACTTAGCGCATACAGAACATAATTATACATTTCGCAGGCAAATGGCAGCACAACTTTCCTTACTGGGAGGCGTCAGGTTTAGCAGCAAGTCGGCCAAATCAAAAACGCGCCGCATCCTGAAAAAAAAAGTCGACTCTGCAATTGCGTGATATGTGCAAGGAAGAAGAAGATATAAATAAACAGAAATGTGCCATATCTTTTACAAACCGTACGCTTCTTAAAACCATTTATTAAATGAATCGGCTAGATCAAAAATTATTTAATAACTTCAAATATTTAGTAACAAAATTTCTAAATAAGAAATACGGGTAATAAGATAGAAACGTAAACCAATTATAGAACTGCGTGGAGGCTCTCTATGATTATCCAAACAACATCCATCTCAAGTTTTCTAATTTTGATCAGGTTCGATCATCAGAAGGACTGTTGATAATATATCGATATTTCCAAATATCGATATTATTTTTTGAAAATATCGATATTTATGAATGATATTTTTAGGACCATATATCGATATTTCGATACTGAAATCTGGATATCGGCTTCGATATTTTATTAAATATGTTATTAATTTTCGTTTGTTCTGAATGACACTACGTCCCTCAAATTTCTGGTACACATAGGGATCAGCGAGCTTAAGTAAATCTTACTACGTTACTATAATTAATTTGGAAGTTATAGGTACCAAGTCTACTCAGATGATGACAACAGTGAAGCAAGGCATCGCTCGCCCAGCACGAATCGAACGCGAGCCAATTGTTTGAAATGAGCATGCATACTGTCTAGGGAACTCCAGTGTGTTAGCAGGAATAGTGTAAAGTGTAAATAAAAAATAGTTGCTAATTAGAGAGCAAGAAAAGTAAGACAACTCAGAGTAAGCTATCAACATACAAAACTAAATGAAATACCACAAAAAAATCTTTTTAAAAAAAGTTATGTAACTTGGCCATAATGCATTCTATGATAGCTAAACTTCTACCTAAATAAATGCCTCAACTGTATTGTTTATGTCTTAAAAATAAACAAAATAAGATTTGCCTCGAACATCTTTCGAGTTTTATAAATTTTAGTAATTTTTATGAAAATTATGATTCGCATAATGGTCGATTTTTAAGAAAAATCAGGAATCATCATCACCAAGAGAAATCATTCGAAAGTGAAAACCTGGCTAAGAACAAAAGCACACGCCTATTTATCAGTAGGCAGCCTAATTTTTACAAGGTTTGATTTTATGAAATTGCATTTATGAAAGTATCGATATATCGACACATCAATACTTTTTTCCGATATATCGACAGTCGATTTTAATACTTTTTAAAATATCGATATATCGAAAATCGATATTTTTAAAAATATCAACAGCCCTAATCATCAATAAAACGTAATTGATCTTTTTATACTAACTGGTAATCCGTTAAGCTTTACGTTCTTCCCTTATATCTATTTACTGATCCATATTTTTCATTCGAGAGCCCCAAAAGAACTCGGGATTATATCTGGCACAGATGTCACTGGAAAGCGCTTGGCAATCTATCTCTTCCGCTCCACTTGCCATGACGTGAAATAAAATACGGGGTGTTAAATTTTTGTCTTCATACCATCTACTGCAGAAAGCAAACATAAAATATTCTTTGTCGGAAACAATGGATCATAGATCTGACTTTTGCAACAGCAAAAAAGAGGTAAACGTTTGTGTGTACTTAACGTAAAATAAATTGAATGAGATCAAACACAAACGACTTTTTACCCTGGAGGTGATCGCCGAAATTTTGCATTATACTTTCGCTTAGCGATTCGCAAATTCTATTCGCATACAGGGCATGGACTGCTGTTTTTCTCCTTCCTCATGAAGGTCACTACAAACAATATCGAAAAAATTAAATGTAAAACAAGTCATATGAAACAATGTTTGAACAGGACATTTGACAACAAAACATTCGTTTTCCTAAAAAAAAGTGATTTAAAAAGGAGAAAACTGGTAAATTATTTTGATGGCACAATATTTTCACATAAAAATGTTTGTTGACACAGTTATTAATAGATAACTTATGAAAAAGTCAAAACACAAGTAATGGTAAGGAGTGATTTTCCGTTTTAAATACACTTGTTGATTTATATGGTTTTCAGCAACACCCCCAATTTAAGAAGGAAATTAAAAATACTTAATATGTTAGACAAGATTTATGACAATTTAAATTTCAAAAGTCCTGCAGTCTCAATGAGTCCTTATTACACTTTTCGTAATCTAATTCAATCGCTCTATAGTGCTCATCCTTACAGCGAAAAAATATTTCCATCCTTTAGATAACCGTCACTGACAGTGAAAATAGAAAATACTGCGAAATCATTCGGTTCTCTCCAACAGTCAGATGGAATGGGCTGCAATTGCCTATTTTATTTACTTTGTAAGTTCACACAAATCGAATTCAATCCACTAATCTGTAAGGGAACAATGCCCTACATCATGCCCAAATCAACCGTGTTTGAAATCTTAAATACGATCTTGTTATCTTGCTTTTGTAACATTATTTAAGAAAATCTAATATTACCAGATAAGTTATTTATTTTGGCGAGTATTGCGACACTGTGAGACTGGGCATGAAGCTCGGATGTTCCCGTCCGGTAAACCCATCACGGGAATTCAAAGTGAGTGTTTCCAATTTTGCTGCAAGACACCTTGAAGAAGGAAAGTTTCACGCTGACTTACAAAATTCAAGAAAGTCTAAAAGAAGACGCATATTCAAAAAATAGGCCGGGAAGTCGATTTCAGATTGAAGGGGAGTTCCAGCGCTAGTGGCAGTGGAACAGAAATAAAAAGTTGCAATCTTCAGCTGTTATAAAGTACAAGGAGGACGACGTGTAGCCGTACGAAAGAGAGAGAGAGAGAGGGAGAGATAGTCGCTTGTTGGGGGCTGATTTAGAAATTGCAAGCGTGGTTCTACTAACGAGCGGGAACTATTAACAAGTGGCTAGGTATTCTCCAGAGAGCTCTTCTTCTGACAAACCTGTTTATCTGAAACAAAGAAGTCGGTATCAAAGTTTCACTTGAACGAAAATATTAAGTAGAAATTGGCAATGACGTCTGTAATCACCCAAAGGAACACGCTGTCAGATATCCAAATAATTCCATTAATGGTTCCTTCTATGGCTTGTTTCTATGTGGAAACTAGTGTGCCGCAATCTTAGGGCGCTGGAGCTGTGTGACTACTTAGGATGTAACCCTGGTTCGAATCCTAAGCAAGGTATAAGTGCTTTTAATTAAGCAATTCACATAATTTTAGGAATTATTTTGCAGTTGGTGGTTTGTCAGAAGTGTCTGAAAAATTACATGTTATGTATTTCTACGTCCTGGAAGCTGGTCGGAAATGTCTATTTCAAAAATGCGTGATGTATACAGAAAATATACAGCCAATTGTTGATAAATAATAAGATGTAGAAAAATGGAAACAATGCGTATCCCCCGTCACAATTGCTTGATAATAATCTATACGTAGAAGCACGCACCTTTTGCTCCTTCAGAGCTTCATACACTATCCTCTAAGCCACATTCAATTTTAAAAGCAAAGTTTTCTTTCTGAAATATTTACCAGAAAGTTTCTTCTTAATAAAGACCTCAAACCGAACGTGGTGGGTGTACGCTAATGCTCTGGGTTCGCATTACGGAGGACGTTTCCCCTCCAGCCATCCAGATTTCAGTTTCCCATGGTTTCCCCAAATAACTCTGGCTAATGCCTGGATGGTTCCTTTACGAAAAGGCCATGCTCCATTTCATTCCCATTCCTTGCTCCATGTCTTTTCCCGCCTCTAATGACCTTGACGTCGACAAGGCGCAAAGCCACAAACAAAAAACCGACCTTCAATACGCTGTTGTTTAACTTTCAAGGGCGATTTTAACTTTCATAACTGTTAAAAATATCAGTGACTCAATACCGTACCTTTACTGCTGGGTCTTGTTGTATATGAACATGTGGATTATCGCTACTGAAACACCTCAGTGATTCGATCTCCCGCGTACAACTATTACTTTTGAGATGGATTTAGCAGCCACAGCTCTCTGCCTAGGAGAAGATCCGTATGGCATGGCGCATTAACAGCGCTAATTACCGAGATGTTGACGCACCCTGATAATGCGTACTGATAATAGAGCCTGCAGATGCACCTTATTTTCACAATCATAAGCGATTGCCAACATGATGTGATGTTGCACTAATATTTGCTGTAGGTTTTGGCCTTGGGAGACTTTATTGATTCAGGAGATTGACTTTATTGATTCAGGGTGACAAAATGCAGATTCATCCTTAGTTTATATTGGAAAAAGGAGTCAATCTTAGCAGTTTGAAGGCAATAATTAGCAGCTGAAACGCCTTTTTTGTTTATTGCGACAGCGGTAAGAGTCGCAAATAAAATGGCCTACTAATATCATCTTTTAATGATCTACCTTACAGTAGTTATTTTTCAGGCTGCAGGTGTTCAAATTTCTTGTGTGTCACTGCTGATGAAGCTATGCGAGAAGGTGTAACTTTAGTAAAATTTCGTTCCTCTCGGAAAAATATTAAGATAAGTATCTCGTATCACACATTCTATAATCTCAGCATGCTTTCTTTATCACTTGAATCCTTTCGGCTGATTAGCCGATCGATTGATTCAGTCAGTGCTAATGGACTGCAGGTGTTGCAAGTACATAATACGCTATCTCAGTTATGTTTATAGCTAATAGTCTAGTCAGCTTCTTTTTGTAGTCACCTTAAACTGGTGCCGTTAAAACGCTTCTAGTGATATCTTGAAATGGCTGAATGTTAAACGGTTCGGAAAAAAAATCAGAATCTAATAATGTTCTAATATCTCATTTGAATATCAATAGTTTACATTCAAGAAATAAAGATTTTATGCAGGTTAGCTGATCCTCTGGCTCTGTCAATGTTAAATCGACAGTTTCGGATACAAACGTATATTTAATGGATAGTCTGTTAGGTGATAACAGCTCTTGAATACACAATATGGTCCTTTCTCATTGGCTCCCACTTAACAATTGAGATTTTGTTAATGGTTCTAGCACTTTTAACTTAATCTGTACTTTTGAACCGTTATATACAGTCTGAGTGTCTGATCGTTTCCAAAGAATGTGGCAATCCTATTTTTTATGACTAGCGTTCTCATATTTTTCATTTTATTAGAGAAAAAGGAATTCAGAAGCACTGATGTCGTTTTTTTTGTGCTGTTCCACCGGTACAGTAACCACAGAAGCATTTCACTCTCGTCTTCAATATCAATTGTTTTACAATGAACTGAGTTATACGCGCCAAATCGACGGTCCACGGTTGTACTGTATTTCTGATGTGCGTACTACCAGTGGCGTAGCTAGGTTAACAAGGGCCCCGGTGCAAATAAAATATTTTGGTCCCTCAGGCCAGATGGGCGACCTTATTTTTAGCCCTACCAAATCTTGTAAGGTTTGCTGGCAGTAGGGACCCCCATGAGCTCTGCTTGGGAGCCCTGGTGCACGGCACCCCCTAGCCTTCCGATAGCTACGCCCCTTCTTACTGTATACTGTTGAAAAAATTACGCGAAGGTTCTATATTTCAGATGGGTGGGTCAAAATTTTTGAAATACAGACTAATAACAAACAAATCTCTACCGGTACTTTGCCAAATATGTGAAATCACATTATTGTATGATTACCTTTTGAGATATGGGATGTTTGTACGTGATCCGAACGCTCCTTTGTCGCGTTTCGAACTGTTATGTTAATGTCGAAATTGACAACGTCAAACAAATGATTACTCGTACAGAAGTCTTTGTTTCGTTTCTGTTTTGTTTCACGTAGAGGTTGTTCTTCCTTTTGATATTAAATTTGATAATGAAAATGACGAAAGGGCGTCAATTTCAACTGAATTGGAAGCCACTGAGCGATGGTTTTATTAGTTTAGAAGAGGATTGTCCTATACATTTTCAAAATATTTTAACGATGAATAAAATATATAGGCATGCTAAAGTTAAATTACTTTCGTATTTCGCGAGCCGTTTTTCATTCAACATTCACAAAACTATTAAACAACTTAATGGTTATAAAGATGTGTGTAATACTATGTCAAGTTTAAAATCAGCGCTAGAACAACGTGAAAGTGTTTCTTTGGTTAAAAAGTGATAATATTAGAAATAATTTTCTATTATTCGTTGATAAATGTCTGGCATATCTTAATAAATGATTTTATTATGATATCAATTGGCTATGCAGAATACAAAAATTTAAAACATGACGTTTCGTTATTTTGATGACTTTGAAAAAATTTAAAAATTCTAAATTTATAAGAAAAAATGAGTATGAAAATGGACAAAGTGTACTTTGAAATAACAATATTAAAGGAAATCTAGTTAAAAGTAAGAGATTGTAGTGAGTTCACCGACAAAACTACAGGTCAAAAATTACAGCATATTTTAAAATTTATTTAAGGTTATTTCAGTCCTGTCCTTTATTCGCACCCCGGCATTCAAAGGAAAGATATTTTCAATTATGAATTTGAAATGGTGACAAGAGTGAAGAAGAGCGAGTATCTCATTGATAAAAAAATGTACTATATTTTTATAACTTATTCTAAACAGTACTATAATTAGCCGAAAACATGTTGGCAATCCTAGTCGAGGCGGAAGCCGTGCGGCGGTCGGGGCGGCGAGCTCCGCTTGAAAAGTCGCCTCGTGTGAACAGTTGAGGCGGCCGCCGCCTCGACCGCCGCGCGGCGGAATGTCGCTCCGTCTGTTTTTGGTCTGAAACATCTACCGCGACCGATACCTTCATCTCCACCGCGAGCTGCTCGGCATGTTTTTACCCTAAGACAGGTCGTAAGAATTCAAGTTTCCTAAATCAGAATATAAGGTTTGCAATTGCGAAAATCTTTTCAAAATCGATTCAACAGTTTTCAAGTTATGCCAGATTATTTGTTAAAAACATTTAAGTTCATAAAAAATTTAAATTTTCTGCACCTGTGAATTAAATTTCACGTCACTTGCTCCATTTGCTATATGTATTTGAACGGGTTGGTGTGGATTTATTTATTCCAACAATATTTTTAGTCACCCGCTTAGAAACATGTGTACCGAGATTCATCAAAAAAAATCCATATCTATTCGTGCACCAATAGAATCAATGATTTTTTTTTCGATGGGGGGATGTGGAAAAGACAGTAAATTATAAAAATATCTGCAGTACTAAAATTAAAAATAGTCAGTGGAATAACAAGAAGCTTGAATTATTTTACTGAACTATTTTTTAATGCCAATACTTAAGGATTTAAACAGTTCACTTTAATGTTAAAACCCACCAGATATTCATTACGCACTATGAAAAGTAAATATAATTTCTCTTTTCAACGTCAGAGATTATAGCTTTGAGGCATGAGATCTTAGCCTCAAAAAGCAGAAGTTTATATTATTAAAGTTAATTTACGCAGTTTACTCGTGTGCTATTCGCGTTCAATACTGCCATCTATTGGGTTTAAAGATTCAAAAACCGAAATTTAAGGAAGATACCGGCAGATGCGGTAATATTAGGATATAATTTTTTTTTATAATGTATGACGTATGCAATATCTAGTTGGTATTACGTCTTTGGTGTTTCACACTATATTTTCAGAATTTCATTTACTGCTCCGGCGTCATGTAAGGTTGAAACATGACTTATGCCAAAAAAATAAAAAAATCAAGTCTGATCCTGAACTTTAAAACGGCGATAATTCCATCGAAATCTGCTTAGTGTTTTTTTTAGTTTTTGTGGAACATATGCTACATGGTTTTCTTTCTATGGACATAGATAAATAAAAATTTGGTACGAATCTTTATCTTAGTGGTGCCTGTCGCTGTAGCCTACGTTTTCGATATTGGATATAAGTAACATGTAATCGCATGGCGGAAAATGGAAGACAACTGGGCTATTTTAAGCCCTATAGCACAACTCTTCATTGCATAACATATGCGTTACTGCAGGATTCTGAGCTTTCCGTCATATGTGGGGGTTCACGAGACGTTTATTCTCGGTCAGTTCAATCTACACCGCAGAATATCTGATGCCGCGCTGGTGTTGCATGGAGGTCTCTGCTGCAGTCCGACTAAGGATCTTTCCTTTCAGCCTGGTCTCCACTAAACAAAGCTTGAAAGCTATCCGATGTTTCTTTTAATTTGATTCACTACCTCCCAGACATCCATCCACTTTACGACTAATAATGCTCTAGCCTACATATTGCAGTTGGAGAGAAGTGCAGTTTAAAATTTCCTTCTTTGGAATGCAAAAAGATGCGTGTTTTTTAGAAAGAAATTTGTAAAATTTAAATATTGAAAAACTTTATCTTTCATGACAAATTGCTCTCGTTCCAAATGCCTGTGGTATACGATTGCATAATATGTCAGATCATTGTAACAAACAGAAGCTGAATGTGTATCACCGATCGTTGATTATTCAAGATCCTATTTTCATTTATCATCCACTTACAAATTAACAGATAAAAGTAATAAAACCAGTTCCTAGCACTTATATTTTAATTTTCTCCCTCTTGAACATTGAAAATAACTATTTCATTTCCACTAAAGCGATTCTATAGTGGAATAACTTGCTGCGGCAAAGGAAATCAGAATTTATGAACTTTTAAAGAAAATTTCGGTTTTAGCTATAGCTAAATCGTCTATCCGTATCATCCTCATTCACATTTTCATTTATGGTTTCCACTAGAATCATGCAATTTTTTTTCTTCTTCTTCTCGATTTCGGTCAGCTATCACCTACGTGAATTAACATGGTTCTCTTTCTTTTCTTTTTTCACTATAAATGCTGTTTTTTAAAAAACAATTTCCTCTGTATAAACGGCTTTTTGTTATTTAATTACTACTTCCTGGGAATTGGAATTCAAACGAACTTTATACGACATGTCATGCTTTCGTTTCTTTTTTTAAAAAAAAAGATTTCTTTCTGCTGTGGCAGTTTTATCTTGAGTAATCCAACGAAATTGTGTTTTGGAGTTTTTACGTAAGTAATAAAACAATCAATTGTTAGTTTTCTGGATTCATTTGCAAAAAATTTACATTTAAAATCAGTTATTTTTCTGATAGTATCCAAACGTTTTTCAGGGTTTTCCATGGTTTCTCCAAACCAATCCAGGCGAATGCCATGGCCGACTTCCTTTCCATTCCTTGTCCGCAGTACTTTCCCGCCTCTAATGACGTCAACGTCTAAAGCCAAAAAAAGTAATTTCTTCTCTCCACAACTGTTTTTAACCGTGTACTCCCTTTCTACTCTCCTATCTCCGCTTTTATTGCTACAGAACTACAAACAATAAATGTGATTTTATTTAAAGTAAGATTTATTTGTATTTAAAATTCTTCGAAGGAAACGGACGATGGCTAGAGTATGTTATATCTAACGAGAGAGAATTGATACAATTACTATTACTATTACTATTACTCCGCGATTGACTAAAAGTTGCCAGACCTGGGGGTCTTGGGTCTCTGGGCTTAAATTCATTACTTGCAATTTTTATATTTTCTTATATTATCCTTCTAAATGACTTTATTTAATTCCTTTCGTTTTTCGTTTACGTCCTAATTGTTGATGAGCGTATAATTTTTTTTTTATCAAATGATGTCTTAGATCTTGTCCACTGTCTTCTCGAAGCTGTAAAATAAGTTACTAGTATATTGTTCTGTTTCTGCTGCAGATTCCAACCTTATCACATCGGGTTTAAAGTAACGGATTGCATCCTGAAAGAGAACTATTCGAATGATTTCATGTTTGTTTATAGGAAATGTAGAAAGAATAGGCGAAAATTGTTTCTTACACTCAGCGCCTTGTCCATGGCACATTCTTCTGGGAAAGGATCCAAGAGTGAGGGGAAGTTTTTGCACGGTTGCGCATCTCCTTCCATTTTCAATTACAAGTTGTTATAAAAATGATGTCACATTATTGAACTTGCAAAAACCGGGTTTTGTTTATGAATTTGGACTACAATGTTGTTATTGAAACGTCCTTATGATTGCTGGGTGGTAAGAGTCGCGGTGAGCGTGGTCAGACAGGTCTATTACGGTAGCAAACTGCGCTGCTAGCGATTGATCTGGATTGCAGTGGCAGTAGCAATGGTTATGCCTTTCATTGCGGGGCAACCGCTATCTGCTGGCTAACTGGCTTCCACTGTATTGAGTGGAAGCAGCAGCTGTAGAGGTTGTAGAGGTTCCGTCCTTATTTTTACTGATGTGGTGCTGCGGACGACGAGAAGAGGGATGATCGTTCATTCGGGTCTGGGAGCTGGGACGCTCGTTGTTCTTAGCAGCCGTTTGTGTTGCAGATCGCTTGGAGGTAGTAGATATGGCCGCATCATTCTTGACTTGACTGCTCAATGCGGGCTGCGTGAGGTGACCGTTTCTCTTGTTTGGCTTGCTGCTATTTTTTGTGGGTTTATTGCGAGGCAACCCTTATAGCAAGCCGCGTGGGGACCATTACAATTGTACAATCTTTTCTTGAACCCGGGCAGTCTGTGGCTTTGAGTTCCCCACCACATCGGACACATCTCTTTTTCTCTTTGTATTCTTGCCCGTAGTGTCGGATCTTTTGACACCTGAAGCATTGGAGGACCCTCTGTGGTGCCTTATTGTTCAGATTTGGTGATCTTGGTCAATGGTGTTTGATACATGTTTGAAGGGGATGACTTCATCTTGTTGTCTTGAGAGAACCGCTTGGTGGTCAAATGGGCACGAAGTGGAAATCTTGGGGCCTCCAGAGTCCGGCCAGCAGAGTAGGGGCTGCTTGGTGGAGAGCTGCAGCTGGTTTAGTACGATGCTCCAATTCCCTCTGTAGAGTACAATGACTGGAGGCACCGGCCTATCTATATGACTGGGGAGGCTTCTTCGGCACTTCTCATCGACAATGAACAGATGACTCTGGAGTATCATGCTAAACAGCTGTAGCAGGGCTCGTCGGTGGCAATGGGTCGGGTGAATCGGATGAGTCGCGTACGGCTGCGGCAGGTGTGTGTGTGTCTCCTCTTGCTTACGATTTCTCGAATGAGGGTTTCGACCCAGGCATCAAGCCGCCTACTCTCTTCTCTGCGCAGCCTCGCGGCTTCTGATCGTTGATGCCGCTGTTTTTCAGCGACAGCTGAGCTGACGATCGCAGGATTGTTTGAAGACGGCTTGTTCTGTTTCATCATTTATTTTACAAAACCCACATGCTGGAAAATGCCTAATTTTGTCTGTCAGTCTTGAACAGGCAGTACTTTCTAATAAAATAATCCTGTCTACTAATGTCATATCTTCGCGAAATGGTATTGTCATGTTTAAAAAATAAATAAATAAATAAATAAATAAATGGGACTACTAGAAAGCCTGTTGGCGGATAAAGAAGTATATTTCAGACCGTTTTACCGCATTAATTCCGTTTTAGAAACAGCTTCAAATCTAAAATTATTTTCAGCACCAATTAATAGGTATACACATTTTAAGGGATTCCTTATATAAGAAAGCTGTGGATATTTGACGAGAATACCTCTTACTAGTTTCGTTTTTTGACGTCAGTGAAATGGATGTCATTTGTAGCAATTTGCGCGCTAATGCTCCAGCAATTTTTGTCCATTATCTGTCCAGGTTCTGTTACTTACCGTGAAACTTCCGGATTAGTTTTTCTGCTCTTACATTCCAGGAGGATTGGTGGTAACGGTTAGTCGTTGATTTAAATAATTAAGAATGTAATCTGTGTAGGACATGTTGCTTGGTCCTTTGGTAGGTCCACTGTTTATTATCTTGTTGCGGTAATTTTCCAATATGTAACAACGAAATTTATGCGAAATACATTAATTTTTTGTTAACATTGATAGATATTACTATTTGAACTTCAAATATTTTTTGTCAGACATTTTCTCACACTGCTTATATTAATCAATATGTTAAACTGACTTAACTAATTTAAAAGAAGTGGAATACGATGAAGAGTAAAGAAAAACAATTATAATTACAATTACAAATCAGGATAAATTAAGTATTTCATTCCTTTCAATGAAGAAAACTTTCACTATCTGTCAACGATTAATAGCAGTAAGTTATAAAAATAACATGGAGATGTATAAAGCAAAACTCTGCCTCCGGCCAGAAAGGTTACTTGTGATGGTAAAAATGACATTAAAAAAGTAATAAAGCTTTTAGTCCCGATGTAGTCAGAGTTTATTGTTTGCTTAGTGACTTTCTCAGTGGCTATAAGCTTTAAAAAGCAAAGAGGGGTACATAGTTCTAAATAACTCAGTGTTACACTGGTAAGGAATAATCTAGTACAGATAACTATATGTAAACTGTCTAAATTTAAAAAAAAAAAAATGTGCCAACCTTCCTTATGTATCTTTTAACTACCTGGTTCATCAGCATCAGATGATAATATCGCTGGCTGGTTGCTCGTATTTATGGTGGATATCACACTAAACCCTTGCGTTTATAGCTGTTGATACAATTCTGTAAAAGTTGTGAAAGAGTTCAGCGCCAACACAATACATCATAACAAATAAATCTGGAAGTTATGGTAATACTTGATTTGATTAAATTGCGATGGATCTCATGTCCCGATGGCACAATTCCTACTCATCTTCGCATTTCATTAATTTTTCTCTTAAATTCTTTAACTGTTTCCGATAAATTGTAATTTATTCCACCCTCTGACTCTATTACCTACTAAAGAAAATTTTCTCACTCCCTTACACATGAAATCAAGTATTAGTTTCTGATCTTCCAACATCCATCCATACCTTATCAATAATTGACTTGTTCATGATTCTGATATCTGTATGTTTAATAGGCGATTGTTAAGTGGAGAGCTTTCATCTTGCTGTTAGATTTTATTATTGTTCCGTTGTAGCAATGTCGTAAAAAGTCTGGACAATGTCTCTTGACATGTTTTACGTCATTCCAGATCGCTTCTACAAACACAAAACTTTAATGGAGAACAATAAGTTACGACTCCACACATCATCATGCCACCGGTTGATGGATACATACTTGACCATACTGGTCTTCAAGCCTTTGTCACATGCGATGACAAATACTAGCAACAAGACGGATAACTGTTGCTGATTCACCTTGGGTTTTCAATGTTTTTCCCCCTGTTACAATACCAGTAGAGATGAGGACTACGATATTGTGACATTTCTGCAAATCCGAAAAGAGCTACAAATACCAGTAGTTCGGCTAGAAGAAAACTGTCCTTTCTGCTCAGTGACTATAATTACGGTGTAATAATCGAGCACTCTTCTCCCGTTTTATTATTAATCGCAGTGGCGATGGAAGTTTTTCTTAATATCTACTTTTTCAACAAATAGTTTCAGTAAATAGTTCAATTACCACACGCTGACTATCTTTTCTTAAAAAAAATCCTCACTTGTTTATGCTGAATCAAGTATCAATTCATGGTTACTATTACCTTCCATATACTACTCTTGATTCTTCGCTCAGTACTCATCGAGGAGGCTTCTTCACCAATCTTTACCTGGTTCAAGTAGATATCCTCCAGTCTGCCTCCTGACTTCCAATGATTCCCAACTCAGCTGTTTTATCAAATCAGTTACTGATTGTATTCTATGGAAATTTCAGCAAATAAATGTAGCTTTCCCCCAGACACCCATTTTCACTCCTATATTTGAAGCGCATAATGTAGATCTCATACTACAATCAACCAAGAACTTGATGAAGATTTTGTAGTCACTGTTCCTAACGTCACTTGCTCTTCCACTGGTTAGTCTTTCTAAAAGATAAAGGATTTGAAACACTTTGCTGTCCTCTCACTTTTGGCAACAGAATAGGTTAGCAAAATGGTATTTCTAGGCTTCCCAGAAAAAAAAAATCCCACTCCACTGAATAATCGTATAAAAAAGATATTTTTCTGTCTGCCTAAAAAACAGTTTCTTGTTGTAATTTAGCTTCCTTATATGCTGACCTAAACAGCGAGATATGGTTCCTTCACAATTCTTCTATCTGTTCTATGCACTCACCCACTAATTTGGTCTAAAACCGTATTAGGATGTCCTGTTGACTTTTCGAACACAGACGTATCGCTGATGCTTTATATGCGCGATTTCTTCGAAATGTTCGTCCTTCCTTTCATCGGCTTATCGTGCAAATAGAAAAATTCACCGTTCAACTATCAGCAGTAACAGAGGTGTGGCACTGGAGAGATACAGAGCGGGTTCCAGGAAATATGTCCAGCATTGACATTTGTTCCAAGCAATTCCCGTGAAATCCACTCGTTTCATGTATTTGAAATATAGAATTCTGATTACACCAGACTCAACTCGTACTTGACCAACTCTTCATGTTTTCTTTTTAATTTATTTATTGATTTCGTCCCTCAAGTAAGATTGTCTGCAGAGTTGACTGCAAACTATAGCTTGCTGTACTTCAAAACCTATTTGGCAAACGTGAAAAACATTTTGATAAAAGCTTCTTCTTCGTCTAGCTAAGCTGTGACTTATTCACCGAATGGTTCAATAAAGATATATCACTTAAATATTACGAGTGAGATTTCTAAGTGGCCAATAAATATTTATATTTTCAGTTTCCTGTATGCGACAGTATGAGCATTGAATTAGAACGAGTGTAAAACAAAGCAGACCATTCATTTAACGAAATGAAGGCAACAAGATTTTCTCATCACAACGGAAGACAAAGACAGGAAATCAACATTATTACATAACTACAACGGGGCAATGCTGATTATTGAATTTTGTTTTGAAAAGAAACACTGGGATCAACAGTTTGTGTGTGTGTTTGTCTGTTCCGGCATCACGCAGAAAGCTCTTAATTCATTTTGGTGGGGCATTCACGGTTTGAAATCATAGATATGTCTCATCGCACTATGTCATCTGTTAGCGGGGCGGGAAATTAAAATATGATCTTAACATTAAAATTTTAGCTATAACCTTGCATCATATAAACACTACTGAACGAATTTTCATGATTTTTCCACATCTTGAGAGGGTTTGACTTACATTTGAGATCACGTATTCGACCACGCTGTCTCACGTACGGACAGAGAAGAAATCTAAAATATCATGTTTGTAAAGGTATTAAATTGGACAAATTAATGAAGTACATTAACTGACAATTATTAGAATCAATCCCTGGTAGATGCCATTAATGGAAGTGTTCCCTATTCGAGGGAAGCAACTTACCAATTCTATAATACTTTTTAGCAAAATAATAGTAATTTTGAAATTAATGTTAAAGTACACATATTTATCTAGTGAAATGACATACTGACAAAGTGGAGAGGCTATCACTGAACACAGGGTTTACAACACCTATATTATTTTCTTCTGTTAGAAAATTGATCAAATTATTTAACAGAACAAAGTGAATCGTTCAGTAAATAAGTTAAAATTTAGAGCACGATTGACATCTGAAGGCGTTGACCTGGTTGGAAGAAGGCAAAAATCTCTTAACACCGACGTCATTGTTTACTGCAGCATGTAAGACGTGTATAACACACGAGCTGACGGAATATCTCTTCTCCACCTGCCTGCTGGGTGGTGACTAGGGCCGTTGTAATGATTTAAAATAGTTTGCTGATGGTCATTAATAACACTCGAGTGCTGAACTCATGAACTGCATTTATTGCACAGTTTATTCAATCACAATACATAGAATGTCGGCATCTGTATTGGGTCCTATATTATTTGCCCTTTATATAAATGACATTGTTACACCAACTAGCTGTAGAGTTATAACATATGTAGATGACACTACAGCAGTATGTTGGGATAATGATGATTTATCGTTAGAAGAAACTACTGCTAATGCCACTAATGAATTAACAGATTATTTTGATAAAAATGAGCTAATTTGTAATAAAAGTAAAACAAATTTAATGAAATTTGAACTTAGAAATCATAATGTAGATAATAAGTTTAATCTGATTACAGATGAAGGAAACATCTATGAAATAAATGAGCATAAGTTCCTTGGAATATACGTGGATAAGTTTCTAAGTTGGAAAGCTCATGTTAATTATGTTTGTAAAAAAGTAAGTAAGGGAATCTTTCTAATTAATCAGTTGTCTGAGGTTGTGGATAGAAGTGTATTAAAAATTTCATACTATGGAATAATCTTCCCACATATCCTGTATGGAATTGAAGTTTGGGGATCTTGTTGCCATTTCTACATGAATAGATTATTAGTGCTCCAGAAAAGATGTATCAGGATAATACAGGGCGTTCGCCGGGAAACGCAACCCACTGTTAGCGCTACAAGGAAGAAACTGCTCCCGGCGAGCGAGCGCTCAGTTTCCGGCATTGTTCGACCGTCGGCCGCGGACTATTTCATAATAATTACGCTTCATAAACTTCATAAACTTGTGTGCTAAGCATTTAAATGTGACGTAATTCATTAGCTTACCTTATAAAAGATGCTGGAAGTGTTGACCCTCCTGTGTAATGCACATTTCACATCTTCTGAACATATTTCGAGACACACGCTGCCCTAACTGACTTAATGATTTTTTGGGTGACTGTTCTAGTCGAAAAGCGATATCGTCAATTTTCTCCTCTGTGAGAATACGGTTGACCGACAGTCTCTTTTTGTTAAAAAATGAACCCGTTTCTCTTACTTTTTTAACCAGACGCAGAATTGTTGATTTAGCTGGCAGTAAAGCGCCAGGAAATTCGCGACGAAATTTACTGCGACACTTTTTAAACGACTTCTTCTTCACATATGTATCGTAGAGAAATATTCTTTGTTGCAAACTGTAACGTACCATAATTTTACTCACACTCAAACACGGTACAGATTAATAAGAGTATGAATCCCCAAACCAGCCAAACCGCAAAGAAACGTTTATTCACAACACTGATTAATAAGAGACTGAAGTCACAAACTATCTACAATGCAAAGAAACCGTTCTTAACAATGTAAGGGTCACTGCACTGCACTGTTGGGGCAGCGGAGGTGTTAAACAGTGCGGTGATTCACGGTGCCGCGTGGCGGAAACTGCTGGCTGGACTGACCGAGCAAGTTGCCGACGGCAACAGACTGGGAGGGTAGCGTTTTCCGGCGAACGCCCTGTATATAAGTTGGATAGGAATACACCCTGTAAAGAAATATTTAGGCAAGAAAATATTCTTACTATATTTTCACTATATATATATAGGGTTTTGTTACTGATTAGATGCAATCCAAAATTTAATAACACTAATAGTGAAATTCATAAATATGACACTCGAATAAAAACTAACTTACATATCAAAAGATATAACTCCAAGGCAGCAGATAAAAGTGCGTTTGAAATGGGAGCAAGACAATATAATAAGCTACCAACACATTTAAAGTCATTGACTGGAAATGAATTTAAAACTGAAGTAAAACGGTATCTATGTAATAAGGCATTATATAATCTTAATGAGTTGTGAACTATATGTAATAGCATTTATATTGAATTATTGTACTATATGTTAATGTTAATTACTACCTCAAAGTTCCTGGCCTTGCTATGGAACTTATTTATATTGGAATTCATTATATTATAAGGTATTCTTGTTGTGTAGATGTATCACTGATATTGGAATTCATTATATGTACTATAAGGTATTTCTTGTGTATGATGTATTGGTCTTGCTAGAAACTTGTGCATACAAGTACATTGGCAATAAACAATAAACAATAATTGTCAACCAGACATGATCATTGTCGTATCGGACTGTCCTCAATATTCAAGATTGCAGATTAGCACATAGAACTACAGTTTCTTCAGCACACATGCTTAACATTCCTATTCAGTGTAGTCTGGAATACGGACGGCACACAACTAACAATTCGTATTTGGCGAACAGTTTTCGAACGACCGGCTATCTCCCGAGCACATGTTCATGGAGAAGTAGTTACTGAGGATTTGAAAAAGGCAGAGATTTTAAGTAACTGGTTTAGTGAGAGCATTAGGGACAATGAATCAGAAACGGGAAGGTCTAATTCGGAGAACGAGCTTAACAATAGGATTAGAAATGAAGATACTAAAAAACTTGAAATTCATTCTGAAGAAATCATGAAGGAAATAAGCAAGCTGAAAACACATAAGGGGGCTGGTGCAGATAATATTACTACAGATATCTTAAAGATAGCCGGATGTGACATTGTACCTTATCCTGAAATATTATTTAAATTGAGTCTGGATACTTGCTGCTTACCACAAGCCTGGAAAAGTGCGATAGTAGTACCGGTACATAAAGGAGGGGTGAGAAATAGAGTCGAAAATTACAGGCCAATCAGTTTGACATCAGTGGTAGGTAAATTAATGGAAAGATTGATATGCAACCACATCAGAAAAATATGTGAGGAACGTAAGTGGTTTTTCAAGTAGGCAACATGGGTTCTGGCAAGGATATTCATGCGAATCTCAATTGGTGGGATATATACAAGATATTTCAGATGAAATGGACAAGGGAGGCCAAATTGATAGTGTAGCACTAGATCTTTCAAAGGCGTTTGACAGAGTAAGCCACAAAATGGTAGTAAATAAGGTAAAAACTATTGGAGTGGATGAGAAAGTGATTTGCTGGGTAGAAGAATTTTTAAAAGGTAGAAAACAGAAAGTTAGTGTAGGAAATGCAGTATCAAAGGAAGTGGAAGTAAAAATGGGAGTGCCGCAGGGTAGCATATTGGGACCATTGCTATTCATTATTCTAATGAATAATTGTGTTGATTGTTTACTATCTGAAATTAGATTGTTTGCAGATGACATAATGCTGTATAAAAGGATCAAAACGATAGAGGACTGTAAACAGTTGCAGGGTGATCTGGACAGGATATCTAGTTGGGTTGGTAAACATGGGATGAAGATAAATGCAAAGAAGAGTCAGCTAATTAGATACATAGATAAAAAACAAAAGGTTAATTATGAATATAAGGTGGGGAAAGAATTGCTTGCTGAAGACTTGAAATGTAAATATCTTGGCATTACATTTGATAACAAGCTTAACTGGGCAGGTGGTAGGAAAAGGTTTCAAAATCCTGCACTTGTTGGAGAGAGTGATGAGGGGATGCACGAGAGAAGTAAAGGAATTGGGTTACAAAACTTTGGTGAGACCATTTCTCGAATATGGTAGTGTAGTATGGGACCAACATTTTGAGTATCAAATACAGGAGTTGGAGAAGGTGCAAACAAGGGCTGCTAGATTTGTACTTGGAAATTATCGCAGAATGCAATCAGTGACAGATATGATAAAGGAGCTGGAATGGGATTCATTGCAAGACAGGAGGAGGATGAGGAGGGTCATGGGAGTGTACAGGACGTATACTGGCGATGAGGCATGGAAAGACATTGCAGTAGGTATGAAAAGTAGTTCATGGAAGGGAAAAGATGACCATGACCACAAGCTGGCACTCGATTTCAGGCACAAGGGTGTGGGAAGATTTTCTTTTTTAGTTAAGGGTGTCAGGGATTGGAATGAGTTACCAAGGGGAATGATGAATAACCTACCGAAAACGTTAACAGAATTTAAAGTTAAAATTTGTAGAGGGCAAATGTAGGCGAATGAAGGATAGCGGGAAGTTGGGTGTGTAGGGAAATTGCCACCGGAGCGTGTGCTCCATTGTAATTAAATTAAATTAATAAATTAATTAATTAATCTACCACCTTCAGTAGTATATCCGCCGTTTCTCGTCTCTCGGCCAATCACGACATCCTTTTCTTCACCTAACTGTCATGGCCAACCAGTGTTTTTCTCTCTACCTCGCCTTTCAGCGATACTCAACTTTCTTTTAGATGATGCACTCCTCATCTATTTGGGTGTTGCCGACTAGAAGCAGTGTCCTCTCCCCAGCTGGTTGCCCTCATTGACGCTTCCGGTGCTCCGATGTTTCAGCCGCCCTGGAAGCCTCAGCCAATGGAAGCATTTGACGAGGTCTTCCAATTAGTGTACTTCATAAAACATACAATTTACAGTTTATAAAACTTTTTAAAAAAAAAATCTTTGGTTCGTTAGACTCCCCAAGTGGGCGTTCCATCACTCCTCCTGTTCCTGGAATGCGCGCAAGCGCCGTATCTCTCATTTGGCAACTTTCTAATGTAACAGGAAGGCGTCTGAAGGCGTATATCCAATACCGTTCTTCTTATTTTTGCCAGTGCTCTAAGCTTTCAACTTTATTTCCGGCAATAAACCGAGCGTGGTGGATGAGTAGTAACGCATTCGGCAGGACGCGGGTTCGAAACCCCCGTCCGGGCATCCAGATTTGTGTTTTCCATGGTTCCCCAAAATCATTCCAGGCGAATGCTGGGATGCTTACTTCAAAATCTTATGGCTGATTTCCTTCCCGTTCCTTGTCCTCGCCTCTGATGACATCGACGTGGCGTACAGCCATCAGTTAAAAAAAAAGTAATAAATCCTTCGTCTCGTCTGTTAGCGCAGGTATTGATTCACCAGCTCCTTGATGTCAATAATGGCGTGTGCTATGCTGTCAGAAGTAGGCCCTACCTGATGGTATATTGCAATGATCAAAATGTTAACAGGAAAAAATACATTAAAATTTTCTTGAATAATAGTAGTATGAAGTGTGTATTTAAATAAATATAGATAAAATAATATAGTAAAAATTTACTGATACTTTTTCTGTTCCTGCTTTATTCCTCTGGCTCACGGATACATGGGGCTACGTGTATTTTATATGAAGGTGATTGTCTGATTTCGTAGAGCCTGAATTTTCAGAAAAAATAGGAATGTGAATTACATACGTGATTAAAAATAAAATAAATTTACATAGCTAGCAAGAACAGCCAAATTACTTTTCTGAATGGAACTGCTCTAGATCGTTAATCGGTGGGTTAGCGTTAACGCTAAGTCTATGCAGTTGGAAGGACGCGGGTTCAAATCCCCGTCAAGGCATCAAAATTTTCGTTTTTCCCTGGTTCCCGATATTGCTTCATGCGAATATCGGGATGATTCCTTCAAAATGCCATGGCCAGAATAGTTAACAACATTTAGCAATTAACAGTGCAGACATTTTGTCTTACTTCGGAATCACACAGCTTGCTAGAAACTCTGAGTTTTGTGTTTGTCGGATAAAAGTATTTACGATTAAATTTTTAATCATTAATGACAATCATTAGTTCAAAATCAATCTATCAATTTCTGGAAATTACTGTCTAGCTATTTTACTATCATGTTTTCCAATAGAAGGTTCTGTTATATTTCTAAGTCTAATTCAATATTATTTGGTGAATTTAAAACTAGTTCGTTATAAAAAATATCATTTTGAGTGATTCTTTAAATTACCGAATATTTCAGTTGTAGCTAACTGCAGAACTAAGGAATCGTCTATGATAAGTGGAATCGCTCCAGAAATCTGATTGCTGATCGAGCATGGAGGCTGAGCGATAATTATAGACATGCCATTTGGTAGGATCCGAGTTTGATTCCTTCTATCGCCAGCGACGTCTCGATTTCCCACTTTTCTGAAATCATTCTAGGCGAATGCTGCAATGACTCCATCAATAGGCCAAGGCCGATTTCGTCCTGACTTTCATAACAACGTTGTTATCGAATCGTAAATCGCTGATTAATTTTTTTAACTGTTTTACGTCTCTTAACAGCGAGGTCTTTAGAAACAGGAAAGGATGGGGGGCAAGGAATGGGAAGGAAATCGGCCATGGCCTTTTGAAGGAAGCTTCCCGGCATTTACCTGGAGTGATTTGGGAAACCATGGAAAACCCAAATCTGGATGCCCGGACGGGGATTCGATCCGCCGTCCTCCCGAATGCGAGGCCAGAACGTTATCCGTTACACCACCACGCTTGGTCGCTGATTAAAAAAGAAAAGATCTTTGAAGCATCTGAAAACTGCACCTCTAGCTGGAAGTTTGTCTGTAGGAAAGAGCTGCCTTGGAAAGTTTGAAAACCGTTAAAAAGATGAGACAATATACGCGCGGGGAAAAATACGATATTTGCCAGGTTACATTGGTCAAGCGTAAAGGAACACTGAAAACAGCAGTATCTCAAACATATATCAACTTACGGAATTGCGCTCTATATTGTTTCACAAAATATAAAAAGAATTGGATTATTGTACAGAATGCTAAGTAGATTGCACTGAAGTGTTAAAAGTTATGGGATAGACAAATACAAATTTCCAGATGGCATTAGCATCGCGGAAGAAACGTGTGAATGTGCCGCGCAGTGTCGGGGCATTCATTTGTGCTCTTGTGAGTCGTTTGAAAGGTTTTCTGACGTGATTAGTATTGCACTACACGAATTAATGGACTCGAAAGTGGCATGGTAGTTAGCGATACACAGATGCTACATTCCATTTCGGAAATTGTTCACGAATTCAACATTTTCATATCCATAGTGTCAAGAAAGTTCCATCAGTATGTAATTTCCGGCTTTACTTCCTGTCATGGTCAACGCAGATGATGACCACGATCAGCTTTTTTTATTATTACTTATTGCTTTACGCCTCGTTGACGGCTGAGGTCATTAGAGGCGGGATGGGACTGGGGGTAAGGAACGGGAAGGAATTCGGCCATGGCCTTTTTGAAGGAAGCATCCCGACATTGGCCTGGAGTGATTTGGGAAACCATGGAAAACCCAAATCTGGATGCCCGGACGGGGATTCGAACCCGCGTCCTCCCGAATGCACCACGATCAAGACCAGCGACGTTACCGTCAATGTGTCATTGTTGACAGACAGGCAACACTGCGTCAATGAACAACACACAATGCGGGACGTTCGACAGACGTGACCGTGCGGGCAGAGCAGCGAAAAATGACTGATGAGATATAGCAGTAGAAGACCAACGCGAGTGCCTCTGCTAACAAAACGCCATCGGTTGCAGCGCCCCTCGCTTAACCTGATAATCGTACCAGGTATGGCAAATCTACAGTTTAACGTGGAATCTGAATCACAGAGCGACCTGCAACTTCACTTTAACAAAAGCAATGCATTGCCAGAGGTACAGATCAATTTTAAAACCAGTAAATTTCCAGCTAAAACTCGAATTTGCCTTAATTCTAAAAACGAACAGTTTCATACATTGTAAACAGGTAACTAAGTGCAATAATTTCATACAAACGGTTTTTTAATAATCTTTTGGGTTGTAAACGTGGAACCAAATACACAGACTTAATAACGATGTACACACCATTCTTTACTTGGGGGTTTTACGCCTCATCGACGTAGAGGTACAGGCGGGATGGAATTTGGGACAAGGAACGGGGAGGAATTTGACCATTGCCTTTTGAATGAAGCATCCCGGCATTCGCCTGGAGTGATTTGGGGAAATTCCAAATCTGGATGCCCGGACGGGGATTCGAACCCGCGTCCTCACGAATGCGTGATATAAATAGAAGATTTCTTGCGGAAATCCCAAACTGTAACTACGCAAATTCTCTATATTGAAATTTTATATTTTACTTAAATAAAGTGTAAACAAGAAGTTTATCATTCCTAGAAGATTTTGATATCTAAGATCTTCGTATCTATTTGACGAATGGCGTGTTTTATAAAGTACGACTCCATAACATCGAAGCACAGTGTTTTATACGATGTTTTCAGATGATTGGTTAATCCTCGATGCTAAGGCTACCGAATCAAGGGCACTTCACGCTGCATTAAAGTATCGATATCATTAAGCTATGCCTTTTGTTCAGAGAATGCGTTCTCGCAAAATCAATAAAATTATCTCTCCGAGGAAACTAGGATAATATGGAACTTGATACCAAAAATGCATCTCCTTAGTGTCGAAAATCGAAGGAATGTATGATGCGAGTTTGGTATTAAGATCCGTACTGGTTTGAGAGACTTCCGCATATACCTGATCACGGGAGTGAGGCAGGAGAGATTAATTTTAGTGCAAAATATCTTCTGGCACTCACAATATTGTGAATTGCAAAGGTAGATCGAGATATCACTGTCACTTTGTATGTAATTGTATTGAGCCATGCCTTTCACTTGTGTTCTTAAATAACTGTTGGCAGCTTACTGATAACTGATCATCCGCATTTTAATGGCAATTTTTATACTAACGTTATTCCTTCTTTTATCAGTACAGAAGTCATGTAAGGTAAAATATAGATGACGAATGGTCAGCCATTTTTTTCCGACGGTCCTACGGCTTCTGCCACTTCCCGTATCTCAGTTTCCGCATTTGATATATATTTTGTTCTTTCATTGATCGATCCTCTCCTTGTAACCGTCTCAGTGGTCGTCTGCCTCGACTTCTTCGGTTTGTTAGTTGGTTGGTAATTAAATATTATGTTTGGTATTCTTTCTTCGTTCATATTGGTCAGTTAGCCAAACCATAATAGTGTTTTCTTTCATTGCTCTGGACTATTGTACCTTTGATGACAGTCTGCTCCCTAATTTGTTTATTTTGCATATGCTCTAATTTTGAAAGTTCTTCGAAGGAAATCCATCTCCACTGCTTCTATATTCTTGCGGTTTCTTTCTTTAACTGTCCAACATTCTACCCAGTAAATGGTAATTGGTTCCACATATTAAGTTTTGTTTTCATGCCAGTTTTAGTAGTGAACCATAGAAGGATATTTAATCTTTGTGTGGCAGACTTCCCATGGTTTAGTTGATGTTTGATATCCTCGTCACAAGTCCTGTTATTTCTAATAATGGTCCCCAACTATTTATACCTTTCACATGTACTTATCGTTACGTTATCTGATACTTATCAGGTGATAACATCTGTGCAACAGCCAGGTATTCTGTCTTTATAGTGTTGATTTTTAGACTCCATTTATCATACTCCTCTACTAACTTCCTTAGCATGTACGCTAAACCCACTTCAGACGCTGCTACCACTACCTGATTATACGCAAATGACAGCCTGTATAAACAGGTTCCATCTATTTCAGTCCCCATCCTTAAGCACTTTCTTCTCCTGTTCTCTAAAGTGCCTTGGATGTATAATTTTAAAATGTTGGGGAAAGGCTCGAAAATTTCGAATAGTTTACATAATAGTACATTATCGAATGCTTTCTCCAAGTTGATGAAAGCTAATTGTTTATCTAAGTTTCTTTTCCTCCTTTTCTCTACTAACTGTTTCGAGGATCTTCCTGCCAGAAATCCGCTTCGCTTTTCAGTAATGAATATTTCCTTCTCCATTCGGTTTTAAATATTTGATCATACCACCTTCCCAGCAAAATGGTCACAGTAATCCCCCGATAATTATTACACTCTCTCTAATCACCCCTTTTTTGTAAATGCAACTTATCACTGAAACTCTAAAATTTTGTGGTAAATTTACTCCTTCTAATAAAAAATTATTAAATGTCTTTATAAATAACTCGCAAAGGATGCTTGGTCTATATTTACTTACTTCAATGAGTACATCTCAAGGTTGGAGCTTTCCCATTCTTCATTCCGTTTAATCCTTATTTCACATCATCGATGGAAATCGGTTCTATATTTCTATTTTATAGGTCACTTGCTTGATGAAATGCTCGTTTGATATTCATTTTTATTTTCAGTCAATAAATTCTTAAAATAATCCACCCATGTTAGTAAGAGGAGTTTTATGACCAATCATAACATACAAAAATTCGTTCTCAGACACGTAACGTCACGGTGATATTCCTACGTAATTTTAACAGTGTCGAAATTAAAGCGATTAGAAAACCTACGATGGACAATTTATTGCATCCAGTTATCAGTTGTTATGTTCTATGTTTAAGCAGTTTACTCAGTTGTTTCCATCTTCATAAATATTGATAAAACAAAGTTCATCGTCTTCTTTCGGTAACTGTGCCGTGATGCTTCGCTACACCTAAATGGTAACTCATCGAAAGGAAAAACTAATTTTAATAAATAGGACGCATGATTTAGAAGAGTTAGATCCTGAACGAGATATCTATTGTCCAACTGAAATAGCTGGAACAGCATTTGACAGAAAGGTACCTATGTTTGGGAATTACAATCTCGGACTCTGCTTACGCCATCGTTACCGTTGATCGGTACTACTCTCTCAGTGGTAATCGCCAACGTTCTAGAGATCGGAAAAGGAACACGCTGAAGGAGTGATGCAGTTTTCCTCTATGGAGACTCGTGAGCCAACAGCATATCTGAATCTCCGTAGTTTTTGTTCGTTTTGAGTGGATGGACTCGGGTGTTACCACGAAGCTGCAAACATTTCGCGATTGACTAGTATATGATTTCGAGAAGTGAAGGCAGGAGAACAAAAGTTTCATCAAGGGAAACGCATCGATCTTTTTGAACAATACTGGGAACGGCGTCAATAGTGAAGCTTATACGCTCGGCCTCTCTGCGGTTCATTGTGTTTGAATTTATGGGTTTCGATGAGTCGCATACGCCAACATCATACAATTTGGACTTTGCCTATTAGCACAATGGATCTTCACTGCAGTCTGATTTCTTGCAGTGCAGAAATTCCTAAAACTAATGGACGCGATTCGTTTTAGGCCTAGAGTTCTTTCTAAGATTGCAATTTCATTTTTCGCAGGCCATGAATAATAATTTTTGGATGATATCACTTCATCTTAGATTAATTTTGCAAATAAAATAAAATGAGAAGTTACACGATTCAAATGCTATGAAGAGGGATTAGGATAACATGATCAATCGAGCAGTTATATTCATCTAGCAAACAGATGAGGTAATAACACCATGATTGCGGTGTTTTTTGATCTAAGAATGTAACTGCTATGGGGAGTTACAATTTTATCTTATGGACGAGACAACTGGCCAGAAAAAATGTATATGGTATATGAATGCTTGATATTACCGTATTTCCTTGGTCACTGCCTTCGAGTTAAGTATTACATGACGTGGTGTCTGGCTAATCGTTGCCAGCATGCACTAACAAACGTCTCCAACAATTCAGTCATTTTTGCGACTTGTTTTTGGAGGGAGAAAGTAGCTGACCCCCGTGGTTCCAGCCCCTGCGTTTAGAGGGCGTCGTAGGCGCGAGTTGCGCCGTCAATACGGCTGCGCGGTCGAATCAATACGGGACGGGTTGGGGCCGTGGGGGCGGCTCGTCGGAGGCCGTGGAGGCGGCAGTGGTGCGCAGGCAGGCTCTGCACGCGGCTCGCCCAGCGGCCACCATGCAGCCGCCCCCCAGGAAGGTGAGTTCAACAGCAGAGGAGTCATGACTGGGGAGGATAAGAGACGGCAAAAATTTCGCTGCTCCGCAAGCAGAATTTCTCTGCGCTCTTTCTATAAGTCAGTTAAATGTGATTCTCTCTGTTTCCAGTCACTGTTGATAGTTAATCAGAAGACACTGTTTGCGTAAACACTCAAATTGTTTTCGTGCTGTTTATCTTTCAACGAATGACTGTTGAAGTTTTGCGAAAGATAGCCTAGCTGACAACATTATTGCAAGAATCTTCCCAAAACATTCCTCGCCAAATATAATGTCAGTGGTTTCGTATTCTTAGATCTGCTACCGGTGCGAGTATCTTCTTAAACACATACCCTTATTTCGTAATGTACATGGAATTTTTAGTGTTCACTATGAGTGTTGTGTTTTAAGAATGATACCTTTGGCATAGAGCCTGTACTTGTAAAGCCTGACCAAATTGTGTTTACGGATCTTTCATTCAGTGAGAGTCGAGTAAGGGGACAGATTTTCTACCGCGTTTGTTGTAGAGTATTATGTAAACAACATAGGAGAGCCGTAACGTTCAAACTCTAGTGAGGAATCGAATCGAAGAGCTATCCACCTGAGACTAAAGCTCTGAAAACTTTGCTGATTCCCGGCAAATTATCATCCCATAGTCAAGAATTAAATTACACTGCATGTTCCTATTCCTATTCCTAAGGCTTTTTGATGTAAATAACGATAAAAAGCAGTAAACATATTAATTGAACATGAACGTAAGAACATATAGAGTGTGAAATCCCTACTGATCAGTAATTACTGAGGAAATCTAATGTGTGTAAATATATACATATGACTAATTTTCAAACAGTAGAGTTTTTTTTTGCAACACTTTAGATAAACTGATACATGACGAAACTCGAAAGTGTGGCATTACGCTATAACAAGGTCCAACGCTTTTCATGCTGTGTTGGTGAGTAGTGAATAAACAAAAAGATACCATCAACAAACGTGGAAAAGCTGTGCTTGGTAACGTAGGTCAGTGTTAGTTAGCAACGTTAGCGAATAAACAAAGATCTTTTGTCTCTGGTCTTTAGTGTTTGCTTTGCAGTTGTTTTAAACTGCGCTGCAAAGTAGTGTACCAGAGATACGGTTGTACATTGACAGAAATTAAATTTCAACAGAGAAAAGTAAAATGGCAGTTCAAACGAAGTACAACTTAATTATACACGTGCAGTAACATTGGTTACGCTGAGACATGTTATGTGTGTTTTAGCAGTAAACATCAAGCAGGTGTTATGCCTCAGATTTATATATAAAAAAAACTAATACACATAACTTGTGGCACTTTTTCTGCCTTAGCAATATTCGTAAGCTGATCCTTTGAAGACATTATACTAAAATCTGTACAACTGACGAATGACAACAGTGACGAAATGTGTGACTATACAATATTAAAGGCAGAAAAGTGCATATTTTAATCTGATAGGATAATTTCGTTTTTGCTGAACTAACGGTACCAATTCCCCAATGAAGACTTCCTGTGAACACATAATGTCGTTCTCCACTGATTTTTAATTAGTGCTTACACTCTCCATAACGCTGAGCTGGGAGAGAATGTGGAGCAAAGAACGGGAAGGAATTCGCTCATGACGTTTTAAATAAACCATCCGGTATCCAACGGGAATGATTTCGGGAAAGTCTTGAAAATCGTAATATGTAAAGCTCTAGTGTGGATCGAAATCGCTTGGCTGCTCACGAATAAGGCTTGGTCGTAACGTACGTCTCTTAGTTCAGCGAGAGGTTAAAATGTCTAATCAGAGGCACTCTGGAATGTTTAACTTGAAAACTTTCTCTTTTATCCAGTGTTGGCCGGCTTCGTGTGTGATGGAGGTACATCTACCATTATGTATCCAACAAGCTGTGGTATTATGGTGCATGGAGAAGCAACTGATACGTTTCAAAGGCATTTTATGTATTTGGAGGAAACAGTAATCGGCGTCAGGTGTGCCGAGGATAATGCCACACCTGAAGAATCATTATTTGTCACAGACGATGAACATCCAAGGATTTTTCCTGCTGCTCAACGTAATTATTAAGGTATCTTGCAACTACCTGGTCACCATAATATTCCGACTAGTTAACTATTGGTCGTTTGCGAGACATGCTGAGTCTAAACAGAACTCGGTGTTTTAGGTTGCTCACAACTCTTGTGATTTCGATCATGTACGATATCGTTTACATGTAATAACTGTTCCTAGCGTTCCGTACACATCTAGCCGGTTCAACGCCCGTTGATGGAAGCATTTTCACCTACACAGTTCAATGGCTGGTTTCAGTGTCTAACATTTCGGCGATGTGTGTGGGCTGATGGCATACGACACTGTGCTCATGACCATGGCGTCACTCAGAAGAGAAAATGGACCAGGATCGGATTTCGTCTTCTTCACTTCTCTCATCTTTCATACTCAGTACTATAAAGCACTACAATTTATACAGACGCTTACTAATTATCCACAAATATAATAACATTTAACAACACCAGGGAAGACTGCAGGAAACCATGGCAGTGAAATTTTCTCCTTCGAGTTGTTGTGGAGAGTTAACACTGTCGATACTAATGTCTCACGACACAATTTTTTAATTTTATTCAAGAATTCCGAGTGGCAGCTAAGTTTTCACTCTAATGAAGTGTCTCAGTCGGATCTCTGTATCGAACGTGGCGGTTTAACGGTAACGCTCTGGTCTCGAATTCGGAACGACGCAGCCTCGAATCTCCGTCCAGCCATCCAGATTTGGATTTTCCATGGTTTCCACAAATCACTCCAGGCTAATACCTAGATGGCTTTTTCAGAAGGACATTGGCGAATTCCTTGCCCCAGTTCTTTCCCGTATCTTATGATCAACGTCGATATGGCGTAAAGCAATAATAATAATAATAAAAAGGATCTCTGCATCAGCCGCTTCACAGTATTTTATATAAAAATGGCGTTCGGCTACGAATCAATGTTTTGCATCTACTTATTAGAGCACGTTTTGTATACTGCTTAAAATTAAAACCATACATGATTCAAGCCAGACTGGAACCGGCAACGCCATCAGAGCAAAACTAGACTATAACAATTTCCTTACTTCCTTGTTCCTTTTCGTAATTATTAATCAATATCCTTTACTACGAAACCGAGACATCACTTCACACTCTATGCTATGATGTAAAACTGTTTCATTCGCGTTTTTTATTTTATTTGAAAATTGGCTCTTCAGCGACACATTACCTTTCCCTATAACGGAGAGCCGACCTAGGGTGATTGCATTACTCTCAACTTACTGGACAAGCTGAAAGCATAGAGAACTAATTATCAACAGAGGAGAACCAATACATTTGATTACTGCCAAGCACAAATGCGCATTCGGAGCTGAATCATGCCGATCTTTATTAATAAATTTACAATTCATGTGTTTGTAAGATACTTGTAGTCTAGGATATTCGTTATACTGAAATGCCCTCGAAAATAAAAACTAAGAACATCGAAATCCACAAAAAAACTACCATCAGCATTAGGTTTGAGGCAAAGAATAAATGCAACATATTTCGCTTCTGCTAAACTTCAAAATAGTACTGAAGAGAAAGAGTGATTGAGTTTGCTTCGGTTATTTTCTCCGACTTTATGCTCCTTCTTTTTAATGCTGTATTTATGGATGTTAAACACATTTAGTAATATTCATATGTCGCTTGCTTCCTAATAAATTTCTTGCAATATCGTCTGTATATTTGAATCAATATATTTACTTTAATATCATTATGTGGAAACAATTGTTGCTCTTTAGTTTCTGATCTTTATACTGTGCACTATATATTTCCAAAAGCGGATAAATAGTTTAGACTGTCTTCTCCCAGTCTTGATTGCATTTTACGAAGACTTCGTCCAAGCAACATGTACTAATACTGTTCCGCAGTGCTGCAGTGATGTAGAGCATTCGTCGTTGTTGAAAGTGGTGCCTACGTTTTACTGTGACTGAACCGAAGGTCACTGTGATTCTTTTCTCAGTTAATCGCTTCAGTCCCCTCTTTCTGTAGTTAATTAAAACTGTTATCTGCAAAACATCTAAAGCTGTTGTCACGTTTTATCAGCGGCATTATAAAAAAATGTCCCCTAGCAATTTCTTTTAATTAAACCGCATACTAATGCCATTTTCTCGTCTGTTACTGTGTAATTTTAGATCATGATAACACATCATCAGGCAAATTTAATGTAAAATTACGCAAATGACTTTTATTTAAAAGGCAGTCAAAATTTGCAGTTTATCTTCCACATCAAATATCAAATTAGAGTAAGTGACTAGAATGATGATTGTAGTGCAAGATCATCCTAGATTTTACTCATTCTAATAATAAATTTTTAGTCACCATCAAGTCCAATAGTGCAGCCACGGACAGAGGTATTCACATTATTCACTTTCGGCTCGTTATTTATTGGACAGCAGACTGAGTAGTCCTGGGGGACCGTTCCGGATGTTCAACTTCGAATAATAATAAAATAAAATAAAAACAACCTACCCGTCCGTATCATAGTCGGTCGCTCCACTGACTACGCTACGTGGCCAAACTTTTTATTTTGATAAGAAACATTATTTACCTCGTTATATGTCATTAAATTAAAATTCCACTTTAATGTTGAAAATTACTTATAAACATATTATTTATTACTCTTATCTCCTTTCCTGAACATGGGTACTGTGCAGTTTTATAAACTTATAAGGGAGCGTGCACAAAGTACGTGGCTCGAGGGGGGGTGTTGGCTAGAAGTCTACGCTGGGCTACATGGGGGGAGAGGGGTTTCCGAGCCAGGCCACGTAGCTTTCTTTTCATAACATTTTTCACAGTTAAAATGAGGAACAGAAAACACAACAGCATATGAATATTTATTTCCCTCAGTTAATTATCTCGTATGTAATTTACAATAGTCTGAGTGGAGAAAACAGTACAAAATGTCTTCTGGAATCGAAAGGGAAAAAAGCTACGTGCTACTTGGGGGGGAGGGGGTAGAGGCTAAAGCCACCTAGGATTACGTGGGGGGAGGGCGTTCACAGGAGGCCAAAATGGAACTGCGTGGTTTATGGACGCTCCCTAAGTCAGAGTACGTCTTCAAAATGAGCGTGTACTATCATTAGCAGTGACTTAAAATTATTTAGTCTTTTTGAATTTGCATGCAAGTAATATTTTTTTTATCATTTTAATGCGCCATAGTCAAAATAGCTTATTCCGGGAATATGTGCGTAAGTTAATAAATTTAACACTAGAGAATGTTGCTAAAAACGGTTCCATAAGGACTTTAAAACTCAAAAGCAATAGTTTTAAGAGGAAACTTTTTACTGCATCCACTACGTCCATAATTTCACGAATAGTGTGAATACGTTTGGTTATTTGTTACAAAGCGCTAATGACTCCTATATCGACGCTCTCCAAAGCAAAGAAACAACGACTGCTATTACTCCTGAGGTAGGCTGCGTTCAATCGCGAGAAACATATTACAGCAGCGCCTAATAACTCGAAGTTGGATTGGCCATTGGATTTTCCTCTTGTTGTCTCTATGTTCATTATTGTAATCAGTGAGTGTCAAGAGTTATTTACTCTGGGAGCAGTATGCAGGTATAAAAAGTACGAATGAAACCTCCTGGGAGTTGAGTGTTGTCGAAACAAATCACTACGGCAGGGATGCCTGGGATATAAAGTAAAGGCTCGTGGGGTCTTAATGCCCTGGTGACACGGTTTTTATTTGCTGCCCCTATCGTGACATGCCTTAATCTAACAAGGTAATTCTACCGGGTATATAGAACTTACAGTTTGACGTGGAATCCGAACCACGGAAGCGTTCTGGCGTATTTCACATTACACAGCAAGTTGTGACAGACTTTAGGTCAGATTAAGAGTCTTTGAAAATCCCAGCCGAGACCGGGATTTGAACCGAGGACGTTTGCTCTCCAGAGAGACGCCTTAACTACTGAGTCACCAGACTTCAGTTGGCATATACAGTGTATACCATCGACGCAACACATCGACTTCGGTTTCATGTTAAAATGAAAGTCAGTTGGTGACAGAATGGAATGCTGGGCAACTTGAAATTCTTGACACCGTGTTGGGCACTAATTAGCAGCAATGTTCGGGACTGTTATTCGGGAGGACGCGGGTTCAAGCCCTCATCCGGTCATCCTGATTTCAGTTTTCCTTAAATCGCTCCAAACGAATGCAAGCTGCTTCCTTAAGTTCCTTCCCGTTCCTTATCCACAATCATCTCCCGCCTCTAACAACGATTTCAACGAGTCATAAAGCTTAGCAAATTCGAATGATCTCAAACGGTATTAACACGTTGGGATTTTTGATACAACCTCGAATATAGTTGGATTTTTAGAAATTGTATTTTTTTATTTCCGCCGAATTAGTAAACGAGGAACGTTACTTGAAGCATGAGAAGTGGACAGACTTCTCTCTGGTGACACACTGAAACAATAGCTGAGCGACTTAGTGGGTGTTTAAAAAATGACCGGTATATTTGAAAAATCAATAAAAACTAAACGGGCAGCGATAGAAATACACCGTTTGTTGCAATATGCTTGGACAACAGTAAATTTTCAGGCAGACAAACTTTCAAAATTATTCAACAACAGATGGCGCTGCAGGCGATTTGAAAGACATAGAAGCAAACTCAGTCTGTGAGTTCGCCATTCTGTAAGTCGTCTTTCTGCTGTAAGCGTATGCTGTTCACAGATTTTAAGTTTGCTGTGAAAAAATGGTTTATTCCTTAGAACTTTAGATTTTTCCAGATTGCAGCGCCATCTGTTGTTGAAAATTGTAACTAATTTCGAAAGCTTGTCTGCCTGAAAATTTACTGTTGTCCCAAGCATATTGCAACAAACGGTGTATTTCTATCGCTGCCCATTTAGTTTTTATTGATTTTTCAAATATACCGGTCATTTTTGAAACACCCTGTATAACACAAGGGAGACTATGGAAACTACTTGTCTTTGCTACCTCGTTTGGAGCGTGGCACCGCCAGGCCGCCCAGACGCCGCAGCTAAGCGGCGACTTGCAGTCGGAACTTTTTATTAACACCGCCGGCCGCTAATGACTGAGTGGTATGACCCGGAAAGCAATGTTCAAGTTGCTAACTCCCGCAGGCAGCGCGCTTCTGGATGTGCTCTTCAGTAGTGTCAAACTAACAAACTGGCTGTTACTTTGATACTGTTCACAGCTATTTTCACTTCTCACAACGCAAGAAGATCTGTTCTTTCTTTACAAACCTGTATCGTCGCTTTGCCGTAGTGGAAGTCATTTTCCTTTTCGTTCGAGTATGGAGTTTTTCAGATGGTTCACCAGGAGGAAAGCAGTGGAACAGTATCCTGAGGTGTGTAGCAAATTAGTGATGTTTGTTCTGATATTTGTGTGTAATATGAAGTGAGTTGAAGATGTGAACTACAGCGACATTATCCTGGGGTAGTAGTGGGAAAATACGTTCATACTGTCTGGATTTTCAACAGAACTTCACACTTAGGTAAGCTTGCTTTGCAATTAAGTTATTCAGCTACAATTGTCAGCTGTAATTCTACAATTCGGCGTCTTCTCCGTCACTTTTAAATAGCCTACTGTCTGATTTATATCTTTTGAGTAAAACGACTGAGCACTAGTGATGTGCCGGATCGTTAAAAATGTATATCCGCGGATACGGATACGGATACGGATCTTTAGCGTCTAGATCCGCGAATACGGATACGGATACGGATCTTTAGCGTCTAGATCCGCGAATACGGATACGGATACGGACCTTGTGACGTGTGACCTTGGACCGACGGTTAAAGTCGCTACTACGATCGACTATCGACAAACCTCCCGCATACGCGACTTGTTTCGACCTTGCACTGTATGTATTTTTGTTTATAGTTTAGTGTGAGGTAGGCTAGTGTAGATTATGTACGTTTGTGTTTTTTTGGAGCAGTTATAAGTGAAATTGAAATAAAAACAATGTCCACAAAAAAGTTTAGCAGTGTAATATGGAAGTATTTTACAATAGTAAAAGACGAATCTGCAAAATGCAAAATCTGTGAAGGAGTATATTCCCGTAAAGGTAAAGGCACAACTTCATTAAAAAATCATCTTCAGAGGAAACACCCGCAAGAATATGATTTATTCTTAAAAGAAGACTCAGCTAAGAAGACTGCCGACGAAAACATTCAGCAGGGAACATCTTTACAAACGGTAAAAAGAGAATTTAGGCAAACATTTTTTGATGAATACTTAGAAAAAGTAAAAATGTGGGATAATACAAACCCCAAATCATTAAAAATTGATTATTTAATTGCAGAAATGATAGCTTTATCCGACTTACCTTTTCAACACGTAGAAGATTTGGGGTTCCGACGATTGATGGATCATGTTGTTCCAAATTATGTTCTAAAAGGGAGGAAATATTTTACGGAACTTGTTTGCAACGATCTTTACGATAAAGTGTCATCGAAAATAAAGAACGTGTTGAAGGATTTTGAGAAAGTTTCCTTCACATCAGATATCTGGTCAGATTCTTCCTCAGGTGTTTCATTATTATCTTTAACATGTCATGGAATTACAAAAGACTTTATTAGAAAAAATATCGTTTTGAAAGCGGAGATTCTTGAAGAACGTCACTCGGGAGATTACGTTTCTGCGATATTTGAAAGTATGCTTGAAGAGTGGGGAATCCTGAAACAGAATGTGCACTGCATGGTAAGAGACGGGGGATCCAACATGAAGCGCGTCTGCACTTTATCTGACATAAACAATATTGACTGTACAGCACATCAGCTGCATCTGGTGGTGAAAGAAGCTATTGCGAGAGTTGATGCAATCTCCATATTACTTACAAAATGCAGAAAAATTGCAGGACATTTCAATCATTCTACAGTGGCAAAGCAAGAATTAAAAAAAATACAAGGTCGACTCAATCAAAAAGTTTTAAAAGTTTTGCAAGACTCGCCGACACGCTGGAATTCTACTTATTATATGTTGGAAAGACTTGGTTGTATAAAGGATTCGCTATCACTTTATTCTACTAATAATAAAATAGACCAGCTTGGTGCCGAAGAGTGGATTTTAATTCAAGAATTAGTGAGTGTTTTGAAGCCTCTGGATGAAACCACAAAAAATTTGAGCACACAAAACACGTGCATATCCGACGTTATTCCTCTAGTACGAGCATTAAATAAATTGTATGACGAGATTAAAATTCCTGCTAACAGAGGGGAAACTTCCAATATCAGCATACCAGTCGTTCTTGAGTTTTTGTCTTGTTTGAAGAATGAATTAAATTATCGTTTTTCAGAAATTGACAAAAATATATTGTTCCAAATTGCAACGTTTTTAGACCCACGCTACAAAGGTAAATTCTTCAGTGACTTTCGCATCAATGATATCAAGCAACAATTACTTACAGAAACGGAGAAAAATGTCACAACTACAATTAGCACAAAAAACTAAATGCTGTAAGAAAAGTACCACTGCAACAACTTAGAAGACTCTTTGGCCAAAATGTTAGATAGCGACGATGATGACGAGGAATCTGGAAACCAAATGGCATGTACGAATGCTAATTTGTTCGTAGAATATGCCAATGAAAAAGATTACCAAGATACCAAGATCCGTTAAAGTATTGGGAGATTAATAGTAAAAAATTTGGAAGTCTAAGCCACATAGCCCGCACATACTTATCGACACCTGCAACAAGCGTTCCGAGTGAGCAGTTTTTCAGTGCAGCAGGAATTATTTACGATCCTCATCGTAATAGACTTTTGGGGGACAGAGCTGCCAACTTACTCTTTCTGAAGTACAATTTACCATTACTTGATTTTAAATATGACATTTAATTTTTGTAATATAAATGTGATTATTATATATATGTGTGTGATTTTTAAGATATATATATATGTGATTTTAAGAAATAAAAAGTAATTGGAATTGAAGTTAATGGTATTCCGTTGCAATCTATCTTTAAAATTTTATATACTTATCAGGCCTGCCACAAGCGGGCGTGGGAGGTTTGCAAATCGAGGGTTCGACTCCTGCCGCCCCGCCATAGTTGCCACTCCATTGTCGCCGCGACGAAATTTTGTTACACTTATGTAGCGGGCGACCTTTTATTTTATTTTTAGCTCAACAGCTGGTTCAGGCGGCCGGCGACACTCGAGGTGGCAACAATGGGGGCGGCAAGGCGGCAATCTCACAGATTTTGACCCGGTTCGGGAAATTTCTAGATCTACCACCAGCTGTAGTTAAGACAGGGGGCGGCATAATTGATATTGCACAAGGGCGTTCAAACAGCTAGCGGCGGGCCTGTACGTAATGAAATTCTTTAAAAAAGATCCGTTAAAGATCCGCCAAAATAGTAACGGATACGGATACGGATACAGATCTTTTTTTCCCCCCGGATATCCGCGGATACGGATACGGATACGGATATCCGGCACATCACTACTGAGCACCCTTAGACGCTACTGAATAAACAAGGGTGAACTGTAGCTACAAATGGCGGTTATTGTTTTGATTGTTAATTTTGACAGTAGCGCTAGTTTTATCTTGTCTCCGAAACTGGTTCTGTAGTCTTTAGCTTCAAGGGAGCCGACGGGAGCCTATCATAATTGTTTTACTCCTTAAAGATTCTGAAGTTATTTAAGGAAGAAATAATTCTGCTTTATAAAATAAACATAACAAATACTTCTTAAACTGAATGATGGACTTTGCTCGCTTATGGTTTTAACAGTCTTCCTGCGGTTAAGTTTGTAACATTCATTGCACAAAAAATAAGCAATCCTCATAATGATTAATAATGAATAACGTCTAGAGCAAAACTTAAACACGTGTAGTAAGCTTAATAAAGTAATGATGGATCATATGTAAAATCGTGAATTACTTGGCTATAATTAACTCTGATTTAAGCTGGTGTCGAAGACTGGATTTTTAAATTATAAAACTTTTTAAATATTCCAATCACAAGAAAAATTTCAAGAAATCAATAAATAAACCTCTTGAAACAAATGCTGCTTGAATAAAACGCTGCTGAGAGTTAATAATTGAAAGCAAACGTTCCTCAATGTCGATGTCAATAAAATCAATCCTTTGAACGAAAATTCTGGGTATATACTTTCACTTAATTTTTTTGTATACTAAGACCACATTAAAAAAAAAAAATTTCGAAGAACAATTTATTGTGGGTTAGAATTGGAGTATACCTTGCTTCTGCGTTTTTCTTGGTAATAAATTAAGTGAAGATCGAAAACTTTATTTTAAATTGCGTGTCATTGTTTTCCGAGTTAATATTTGTTATGATTATTATCTGTAATGATGACAGAAAAGTTATTCTGAAGCCTTAGAAGCAGGTGAGGAAATGACATGTAGAAGGACTTGTGAAGGCTTGAATCGAGCCTGACTGGAGAAGAAGATTAGCGGGGAGGAATCTGATAGTGAGGTAGCTAGGCACAGCTCGTACTTGTGTTTATCGATTCCAGTCGCTGGCTCGAAGCCAGCAGACTGCAGCAGGCAAGCATTGCCAGCAAGGAGGGCTCGTTAATCTCACAGCGTCAAAACATAGGCCACTCTCGTTGTTCATATAAATGACGCCTCTAGTGTAACGAAGTTATTTCTTATGGAAATACTAGCAATAACTGAGTGCATAACTTTTTTTGTACTAAGAATGTGCAGATACCATTGGAAGGTAACAACGTTCAGATTTCTTCTACGTGTCAGATTTCTTCCCAATGTTTGCTCTTTAGAACCAAATCCGTCGATAAGACTACTCGGAGTAATGAGAATTCTCTACAGTACGAACATATATTTTTCGTAAACGATTAAATATGAAGAGTGACGTAAAAACATTAGGGTTAGAATAGACTGCAACTTTACTTCATTGTTGGAAGGGAGAATGCTCACAAATTAAATGAAGTCCGATATATATATTATAAATCAAGATATTCTTCGCTTGACCACCAGCCATAATTCAGTTCTTAACATTGCAGGGAAGCTGAGATGAGTAAAAAGAAAATGTGTAATTGAACAGAAAACAGTTCTACAAAGTAACTTTAAGAAATTAATTAAACTTTTCATCCTACTTGATAATAGGCATTTCAACTCACCTGCAGTAGTCACCATTTTAAAAAGTCTCTCTACTATTCTCTTCGGATTGACGAATTTCGTATTAAGTTATTCAGGTTCCGACTGATTGCGAAATAAAGTTAAACTCTGCAACGAGATTTGTGGTGATTTGGGACCTTTCCCTGGTGAAACTCAACCCAAAATATTCCATCACAAATTGTGTCAGTGACAGGTTACTGGAATGGAACAGGTGGGATAAGTTAAATGTAATGCTAACTCAGGTGACTCAAAATATGTCTTTCATGAAATGGCTGCTGAGATTCTTCTACAGAATAACTAAACTCCGTTAGCAAATTAAAATTTTTCGGCAGCCAGTGACAGAAATCCGAATTTACAAGCGTTGTACCATATGCCCTCCTTGATATTTATAATAAATGATTTATTGCCAAATAATAGTGGAATAATTTCCAAATAATACAAAGCTTTAATGAAAAGTACAGAAAAATATGTTGTATTATACACTGAGGTGACAAAAGTCATGGGATAGCAATATACAAATATATAGATAACAGTAGTGTCAGTTAAAAAATTGTATAAATGGTCAGTGCCTGGGCATGACTTTCATTTGTGGTCAATTGCTTCGTGTGAGAAGGTTGATTATGTGATTATGGCCACACGACCAGAATTAACGGATTTCGAACGCGGTATGCTACTTGGAGCTAGACGCACGCGACATTCCATTTCGGAAATCGTTACGGAACTCAACATTCCGAGATCCACAGTGTCAAAAGTATGCTGAGAATACTTAAATTCGTGCATAACCTCCCATCATGGACAACGCAGTGGTCGACCGCCGGCACTTACGACCAGCGACGTCTGCGTAGACTTGTCAGTGTGTACAGAAAAGAAACACTGCGTGAAATAACCGCAGGAATGAATGTGGGACGTTCGATGGGCGAGTCCGTTAGTACATCTGGCGAAATTTGGCTTTAATGGGCTATGGCAGCAGAAGACCGACTCGGGTACCATTACTAACAGCACAACATCGCCAGCAGCGGCACTCCTGGGCTGGTGACCATATCAGTTGGACCGTAGACGACTGGAAAAAAGTGGCTTGGTTAGATGAGTCACGATTTCAATTGGAAAGAACTGATGGAAGAGTATTAGTGTGGCGCAGACCCCATGAAGCCATGGGACCAAGTTGTCAACAAGGCACTGTGTAAGCTGGTGGTGGCTTCATAATAGCGTGGGCTGTGTTTACATGGAATGTACTGGGTCCGCTGGTCAAACTGAACCGATAGTTAACTGTAAATGATTATATTGAGCTACTGGGAGACCACTTGCAACCATTTATGGACTTCATGTACCCAAACAACCATGGAATTTTCCAGGATGACAATGCGCCATGTCACCGGGCCATAACTGTTCGCGATTGGTTTGAAGAACATTCGGAACAGTTCCAGCTGATGATTTGGCCTTGGCGATCACCCTGCATGAATCCCATCGAACATTTATTGGATATAATCGTGAGATCAGTTCGTGCATAAAATCCTCCACCGGTAACACTTTCGGAATTATGGACGTCTATAGAGGTTGCATGGCTCAATATTTCTCCAGAAGACTTCCAATGACTCGTGGAGTCCATGCAACGTCGTGTTACTGCACTTCCCCGGGCAAACGGAGGACCGACACGCTATTAGCAGGGTATCCCATGACTTTTGTCCCCTCAGTGTAAATGATCATTAAAATTCCAAGAATAATTTGTATTAGACAAATGTGAGGTCTTCATTACATGAAAAGATATACTGGCATTTTCGAACCAATATGCTGCGCGCGTTGAAGTTCCATTCACATTGAATCGGGATAGTGCAACGGATCCAGGTTCGAGTCCCGGACATTGCGTACCGGATGTTCCGATTGCAGATTCAGGCGATTGCGCGTAATCACCAAGGCCATTGCTGGGATGGTTCGCAATCTCATCCTCATAAACTATACATTTTACAAACAAACACTTATCATACAGAACACGTTTCGCAGACAAATAGGGATACAAATATTCCATCTTTACGATAAAGCCTAACTACGGTGGAGGCTCTGCTCAACCCCTCTTCTTGATTCATACTGTTAAAACAGGTTACTGCTGTCTACTGGCTGATACGAAACGGAAAAGATAGTACTAGCAGCCTCTTATCAAAGATTCATGAGTCTGGAGCATCGGAACAAATTTGTGGATTACGTGATATAAACGTAAAAGCTGAATAAAACAATAATTCAAAGCTATATCTGGGGAAGGGAGCGGGGTTCTTAAACCTTACAGCTCAGTGAAAGTGTTAGCTAAAATAAGTCAGAATGCCTTAGAAGAAATATTAAATGCTCGGTAACGAAGCAACTCCGATCTCAGAAACTTTAAATAATTTTCTTTCATTGCATTTAGCGTTAAACGTTTTTTAAGTATGAGAACAGTTTCAGCATTTTTGTAAAGCATTTATCATTGGTAAGAAACCTGTTCCAATGTGTTTCTTACACAGTTGTTCAGCAGAGCGCTAGTGACCACGACGTCGACACTCTCTAACGTAACAACAACAAGTTGCTCAGTGCTGCAGCATATCCTTAATTGGCTAGTAAATCACATGTTGGAATACTGTCTTCCATTTAGTAACAAAGAATGTAGTGAAAAATCTTGTGATTTCTCTACTTTGTCGTTCTTTCCATCATCGTTCACACCTTCATAACTGAAAGGTTTAATTTAGACATTTTTAACTGCATATTTCCTTAGTTCCCACTAATATTAAAATGACGATAATATAAAATTCCTAAAAATCATAGGAGGGGGGCGGGGAACATAATTATAATGGATTTATTGGAGGCTGTAGCAAGTATCTCCCTGAGATAATCTTCTTGGATATCAAATAAAAATTAAGAACCCACAGATTAATTTTTTAGTATGTTTTTCTTTCTACCCGCCGATTTATGTAAACTTTTGCCGAAAAATCATATAAAAATGCTATTCTCCTTCTTTCTTTCATTCCGAATGTACTCTCCTAAAGTTTACAGTGAGAAAAGCATTTTTTTTTTTAATTATGGTTTGCAAAAAAGCAACGAAATGGTTGATTTAAATAAATTTGGTGCTTCATAAGTCAAATTTTTTAAATAAAACATAGATGTAGGCCAATCATTGGAGGAGAATTTAATGAATCGAATAGCAATTATGGAAGACCATCAACAATTTTTTTCAATTTCTCAACTTTTTCAATTCTTTTAGGTGTTTCATTTACACATACCATTTTATGGCAGTTTTGCAACACATACAACGAACTCTATTTAAAAATAACTTGTTAATGATTTTTTTAAAATAATTTTTTAAAACTAAATTTTCTTATTTTTGATAAATGAATACATGAATTTAATACATAAGAAGGGTGAATGCGTGAGAGAAACTCGCTTTTGACAATATTTTTTCTGTTTGAACTGTGAAAATCTAGGCAATCACTTCGATGGCTCATGCGTGAAAATGTTTGGAGCTGTACCGTACGTAGAATTGCTACAGAGCTGACAGATGGTCCGTAAATCAACAGCTGAGCGCTCAGCTTCATTTAGCGGTGCCGAGTGCGACATGCAGCTAATGTCAGCCACTCGCTGTGAGCTGTGGCGGTTCACAAGCGGCATCAGCGTTAAAAAACGAGTTACTGCAACACACTGGGAAAACAGTGAATGTTAGTACTGCTTTTTATCCAGCTGTTGTAAGCTTCAGCATATTTTACTATCCTGTGATAAAGTGTGCCTAGTGTTTCCTAACCGGCGATTTGTCCAAAAATGTCAAACTGGTCACCGCGGGGTACATCAGATCTCTAGTACCGGTCATCCTTATGCGGTTCTTATGTGATTTCCCGCAGTCGTATATGAAAATGCTGGGATGTCTGACTATTGAAGCTGTTTACATAATTGACTGCTCTTTAGCGAATGATTCACCAGCTTCAAGTGTTGAGGTGGGTCAGTTAAAGTATTTCTGCTACAAGGGACAGATGAAACTGATGACACCTGTATACAAACCATCTAAAAATTTACTCCACTGCGAAGTACTGCTACCCCCATAATAAAAGCCATAGACCTTAAAGGAAACATCTTATCATGTTACATCTGCCGCGCCATAAAAACATCTCAGCCATCTCATTTAAGGTTAATTGATAAAATTAATACTTTTTTAATGTGATCCAAATGTTATCATTATCAGGTCATTTTACTGTTCTTCGACTGCATTAAAGGTGAAGCTCTAAAATTATTGTATTATCTATCTATGAACCTACCGGAAAAATTCTGTACATTTAAATAATTTAAATAAAAATGAGTTTGGGACATTGTTAATGGCCTGCAGAAAAGGAATCGACTGCTTTTAAAATTTGTGTCTGTCTGTACGTCTCTCTCTTTGTCTGTCTGTTAGGAGAACGGAATTAACTCAAAAACAATCTGCTGAATTTTGATGAGGTTAACAATGTATATCCCTTGGACTTGGGGGTAAAACAGTGTTTGTTTCATTTTGAAGTGAAGTCGGAAAACTGAGAAATTTTAAAACATAAAATTGTCTACAAATTAGTATCCGTTTAAAACAATTCACGTAAGATCTAATGCTAAGATTTTGATAGAATTTAGAATAATCTACTATCCAGGAGTAAAATAGGAATTTATTTCATTTTTATGCGATGTCGAAACGTTGAGAAATTGACATAAAACACTAGGAAATTAGTATCCATTTATCGTGGAACGCGATTCCCATAAAAATTGCTGGTATAATTTTGATGGGATTCCCTTGGTTCTAGGAGTAGAACAAGGTATGTTTTATTTAGCAGTGACGTCGAAAAGCTTAGGAATTAAGTTAAAAGAGTCCACAAATTCGTATAATTGGGAATGAAAGTTACTTCTCGCGGTAGATTTTGAACTTAAGACCACAACAACTTACGTTACCCCAACGGAGAAATCGGCCACGGTCTATTTAAGTTAAAAGTTCAGATACTCCATAACACTAAGATTAATTGTATCCTCCGAAGGAGAAATCTTGACTCAATTTGGAAAAACTATGGAAAGGCAAATCTGATATTAAGTAGAGATCCGAGCCCTAGTTTAAGGGCGTCTACGCTACGTTACCCCTATCACTGATGAATAGCAGTCTGACAGAGACCAGCAGTTGGACTGTTTTGAGAAATTTCTTTATAACATGCGAAAACATCCTCGAATGCGAGAGATATTAAAAATAAAATCATTCGAGTTTATAGTATCGCATGGTCGGATCTGAGCAGAGGAACAGCTCTCCTTCCTGCTGTATGTAAGCACGATATGCAGACTTCACTAAAATATAAAAAAGATGATAGAACACTGACGAAACGTCAAGTTTCTACGTAGATATGCCCGGAAAACCTCCGATCGCTCATAATTTAGCTTTTACATTGCTGAAATACTTTCATATTCACCAGTTGAACCATTCATGTTGGTCTCTGTTTAATGCTCAGCAATGTACCAATTGTTTATTCGAGATATATTTGATTGAACTACCAACATTTACTGCAAACCGAAGTGTGAAAGAAGTGTAACCCATAGAATTAGACAAGTTATTATGAGGTGGCTAACAGCCTGTGTATTTTATCGTCAGTCTATGAATAATCCATTTTGTGTTCCGAAAAACAAAAGTTATTCAGTACCACTTTTAGCCAATGAGGAGTAATGACATTAACCTTCAACCATTCGCATTTATGCTGACGGGAACAATTAGTTTTCTTCAAGATCTATAATTATGCTCTTCAGAGGTGTGCTAGTGGGATTCAATCTTCGTCTAGGAAGTTCGTGTCAAAACACTGACAGCTTATCCTCTCGTGACCGACAGCCATACGCCGGTTGCAGCTAAACTAGCAGGGATATGGAGCTTAATTAATACAAGTGGTCTGCTGTTAAGAGGCACATCGACCTTTCTAGATTGTGCAGGTACGGTCTACGGTCGGCGATAAAGTACAGCGGCTGATGAACAGCTGTGTTGACAGAAAATTCGAACAAACGATCACGACCCAAGGTGGTAAGAACTTTGACACATTAAAAAACTCATTAATTTCGAATTGAGCAATCTGAATTTTATGATTTATTTTCAGACATTTTCGTTCCGATTATAAGTAATTTGTAGAAGAGATGTCTGAAAATATGTTATTGCTGAACCTAGATTTGTAACTTACAATTTGTGAGTAGTATCGGGATTTTTCCATTCTTCATTGAAATTATTAAACTAGATTGCTACACATCGTCAGGAGTGCAAAATGGTACATATGCAAATATACACGAGTCAGTTTGTTTTAACAACAATGGATGGCGTATAGTATATTGAACTTTTTCAATAATAATTTGGCAGTAAGCAGTAACGACCAGTTTTTATTCTCGTTTACGGTTAACGCAACTCCAGTTTCTGAGATCTTTTTTTTTTTTTTTTTTTTTTTTTTTTTTTTTTTTTTTTTTTAACTGCTTGACGTCTCTCAACATTCTGAGATCTGAAGCCATTTATTAAAAACTAACTAGTGTAAGCCGTTTATTGCGTATCATCTCGGGTCTAGAATAGCTCCAGTCTTTAGGGTCATACATTGTGACAGGTTAATCTGATCCGGTCAAATACGAACTGTGTTTCATCCTTAGGGTAAATAAAATCTCTTGAGCTTGAAGAACTCAGATGTATTCATAGACGTATTAAACACGGAAAGAGAAGATCGCACTGTCGTATAATTGTTTCAAAGGTCGTGGTTGTTAGATTTGAACTTTCTGAAATCCAAACTTATCTTGTATTTGACCCTAAAAGTTTACCCAGCAAAATTTAAAAAAAAAATTTGTTCAAAGAACATGCGAAATTGCTTCGAAAACATTACGCTGTTTTTGTTTGAGGCTGACAAAAAATTCATAGTGTAATCTTTGGTCATAGAGTCCTTAACGGACAGATTATTAAATAGTTAAGATACTCCGACGAAATGAATTGCCAGAACACTATTCGATAACATATTTGGTCTGATGTCCACTTTAAATAACCAAATAACTCACGTACAGCGAACATGAACAAAGACCACTAACGAAAGTGGTCAGTATAATACGTAAAAAGCGAATAAATGGTAATGTATAAACTTTGGTCAAGCAGCAACATTAGCGATAGTTTTAATTAAACTGAAATTTAGCCTAGACCGGAATGACAATTGTAATTCGTGCTTACAGCAGATACCACGAATAATTTAAGTCTTTTAAACGTTTTATATGTTACTTTTACTAGCGACTCCACGTTTTTTCAGCCGTAAAGTTTTTTCATATTTTTAAGAATAAATGCTACTAAAAGCTAACTTAATTAAGGTATTCTGGCAATTAATTTCATAGCAGTTGCTTAACTATTAAATTGTGCACTTAACCTCCAATTTAAAAAATATATCTCGTCGCAGTTGATTTGCGAGTGAAGGCCGGCACGTGACAATATATATAGAGTTTAGTGAGGGAGTGAGTGAGAAATTATATAATACATGATTTATTTTCTGTCGTTGTGCTATGGTCCTGTGAAAGTATCACACACTGATGACAAACATTGATATTTCAGCAGGACTCGTAAGTCAGTCTAGGTTAATGAGACATATTTCTCTGCGCGGGATGCCTGGAATACTAATGATGTAAGTCAGCATTAAGATATGATATTTGTGCTTTTGTTTAAAGATCTTTTATTTCAGACTTTTACTCAATTTTTTTTTAACTTTTTCGCCACAACTCGATGATTCGAAGCGTCGAGTTTTAATAAAATCCAACTAAATACTCGTGAACATTATGCTACATTAGTACGGTGGGAAAGACTAAATGCTCACATCTTTATACACTGGTAAATTTAGTAACAGAAAAATAGATATGTGCATAATCTATAAGTACTTAAGGCTATTGTAACTACTTTAATTGGAAACTGTGATTTGCATCCAATAATTATCATGCCATTTCCATCAAAATTTTCTATTTGTTGGGCCAATCTTTCCACTTGATCTAAAGGTGTGGTGTACAGAACTATTTAAAGTCGTCGTTTAGTATTGTGACAGTTAGAAATTTCCGATCCTAAGGCTGAATACTGTTTAAATGCATCTACCGAATCTTGTTGTCATTTAGGTATTATTGCAGCTGTAACTTTTATAGCGTAATAGACTTTACAACCTAATTCACGAAAATTGCAGATCGCGTTTTGATTTATTCCAGGTTTTATACGAATGTATCCATAGCGTGGGTGTAAACGATATGGGAGGAAATGCGGATGTTGTCTCAGTGCTATAAAATAATAATTTTTTTTATCACCTGAAACCAGTAACATTATTAGTTTTTCTACATAGCGTAGTGGAAAAATTGTTTTTATAAAGATTTTTCATTACTGATAAAGACAGTTGTCTGAAAGTTTTGCCTACCCTGAAAACTTTTAAATGATATGACTAGTACCTGATTGGTATTAAAATTTTATATAGATTTCTGATAAAGAAATATAATATTTGTAGGATTGCCGTTTGAGCGCTGTAATATCGTTTATTTAGATCGTTTTAAAAATATATTTTGTTTAATAATTACTCTCATAAGAAACAAACTGGCACGATATTTGTGAATAAAATAGGTGTTGAAGCTGTAGAAGTTAACAAAATCAGATTATGAAGTCTTCCAAATACCATATTTCGGCAGTAGAAATTATATTTTTTTCCAAATTTCTATTTAGCAATTTTGTTTACATTTTTTCGATCTTATTTTATCCGTATTTATATCTAAACAATTTGTTGATCATTATTTATTATTTGTTTTGATTAATAGCTTTGCTTTCATTTTTCTGAAGTGCAGTTTTTTTATTTGAAATTACTGTAATTAATAAATTTCCATTATGAAAGGCATCACTTCTCAGTATGAGAGACACAGTAACTAAATTATTGGAGATATTAACAGTTGTGAATTAGTAAAGCACATTTCAATGATTTTATTTTATTTTAAAAACATCAAAGTAGATGATTTGATTGTTGTAGTGAGATAAATGTTAAAAAATCACAATTCTATTAAATTAAGATTAATTTCCACTGATAAGGCCGTTTTTGGCCATTGTATTACCGTGATCAATCCCATATTGACGAATTTACTGCAGTGACGGCAACAGAGTGGAGTCATCCTGCATCTCGCCACTAGTTTGTCTCATCAGGCAACTGTCTGTAGATTCTCATACAACAGTCTTAAACGAAGTTGCCATTAATATATATATATATTTTACGATCCCACCAGTTCGTTCTGTGCTCCCCTCATGTTCGATGGAGAGATAAATATCATAAATATCAGCCAGTACGCAATACCTCGACGACGTGAGGGGTCTGGCTCTTCTGATTAGTTAACATGTAACAAAAACAAAAATTAATTACCACACCTAGGTTGGTTCAGAATACGTGGCAAGATTGGCAGGATTTCATCGAGTCGTACTCCTAAGCGAATTTACACATTTCAGTGATCGCTAGTGCTCCCGCGCTAGATTTTTTCTCCTCTAGATAGAACCAACGTGTCAGTCACTGCAACTTGCCGAAAGCTTCTTTGTCAGTCTATCCGCCTTAAAGCATTAGCCTCCGTCGTTTTAGAATTAAACGTGTCACCTCACAATTAAGTGTATGAGGTTATTTTTCTGTCACTTCTCAGTTCAGTAAAAGGTTTGGTGACCAGATCTGCAGAATCCACGGCCTCCGTTGTCTCTGAAAGTCGTTTGTTACTGGCAGGCACTGGTCGGTCACGTTCGTACTTTGATTATCTCGCCGGTTCTAACAATAAACGTGTACGAAGGGTAAACCGGACATTATAATTTATTCATGCTGAATTTTTGTATTCCTTTAATTGAAACTATTTCTTAGAGTGAAAGTTTTCTTACAGTGAAGTATTCCGTTGAGTAATCCGTATTTTCTCGGTAATAGTATAACAGTATTGTTTGTTATTTGCACCTTTCCCTGCAAACTTCGTGAACGAGTGGTAGAATTCGTTGGGTCTTGGATTGGATTCCTCTTCCAACGTACAGATTTGGTACTGCTTTTTTAATTTAAGAAATTATTTCAGTTTTCTTCTGTTCATTATCTGAAAGAGAATAAAGTGTTTTTTTTTACTTATGGCTTTACGCCTCGTAGAGGTCATTAGAGGCGGGATAGGATTGGGGACAAGGAGCGGGAAGGAATTCGGCCATGCCCTTTTGAAGGAAGCATCGCGGAACTCACCTGGAGTGATTTGGGTAAACCATGGAAAACCCAGATCTGGATTCCCGGACGGGTATTCGAACCACCCTCCTCCCGAATGCGAGGTCAGAGTGTTAACCAATCACACACCACGCTCGGTGAAAATAAAGTGTTTATGACGGAGCGAAAATGGGTTTTGGTACCATTAAACGGGAGATTACAGCTTACTTGTGTTCATAATACGGAATTTGCGTGTGCAAATTAATGTAGTTGGTAGGTAACTGATGTAGTTTATCAGCTGAATTAAGAGAAACAGGAATTCAGCAGAAGGACAAAGAGTATGATGGGTATGTAAAAGATTTAAATTGGAAATTCAGCTGAATGGATATTGGATGAAATATTGGGAAAAATATATGTGGAAGTTATGAAGGAGTTATAGGATAGAATATGCTATCAAAGAAAATAGTATGCAAGGTATCTGAAATAGTAAAAGATTTCAAACTAAAAACGTCCATTAGTAGATGTCAGGGGAAACTTCGTTATTATTGATAGTAATAATAATAATCTACTATATAATTTCGTAAGCTCACTCATTCGCTCACCTCGATAGCTATTGGCTGGAGAACGGTGTCACGTGTCAGCCTTCGCTCACGAAACAGCGACCAGATATACCTTTAGAAGAAATTCGTGGTTATGTCCACAATTTAATAGCTAAGCGACTGCTACCAAATTAATTGCAATAATACATTCATTAAGTTTGCTTTTCGTAGCGTTTTATAGTTAAAAAAGTATCGATAAACTTTACGACTGAAAAAACGACGAACTGCTTTTTAGTAATATGTCGTTAATGAAAGCAACATAAAGAAAATTTAAGAGGATTAAATTACTCATGATCTCTGCTGTAACAGCGAATGTCAATTTTCACACCGGCCTACGCTAAATTTCAATTTAATTAAAATTTTCTCTAGTGTTGCTTCTTGACCAAAGTTAATACAGTACGGTATATTTACTTTTTACTTATTTAACTGACATCTTTGTTTAATAGCGTTTGTTCATGTTCGCTGTACGTGAGTTATTAGGTTATTTAAAGTGGACATCAGACCAAATATGTTACCGAATTTAGGTATTTTGAAAATAATTTCTTTGGCTTCAACTATTTAATAATCTGTATTAAGTTCTCTGGCCGTGACAGACACTATGGCATACGATTACAATATGAATGTTTCCCCAACCTCAATAAAAAAAAACGTGATGCTTTGGAAGCAAACAGAAATTCTTAAAATTTTACAGTGTGAACTTTTATGGTAAAATACAAATTTGTATTTCAGAAAGTTCGAGTCTACGACCACTGAAACAATTATACGATAGTACGATCGTCCCTGTCCGTGCTTAAGACCTACGTCTATTAATACTTCTGAGTTCTTCAAGAACAAGAGATTTTATTCACCTTAGGGGTGAAACACAGAACCAGTCATTAGCCAGATCATAATCTTTGACTCCAAAAACTGTTCTAGACCCGTGACGATTAGCAAAAAACGGTCACGGGTTTATACTAGTAATGACAATAATAGTATATTTCTTCAAGTGTATAAAGTCTTTCGTGAATTCTTAACCAAGTGTTTCCATGGACCTGCACACCTCTGCGATTGGAGAGAGCATATCTACAACAGATTTTCTGCAAACTAGGCGAATCATCTTTTACAAACAGAGTAACGTAAGACAGGGTTTGTAGAAGACAGGTTGTAGTTGCTGGCCTCGTCCGTCAATCCCGCCGTCGCGTCGCGCCTCTAGTAGGTCACGTCTTGTAGCGTTACCCGGGGCGTACATTGAGCTGCGTGGTGCAGTAGGGGCAGCGCAGAGCAGGGCAGGGCAGCACAGACAATGAAACTGTGTCGGGCAGTTACCCGCGCTTATTAGAGCACAGTTTCGTGCGGCAATTTACAAAACATTGTTGTGATCTGCGAGAAACAGACAAAAAAGCGTAACCAAAAACTTGTCGATGCAAACACTCGATTTTTGATTTCTGAATTAGACGGGGATGCCGAGCTTGGAAAATTGTTATTACTTTAACAGAAGTTGAGATAGATAAAACTATGCAAAAGTGAGTATATGAAAAGAAGAAACTCTCATCTGGCTTTTGCAGTGACAAGAGAATTCTCAAAAGATTATTTCCGGATGACTCGAGCGGAGATTCACGGTGTAATCTAAACTGTTATTTTCTCGAAAATCCTTAAATACCTACTAGAACTCAAGAAAATCTGGCAGTATATTCGTGGTTATTTGTTTAATTATTTAGCGTTTGACGGTATATGACATTTATAAATTGTATTTCTCTTCTATTTCATATTATAATTTTAAGAAAACTACGTAACAGAACATAAGAAACACTTGAAACTAAAAAAGCAGTGTTAACAAATTATTCGAGAAATTGTCTTCACAAGAATCCTCCAAAACAAAAAAGTGAAAATTGTAAGTGGACAATTGTATGACAAATAAATGCTGAATTTACTCGCCACTTGGGCTCATTGTCCAAATTTCTTGTTTAAATTTAATTTTTAGGTATTTATTAAGACTGATATTGTGAATCGCAGGTTGGTTACGCACCAGGTTAATCAATTTTTCTTATTCCATAGTTAAAAATGATTATAAGTAAAGCAAGATTATAAATAACAAAAGAAATGTTACGGCAAAAACCGGCACGAGTGAGCTGCGTGGCACAGTTTCTGTGTCGTGATCACAACGTGGCGCAGGCCACGTGCGGGGCAGTACTGCGCTGCCCTGCGTCTCAATACGCGCTGTTCCGCCCCAAAAGATAGAGACACAGAAACTGTACTGCGCCGCCTGCGTCAACTGCGCGTCAATGTGCGCCCGGCCTTAGTGTGGCTGTTGTGCTCCGGAGATTGCGCTGTGCTCGGCGGGGCCCCCCGGGTGTGCGTAGGACGCGACAGACAAGACGCCAATTACTGCGAGGCACAGTGGGCGACACCAGCGAATACGGCCGTGTTAACAGCCCCGCACAGGGATAATGCTCGCTTCGCGTGAACGCGGTGGTTTGCTCTTAAAAGGCTTTACGCTCGGTGCTGCGATAAGAAACTGCACTCACGTTTTTATTCTTATCGTCTGCAATAAAGCAGATCTTAATGCACCTGACGCGGCGGTGAAATATCGTTTAGTGTAACCGTATACTAATTTTCATGTGGCATAAGTGTTCAGGGAGAAATAATCTGTATTCTACGATTTGCTGATGACGTTGTCTTGTTAGCAGAAAGGGGTGAGGATATTGAGAAATTACTGAATGACATGAACAAAATACTGAATGAATATTTTGGCCTGAATATAAATCAAAGCAAGATTAAAGTTATGAAATGTATCAGAAATTATACAAATACTAGCAGATTAAATGTAAAAATAGGATGGAATTCAATTAGAGAAGTATGTGAATTCTGTCATTTGGGAAGCAAAATTACAACCGATGGCCGAAACAGGAATGATGTTAAAAGTAGAATAGCACTAGCAAAAAGAGCATTCATGAAAAAGAGAAATCTTCTAGTTTCAAATATTGATTTAGGAATTAGAAAAATAAACTTTTTAAAACCCTATGTGTGGAGCACAGCACTTTATGGTAGCGAAACGTGGACTTTAGGATTACCGAAAAGAAGGAAAATGTGAAGCTACAGAAGAATGCTGAAAATTACGTGGACAGACAAAGTAAGAAATGAACGAGTTTTGGAAATGATGGCTGAGGAAAGATGTTTGTGGAAGAAGCTTACAGAAAGAAGAGACAGGCAGTTAGATCATATTTTGAGACATGCTGCATTGGTTAATTTGCTGGTGGAGGGAACGGTCGAAGGTAAGAACTGTAGAGGAAGACAGAGATTAGAATATATGAAGCAGATAAATGAGGACGTGGGTTGTAAGGGATATGTAGAGATGAAAAGGTTAGCACAAGATAGGAAAAGATGGAGGATTGCTCCAATCCAGTCGAAAGACTAATGACAGAAAAAAAAACCCGTTGCTGCAGTCTTAACCAGTTTTTTTTATGTCCAAAATTAATATGCATACTATAATTTCGAGTTTCTTTTTCCTGCTTTGGCTTTACATCAGAGACTATTCAGCCAGATAATAATTAAGGCGAGTCGTAGGTGGGTTCTAAATCTTCTGGACATGAGACATACTATGCCAGTTTTTACTAGGAAGGAAACCAGCTAGAAAGGATTTATGTTAGTAATTTTGACAGTTAGATACGTGAATAAAATTCATATAGTATCGTCCACTCCTACTTAGCACCGAAAGTCCTCTTTTTAGCTTCGAAAAATCTTCTTTCTTCTCCTAACGCACCTTCTCCATATTACCGTGTTTATCAGAATTCTGACGCATCTCCGAAAAGCACGCGCCCAGTTCCTGTTTCTTCCTTTAAGGTATTGGGTTCTGGATATTAAATTTATATTTAAATTCCGAACACTTCATTGCGCAATATAAAATTATAACATCAAACTTCTCATATTAAAATAATATTTATCAACATAAAAAGATACTCCCACAATCTTAGATGAAGTTCAAAAATTATTAACAATTCAAAAATACCAGGCATTTATCATCTTAAAAGTTCTACTTAAAATGTACTGTCGCAAGGACATTTAGCTTTAATATCAACTACACACATTTGTTCGACAGAAGAGAGTGCGAGAGATATAAAACAGCTTACTTCTTCATTATCAGTTTGACGCGCTGCATTTTCAGCAATGCCTAGCGAATTATCTGTTACCTAGGAAGTAAAATTACAACTGATAGCCAAAACAGGAACGGTTTTAAAAGCAGAATAATACTAGCGAAAAGGAATCTTTTAGTTTCAAATATTGACCTGGGATTCAAGGAGAAATGTTTAAAATTGTTTGTATGGAGCACAGCACTTAAGGAATAATAGGAAAATTGAAACGTTTGAAATGTGGTGCTATAGAAGGATGCTGAAAATTAAGTGGACCGGTAAAGCACTAAATCAACACGTTTTGGAAATCGTGGATGAGGAAAGAATTTTGTGGAAGCGAAAAGACAGGATGGTGGATCAGAATTTTAGACATGTGGGAATTTTAGACATTGGTTAATTTGTTATGGAAAAAATGATAAAAGAAGACATATATTCAAATATATGAAGCAGATAATTCACAACATAGTTGTAAGGGGTATGATAGTTAGCTCGGAATAGGAAGTGATGGAAGATTGCATCAAACCATTAAAAAGGCTTATGACAGAAAAAATCACCTCAAAAACACAGAAGAGAATAGACCAAATTCAATGATCGGAAACGAACTGGGTCTTCCATGCGACTGTACAAAAGTAAATATCCAAACTACATCTGTTATGATATTTCAGTCTTTTTATGTATTGAATGTTTCAAATACAAATACGTCATGATGGAATGTTACAATTCCTAAATCAACATACTGATTATCACTGTTATGAACATTCCCTTATTTCAGTTCTGTATTGATTCCAATCCTCGGTTAAAATCATTGAAACAAGAAGAATACTTTAAATTTTTAAAACTAGAAATGTCCAATTTAATCCAGTATCTGTCGTTTTTTTGTTTTCTTATTATTGTGAAAGTGAGCGCACTATTATGAACGTGGATACTATCAAGTACCCTCCATGCTGAAGTATATTTTTATTAATCTGTATTTGGGAAATACGCTGGGCCTTGTAGAATTAAGACTAGGTGAGAAAGATGTGTGAATCTAGCAACTAAAAAGAACGAATACAAATCAGCATAAATTTCCGGAATATAGGGTGCAAGGATTAATATTATATTTTCTATTGGGCAGCGTGGGGCAACAATATTAAATCCGTAAATAAGGACACAAGTTCGGGTTTGTGTTTTTGATTAAAGTGTATGCCACGCAGAACATCGTTTATGGTTTAAACAGAATAAGAATAAACTAAACGGTACATAACCTTTCGCATGTTAGTGAGCTAGACGCAAAGCCTTGACCTTCTCTCGCACGTAAACCTTTCCTTATCGCGACAACGTAACGGCCCTGAGACAATGGCAGCAAAAACTAATCATTACATACAGCTTTAGACTTAATGGTGTTCAAGAACTAGGTAGCTTCTTCATTTTTATCAAAATAATGTGTGTATCGAACTCCATATAAAGTGCCATTAATAGTTTGAACTAGGCTTATATGAAACTGGTTTTAATGTCGGTTTAGAATTTATCAGGCTAATGAAAAGTAGGTTCTCGAACTTTCATAAGCTTTTAGAAGAAATTTTTGCCAAAAGGATGAAGCGTGATGAAACTACGATTCACCTTATTTCCGTATTTGGCATTCGCATAGTTTTTAATCAGTGCCTGACAAGCTAAAAAATCCTGTAGATATTTTTAATTATTTTTTAAAATTTCTTTTAACCACTCGAAAAGTCGTGCTTTAGCTACAATGGGAAATGACAGAATACATTCTTCCTTACAATCATTTCTGTTAACAAGGGATTTATTACTTAGTGTGTAATCATGCTCAGTGTATGCTTTTTCTTTATTAGTAAAAAAGTAAACTGCAATTTGTTGTGGTCCACATTACGTGAAAACCTCACCCACAACATATGTTAGAATTACACTTACGTACATATGGCTAGGTGTAAATCTGAAAATTGGAAGAACATTTTAAACGTAAGGCTTCTCCGCAACTCTTGACTAGGATAATCTCTGAAATCTCAAAAGTTAATAATTATACCACAGCAATACTTTCTCCATGCTATCGTAGCCTCAGGAAGTAATAATGGTTATACAGATGTGTCTGCTTACTTCTTTTAGTATAAGTATTTGATGGTATATTTAAATCGCGGGCTCTACCTCATAAGTTCAAGAAAAGTAAGTGCAGGTGTAATAGTTCTGTTGTTTTTCATAGTATTTTTGTAGGGGTGGCTGCATGCTCACAAATATAAATATCAAAGACGTAACAAACAGACGTACCATGTGAGAGAATGTGTTTGTGCTCCAATGACACCCCGGTACTTCACAAAATAAAATTTAATCTTATAAATATGCAAGTTAATATATTTAAGGTTACATGCAAGCTACATATATCAAACCGATATTGATAGTTCATTGAAAAGTAGAAAACGAACATGATACATGTTTATAACTATGTAAATTAGTGTTAGCGTTTCTGGCGACTAATGGTATGAAGTCTGCGAATGATGTATGCCCATCTGATGCTGCCTTCGATTTCAATAACTATTCTGTAATGCGTTATTGTATTGTATTTACAGAGCGCAGATTTAGTAAATTGTGGCTCTGCAACGCCGTTTATCACGAACGCCAAATTGCTCCACGGTCTTGCTTCAATACTGCGCAGCTGACAAACTCTGCGATCAATAATAAATCAGAAAGATATCGACTTATACTTTCCATGGTTTTTACAGAAAAATATCTTCTATATAGAAGCTGTTATTAGCACGCAAAAATCAAAAGCCTACTCTCGTTTTCTTATCGATTTGTAAATTATTACCATTAATTTTCTAAAATTTCATGTAATTTATATTTTTCTTAAAAATGTAAGCGACACGTTTATTGTTATCTTATATACAAACCAGCGCGCGCCGAAAGCTTAATATTCTCCACCGTCAGTTGACATAGTGTGATTAGATTCATCTCAAATTTTAAGTTCGACCCTAAGCTTTCAAACCACGGATACCGCGTCAAAGTCGGTACCGTGGTTGCTGCTTGGTACTGTAGATGAATGGAAAAAGGAACAAAAATTTGCGCTTTAACTTCAGGGTCCTCTAAAAAGCCAACTTTGATTATCTTCTTTTATCCAGTGTTAGGCCAAGTGGCCTTTTAAGGTACCAGCACATCTTCTTGGTGGTCTTCTTATATCGTACTCCGATCCTTTTTTCAATAAACGTCTCTCATGAACAGACCAAAAAACTGCGTTACAGATTAATAATTTTATAGATTTTGGTTGTAAAGCAAAGATATTCTTACTTTTAGAGTACTGATAAAGAGTCATAGAAATATTATATATTGATGTTGGCTTGATTGGTATTTTATGTAGCAGTCATTTTTTTGATTGTTCGTTTTTTTGTTTTTTTTGTATTTTCCCTGACAGATTAGGATTTGACACAGATTTTCGTCGCGCAATCTGGTTACTGAAACCACTCTAACCTTGCAAGCCATGTCAAGAATGATACTAATTTCTTCCATCGCCAGAGCCTAAATCAACTTACGCCATCATAATGTTTTGACGACTTCGGTCGTGAGTTAAGTGGTTACAGCGAAGAACAAATAAGATTTGCACCTCAGATTTGTGTCTGTTTATCTTCAATACGAGTCCATGCAAGAATTCCGTGAGAACTAACAAGCGCGTAGGCTAATCGGTAACCCTCTGGCTTCGCATTTGGGAGGACGTGGGTTCGAATCTCCGGCACCGAGATTTTGGTGTTCCGTGGTTTCACTTCAGTCGAATGCCGGTATGAATGGGTTCTGCAAAAGGCCATGACCTAATTTCTACCCGTTCCTTGCCCAAAAAAAATCTTCTGCTAATGGTTGATCGTGTCTCTTGACTGATGGATACTTTTGGGACTGACATTTAATTGCATCAGGAAGCGATTTCTGGTGCGGATCTCGAGATTTCGGTTTTCCACGTTTCTCTAAATCCGTGTCGTGATGGTTCCTTCGCTGAGACTATCACCGAGTATCTTACCCACAATCGTCTCCCCATTAGCCGCAAAACCCCTGATATACGAATGAGAGAGGGGAAACTTATAATCAGCATTTCAGTTCCTTTTTAGTCCACATGCAGCCTTTGTCAGATGGATTTTAGCTAACCACAAACAACAGTTATCAGAAACAGCATAATTTTGAAAAGGAAAGTGATTCGCATCAAGTTTCTCTAATTCATCGCATAAATAATCCATGAATTACTATTTGACTGAGGATTCAAAGAATAATAACTTCGATAAGATAGTTTAAGTTGCATAGATATATTATGGAACAAACAGTTCCTTTGGCAGAATGGATTCTTTGTTGACATATTTCCCAGTTCCACAATATTCGTATCAAAAAATCTCGAGAAAAAAGTGAAAAAATTTCATCGTTAGTGAAAGCGTGAAAGCTAATTATTCTTGAGAAATTTGGTTCATGCGCCAATCCGCATATCCATATTTCCATGGTTTTAGGAAACAATTTGATCTAAATGGAACGATCATCTTTAGAATACGGAGGTCTGTTGGGACGTTGGTAGGTCGTTTCTGTGATGTCCTGGATACGAATTTCCATATCAGTCGAAATTATTCACTTCCAGCGAAGCTTACTTTGTGAAGTTTGCAATGATCGCTGGTTCGGGTTGCACGTTAAGTTGTGAGTCCACCTTATCCGGTAGAATGAGCAGGCTACTTTAGGCTGCAAAGTAAAAGCCTGATTAAAGCTCTCACAGCTTACTAAGCTGAAGTGGTCTCCTAACCCATCGTGCCATATTCCTTCCTTGGAAACAGTTCGTCATATATTTCCTTCTAGATCTTTGGTAAAGACATAAACAAAGTCTCATTCCTTGTGACCAGAAGGTCAACGAGGTGTAAATATTCAAAAACAAGGACGAAATAGAAGGTTACATACATGATCTCATTACATGCATTAGGGTTAGACAATATCTCTTTTTTTTATTTGCACCGAGCGTGGTGGGTGAACAGTTAACTTTCTGGCCTCGCATTCGGGAGGACGCAGGTTCGAATCCCCGTCCGGGGATCCAGATTTGGGTTTTCCATGGTTTCTCCAAATCACTCCAGGCGAATTTCGGGATGCTTCCTTCAAAAAGTCCATGACCGAATTCCTTCCCGTTCCTTGTCCCCAATCCCATCCCATCTCTAATGACCTTATCCGTCGACGAGGCGTAAAGCAATAAGTAAAAAAAAAAAAAAAAGAAGTTTTAGTATCATGTGGCCATAAACTTATTTAGTTTTTACATCCTATATGGTGGATATTTTGCATATTTCATCAGTGTAACTATTCTCATAAGGAATTTGTACAAATCCTTGGTAAAATATTACCAGTGGGTAACCAAGCATTATAGCATTACTGTACCTGTTAATTAGCCAATTGGGGCAACTGTACCAATGTACGAAATTTATAGCAAGCTAAGGGAGTGCATCGCATTACAGTGCAGTTCCATTTCGGTTCTGCCTTTTGAAATCTACATATTATATCTACGACGGAGTTGAATCCAATATACAACGATATAATCTTAGTGAAGAAAATAAAGGCAGTCGTCTCTGTTGGAGGGGCATTTTATACTGCGTATCTGACCGGTTACTGAAATCGAGTCCGAAACTGGCTTGCTACATAATGCAATACTTTATCCGCTCTTCTTTAAGCGGCTGCGGTCACGCAGCGAGCAGTCAACCTTCCACTTTATGAGATGGTAATAATAGACATTCTGCGTCTCCCGTCTCTCTTACGAGAGTTAATTCAAACGAAAGAAGAGGTCGTTTAGATGCTGTAGTTAGACACGTGCGGTCCATAACGTCCCGAGTTGACAAATTGAAAGGCGTAATAGGACATGATTTATTAGAATAAAAGAATTATTTTATTGAAATTATATTCTGAAACTGCATTAAAATAGAATTTATTCGTTTAAAAATATAGTAGTTTTCGACTACTAACTAAAATTTCTGATAGCCAACTTCTCCAATGTTTTTAATCTATAAATAAAAAGGTTATTATGTGTAAAATTTGATTCTTATTTACGTACACGACTTTTTCTTCGTCATCTTCCATTCAAGTGGGTTTGTATGGTCTATGGGCTGACACATAGAGTCGGCGGACAGGAAAGAAAGATTTTACAAGACTATCCATCACCTTAAAGATTTGTTCATGGGTAACAGTGAAACATAATTTCGATGCAGCGAGTTATGTTCGGGGACCTGCGCGGGAAGGCGCAACTCGTCAGACATGTGAAAAGATACGTCTTCAACAAGCTGCAAAAGCCTTTTGTTGAAAATAAGAGTGGTAGAGGTTTTTTCTGTATGGAAGTAAAATGAAGCTTACAAGATACGCGCTTTACAAGCAAGATTCTTTTAATTTCACCATTCTTATAAATTTTTTATAAATTTTGGTCTTAATAGAAGTGTGCTAAAACACCTGCATCTAGAAAGGCTAAGACGGACTTGAGGTCAAGAATATTTTGATCGACAAAGGAGCGTACAATGACAATACAGAGACTGTTAATTCCCTTATGAAAATCTTCCAGAATTACTTCCAAAGATTCTAGAGAAATGTTTCATGTTTTGATCCCACAATACTTATAAGATTCCTCACAACGGCTATGGAATAACGGCTTATTAAATTTTCTACCGAAAGCAATTTCATTATCTGCGTAGTACAAATACACAGACGGAAAAAAAAATCCCAACACCAAGAAAAAATTATTGTAGAGTAATGAAATTTGGACAATGCATTTGTCAAGTTAACATGTTTAATTGATTAAATTTTCAAGATCACAGGTTAATTTAAGCTCAAGAAAATGCATTTCAAATGTGAAATACTGTTAAATTAATAGCCGGTGTAACCTCCAGAATTTTGAATGCAAGCCTGCAAACGTGAATGCATTGTGTCATACAGGTTTCGAATGTCACTTTGTGGTATGGAGTTCCATGCTTGTTGTACTTGTGCTGTCAATACTGGGACGGTCAGTGCTGGCTGTGGATGATGCTGGAGTTGTCGTCCAATGATATCCCATACGTGTTCAATTGGAGACAGATCTGGTGATCTCGCAGGCCAAGGTAACATGTCGACACTCTGTAGAGCACGTTGCGAGACAACAGCGGTATGAGGGCGAGCGTTATCCTGTTGAAAAACTCCCCCTTGAATGCTGTTCATGAATGGCAGCACTACAGGTTGAATTACCAGACTGACGTACAAATTTGCAGTCAGTGTGTTTGGTATAACCACAAGAGTGCTCCTGCTGTCATAGGAAATTGCTCCCCAGACCATGACTCCAGGTGTAGGTCCAGTGTGTCTAGGCCGCAGACAGTTTGGTTGCAGGCGTTCCCCTGGCCTCCTTCTGACCAACACTCGGCCATCACTGGCACCAAGGCAGAACCTGCTTTCATCAGAAAACACAACAGATCTCCACTCCGTCCTCCAATGAGCTCTGGCTTGACACCACTGGAGTCGCAAACGGCGATGGCTTGTAGTCAGTGGAATGCACGCTACAGGGCGCCTGGCTCGGAGCTGTCCTTGAAGTAACCGATTTCTAACAGTTCGTTGTGTCACTGTGGTACCAACTGCAGCTCGAATTTCTGCCGCAGACGCAGTACGATGCGCCACAGCTGTACGCCGAATACGGCGGTCTTCCCTCTCAGTAGTGCCACGTGGCCTCCCGGAACCCGGTCTTCTTGAGGCAGTACCATCCCTTGACCACTGCACCCAACAATCATGCACAGTGGATACATTCCGGCCAAGTCTTTCTGCAATATCGCGAAAAGAAAATCCACCTTCTCGTAGCCCTATTACACGACCTCGTTCAAACTCGGTGAGCTGTTGATAATGGCTTCTTCGTCTTCTTAAAGGCATTCTTGGCTAACATCAACTCACTATGTCAAATCTCAGCGGTAAATAACGTTCACAAACTTTACAGCGCGTATTTAAAGCAAACCTGATTTGCAAGCTCTGAGCAGCGCTACTAGCGCCACACTTATGCGCGAAGCGCGAAATTTGAATCGATGTCATCTTTCAGATGTATAAACACGCCTACCAAATTTCGTTTATCTGACACAAGTCTTTCTTGGTGTTGGGATTTTTTTTTCCGTCTGTGTAGATATAAATGCTAATGAAGTGTTCCACGGAAATTCCGAGTTAGACTATCGGCGTATGTGGACGCATCAAACTAGTCATCAACTCATCAGCAGTAACGTTGGAGCCATGAAGAAAGTCAAGACGACCAACTGTGCGGCTACGACCACGACTGTGAAGAGATCAAAAATCACTCCTACGGAGGAAAGAAGTGTACCTCAAGGGGCTGATCAACCTATAGACATATTAGCTATGCCTATAATTATTCCGAGATCTCCAGACCCGGAATTTCCAGATCGGTCGCAAACAAACAGTCATATGGACGTACAGGCTCTGGCACAGAAGAGGGTCGTCGTACCAATACAAGTCGCATTCGGCCACAACTGGACCTGCCTGCTCGGCCTAATGCATCGTTACACGGAGGTGCCCATTTCGCTTGGCCGCATGCAGACAGACTCAAAATTATTGCCGCTTGCCCGTCAGACTTGAAGACTGTAGTCAGCAGCAAGTGCTGAGAATAAGTTTCAAGAAAGTAAAGAAGGCAAGTACCAAGCAAACTACTTCATAAAGAAAGAATCTTACATCAAGGCCTGTCCAGTGCTTCAAGTGTCAGAAGTTCAAACACTACATGTGGCAGTGCATTGGCAAGCAGAGATAGGTTAGGCACTGTGACGAATACTCCACACAGAACTGCCCAAGGTGTTGCAATTGCGGGGGACACCATACCACCTGCTTTCGTGGGTGCCCAGTACAAAACGGTTGAGAACCAGCGGACAAGACAGACGTAACCACAGAGCAAGAATACCCAGCATCTCGACCTTCTTCGCTCTCAAATCACCGTAAGCAAACAGTAGTCATACCGCAACGTCCGGAGAGAAAACCCAAACGACAAATCACGTCCAACCTCGTCACGCCACGAGGAATACGATCAGAGCTCCATCAGACCGATCGCCCGGCAGTGTCAAATGCCACCGGCACTGCTGCATGCACGGCGCAGCTGATATCCAGTGGGGCTCACAGCTGACATTGATTATCGAGTTGCTGGCACAACTCATAATAAAAATTTCCTCCCAGACAGTAAACGATCCAGAACTGCCAGGTCCTTCGAACAATGCCAGTAACTAAACAAATAATTTTCAACATTATTTCCAGGATAAATTGACCATCAGACTTTTAAAAGTGAATGTCATTTTGCACAGCACTAGTACAGGGCGTTCGCCGGAAAACGCTACCCTCCCAGTCTGTTGCCGTCGGCAACTTGCTCGGTCAGTACAGCCAGCAGTTTCCGCCACACGGCACCGTGAATCACCGCACTGTTTAACACCTCCGCTGCCCCAACAGTGCAGTGCAGTGACCCTTACATTGTTAAGAACGGTTTCTTTGCATTGTAGATAGTTTGTGACTTCAGTCTCTTATTAATCAGTGTTGTGAATAAACGTTTCTTTGCGGTTTGGCTGGTTTGGGGCTTCATACTCTTATTAATCTGTACCGTGTTTGAGTGTGAGTAAAATTATGGTACGTTACAGTTTGCAACAAAGAATATTTCTCTACGATACATATGTGAAGAAGAAATCGTTTAAAAAGTGTCGCAGTAATTTTCGTCGCGAATTTCCTGGCGCTTTACTGCCAGCTAAATTAACAATTCTGCGTCTGGTTAAAAAAGTAAGAGAAACGGGTTCATTTTTTAACAAAAAGAGACTGTTGGTCAACCGTATTCTCACAGAGGAGAAAATTAACGATATCGCTTTTCGACTAGAACAGTCACCCAAAAAATCATTAAGTCAGTGTGTCTCGAAATATGTTCAGAAGATGTGAAATGTGCATTACACAAGAGTGTCAACACTTCCAGCATCTTTTATAAGGTAAACTAATGAATTACGTCACATTTAAATGCTTAGCACACATGTTTATGAAGTTTATGAAGCGTAATTATTATGAAATAGTCCGCGGCCGACGGTCGAACAATGCCGGAAACTGACCGCTCGCTCGCCGGGAGCAGTTTCTTCCTTGTAGCGCTAACAGTGGGTTGCGTTTCCCGGCGAACGCCCTGTACAAAGTAACCAAGAAGACGCACTGTTCCGTACCGCCGTTCGTCACATTGCGACTACTGGAATACGATATTCACGTACCTTTATCAACTCAGTCTAGCTGGAGAGTTAAAAGTGGTCACTTATGCAACGAAAATCTCAATGATTTACACGCTCTTCTAGCGATTTGCTTGAGGGCGGTCTGCAGACTAACAGTCAACCGTTAAAGATCAATTGAAACAAAACTCCGAATTATGTCCTCCACGACACATTTATTGGCCTGTATTGTAAAAGTATGCGTATTCATATACCTACAACATAATTGTATTTAATGAATCGTTTGTAGAAAGATATTAAGAAGCAATCAAATTTGGTTGTTTGGTAAGTTTTTCTTTCTGTTATTTTAAAGCCGTTAAAAATTTGTTTTATACGAAATATCTTTTTTAATTTTAAACTGTAAGTTCATATTTCGGATTTTTAGATGCTTTTCATCTCGGTTAAAGTTTAATTAGGATCATATCAGTGAAATGACATTCGCAGTCAACATATTAAAGGCAGACAAAAGAATCTAAAATCGAAACTCGTATGTGAGTGGTATTATCATTTTCAAATTCTTTTTCGCAACGTAACTATTAGATTTTGATACCAGCACTTGATTGAATTGTTTCCGAATTTCAAGCGATTGCAGTTTTGAAAATCTTATATAAATGTGTATACAGCTTGATAAAAAAAAAAAAAAAAAAAAAAAAAAAAAAAAAAAAAAAAAAAAAAAAAACGTGAAAAAAATGAAACGGTAGATCTGTCATAACAATAAGGATCAAAAATCGCATAGGAACAGAGGGTCGCAAACGCCTATATAATAGATTGGTCGCGGTGGACCAATGGCATGGCCACCACGATCACCAGACCTGTCTCCCTTGGATTTTTTCTTGTGGGGATTTTTAAAAGGACTTGTGTATGAAACACCTGTTGAAACGCCGGAAGACTTTGTAGGAAGAATCGTTGCGGCAGCCGGATGTGTTCGAGATACACCTGGTATGTTTGAGAAGGTGCGCCGTTCCATGCAACGGACATGCCGGACTTGTATCGATGTATCTGGCAAAAACTTTGATCATCTGCTGTAGGCTCAACATTTGGCTTGCATTAGTCGCATGTGAGTGAGTAATTATCAATAAAATGATCTGTAATGGTTTTGTTTCTTCTCTTTGTGTCAGTATTATTTTAGACGCCCTGTAGCGGCTCCGGATCGCAGTTGCGATCCTCTGTTCTTAAACGATTTTTGATTCTTATTGTATGACTGATGTACCATGTCATTTTTTCAATGTTATTTTGAATCACCCTGTAGATTATTTTTTTGGCCTAATAAGGTAGAATTTTACACACGAGGTTCATTAGGGGTATTTGTTATTACCTACATGTGACGGAGACGTCATCTGTTCAGTTCGCCTATTAGTCACTGAATATCACACCGGGCTGCCTGAGACAAGATCGAAGCGTCACGTGGAATATGCACGTGACCTCAGTCCACGTGCAGTCACATCTGGAAACACTTGCTGCGACACCTTCGCAATGCGTATTACTGACGTGAATAAGATGTATTTAAACCTGTACAGTACACCACTCTTTCATGGCTTACGACACTAAATACATATTATTATAGTGCCTTGGTATAGCCATTGATATTTGATGTTTTATTTCGATTCCACTCGAGAATTGTTGATGTCTCTTTTATCAGTGGTAAATTTTTTTATTAATATTGCGATGGAGGCTTAAAGTAGACAAAAATCGGTGAAAATCGATCAATGCGTACATTAAGTGATCTATTATTTAAATTCTTTTTTATCTAACGAATTAATGCCTTGTCTATGTCGACGTCATTAAAGACGAGAAATGACTAGGGAACAGGAACAGGTTGAAATTCTGTCAAGGTCTTCTTAGGAAACCATCTCCCCATTAACCTGGAGTGATTTCGAAAAATGATGTAAAACTGAAATATGGTTGGCCAAAGCGGGATTCGAGCCTGCGTCCTCGTAAATGCTGCTCAGTGCTCAGTCCCCATGCACAGTTTGATCGATATCGAAAAGATATATATTTGTAGAGGATGTGAGGTTTAGTTTCTCTGAGTTTAATTGTTGCTGTAAAAGATTGGATGAATTTCGTCGTCTTTAATTAATTTGTTAATAGTGTGTAATGGTTGAGATTCTGGAATATCGACAGCAGTGGAATTCTTCAATCATTGTGGTAGAGCTGAGAAGATTAAATTATTTATTTTGTAAAATTGGAAACTCAGAACTTTTATGAATTTTTGAGGGCCATGCGGCTGATTTACGTCGAGGTCATTAATCTGGACAATTAGCGAGAAATCGGCCATTCTCGTTTAAAGGAACCATGCTGTAATTTCTCTGGAGTTGGCTCTGGAAACAGTGGAAAAACGAAATGTGTTCGGCCGGACCGGGATTCGAACCGGCGTCACCACGAATGCCCAGGCTTTTCTTCCAGATATACTTTGATATTGGTACAGAGTGGGTTGAGAGAAAAGGGTTCTTTCAAGAACAAGCGCTTGTCGTTGTAATATTTATAGCGATTGTTAACTGATTGTTAGCTCCCATTGATTAATTATGTGGATTTATGATCGTGTAAGATTTTAAACATGATCTGACTCTTTCAAAAAGTTTCAATAGATACAATAGAAGGTTTTTTTTTTCATAGATTTATGTTGTATGATTTTGTGAAACCAACCTACGAGAATAGGCCATCAGCCACCGCTCGAGGTATTCGTGTTTTTTTTATTATGTAAATTGCCATTTGCAGAATTAGTTGAGAATTGTGGTAGTGTGTCAGAGTAATGATTATTGTGTTTTGGTGAGATAAATTCAGCAAACATATGTAGCACCAATCAGTGAATTTTTCATGCGTTTCTATATCGTCAGCTTTTTTTTTTATTTTTAAAGCGGAGACGGTTGGTAATGAAGTCAAAGCGGTGCTGAGTCTGTAAAGATGTGGGTAACATGATCAGCAGTGAGAGTTGTTAATAACAGGATGTCCTGTCCCGTTACTATGGAAGGATGCTGTAAGCCATAGGTAACTAATCGACAGTGGAAAGATTTCTTGCCTTACCTTATCAGATGCATTATCAATATCTAGTGAGTTGAAGATATCCATTTTTTGTTGTTGTGGTTTTGTGGGAGACAAAGTAAGTGATAGTAGGGTGAAGTTATCTGCAGTGTTACTGAGGGTAGGATAAGCAAGCGTTACTGACGTTCAACGCAGGGGTGTGAATGATTGTCATTAGTATTTGTCCAAAAAGATGTGGTGAGATTAATAGGATGATAAGAAGATTAATGACTTGTTACGATAAATATTATTTTTTTGTGTAAAATGATGAGCGTTTAGATATTTTCGGAATAGATTTTTGTGTAACTACATGGAGTTTAACTGTAGGAATCATTCTTCAAAGTAAGGAAATGTGGGAATATAGCAGTACATACACTTTTTATCTGCTTGTTCTGGTTGATCTGGTAGACCAGCAGTAACGCTTAGCATTAGGGAGGTCGTTGGTTCATTTTTTTTATCTGCTTAACGTCTCTCTAACAGCGAGGTCTTTAGAGACGGGAAAGTATGGGGGGCAAGGAATGGGAAGGAATTCTGCCATGGCCTTTTGAAGTAAGCATCCCGGCATTTGCCTGGAGTAATTTGAGAAACCATGGAAAACCCAAATCTGGATGCCCAGACGGGGATTCGAACCACCATCCTCCCGAATGCGAGGTCAGAACGCTAGCCGTTACACCACCACGCTCGGTACGTCTGTTCAAATCCTGATTTCGGTTTTCCATGGTTTCCCGAAATCACTCGAGACGTCATCTTGACGTCCACAAGCCGTATTACTCGGGAAAAAATCAGCCAATTCTCGGAGTCATTTGAAAGCAAGGGACGTGTGCAGGAAGGGCAGTTGACTGTTGATTGGTACATACGGATGGAGAGGTCGTAATGAAAGTGATACTACCCTAGACTGGGAAAAGTATAGTCAAGTGACAGCGGTGGTAGGATTACGACCGCTGAAACTTCGTGTTTCATCAACGGACTAACTCGGCTAGTTACCAGGGAGAAGTTTATCTTCATTTTGATATGCGATTTATTTCCTGTTTGTAGAATGGGTAAGCAGGGATAGGGTCCTTGTTGTTGTAATTCCGCGTCAATGCGTTATTAAGATTAAAAACATTCTCTTCATGTGGTTATAACATATAATAATAATAATTTTTATTTACAAATATTCTAAAAGTATTACTACACACTCATCTTGAATGTGTACTGTTTTCTTAGTTTGCTACTTTAAGGTTTTTAAAATATGAGTTATCTGTGTGTTACTGTTAGTTTCCCTAGAAAATTCCGTTGGCTCAGTGTTAACTTTTTTTGTTAAGAGCAGTATAGATTTAATCCGAGTTCCATACACTTCCTAAATTTAAGTACCAAGCGCGGATTTGAAATATTTTTCGTGACTTTTGTTATAAGTGGTATAATATTCGGATCGTGTTGATGTTGCGGGGATCATTCTTAATGAAGCTTAAATAGGCAATAAATTTTACAGTGACTGTTATAATAAATTAAAAAGCAAAGAAACATAACTTCTGTTGAGAGACGGTTACATTTGTTGTTGTTCTTCTGGTCCCTATCCACCCGGATGTCGGCAACCATCTTGGCTGTCTTGTCTCTGCTGGTTGATGCTCGGATTAGCTCTGTAATTGTCTGGGAGGTTCATGTTCTCAGATGTTTTAGCCAGGAAGTTCTTCTTCTACCAGCACTTCTCTTTCCTGGTATTTTCCACTGGAGAACACTGCAGGAGTTCATAACGGCTATTGTTCCTCATGATGTGGCCAAGGTACTGTAGCTTCCATGTTTTTATGGTGGTCAATATTTCCATATCTTTTTTCATTTTACGGAGCACTTCAGCATTTGTGGTGTGGTCTGTCCATGATATTCTCAACATTCTTCGATACAGCCACATTTCAAAAACTTCTAACCTTTTACTGATAGTTTCCGTTAATATCCACGTTTCAACGCCATACAGGACAGAGAACACATAGCAGCGCAGGAGTCTCATCTTCGTGGTAATTGATAAATTACGGCTTTTAAAAAGATTATTCATTTTATTGAAAGTAGTCCTGGCTTTACCAATACGTGACTTTATTTTATCAGATGGATCCTATTGGCTATTTACTGTGGTGCCAAGATACGTGTACTTCAATGGTCTTCTGGTTAATCATAATATGGCATTGGGAGTTGTTGTTTTTTCCAATGACCATTACTTTTGTCTTGTTTATATTAATGTTATGTCCACATTCGTGACTGCTTTGTGACACTCTATCTATAAGATATTGTAAATTTTCCTGACTGTCTGCAAAAATGAGTGTCATCTGCGTAGCGAATATTGTTTATCCAGTTCCCATTCAACAGTACTCCCATCTCCACATCGCTCAACGCCTCCCTAAAGATATACTCTGAATAGATGTTAAATAATAAAGGCGACATTTGTTACAAAAGCAAATAATTTTCATACGTGTTTCAACATCTGAATTAAGATTCCCATGCATTAGGAGCGTCATCGGGGGACATGCGCTTCTTTCATTAAATTGTGGGCCCTACTTGCAAATTCACTAGACTACAGGTAAATGAAACCGTTATCCTACTCAGCAATTATGAATCGGAATCTGATATTCACAGGAAAAGGAGTTGTAAAGGCTATTCATAACGCTCATATAAATATAATCAGCCAATTAAATTGTGGAAGGGCGTGGCCTGTTGAAGTCATTTGGACAGAAAGAACTTCAAAAATCTTCTCAATCCTCACTGGTACCTCTTCTGATCGCGTCCCACCTCTAACGACCTAGACGTCAATGAGGCGTAGAACCATTAAATTCACAGATGAAGCATATTTACACATGAATGGATTTGTCAATAAGCAAAACTGGCGATTTTGGGGTTCCGAAAAATCCCCATTGGTGTAAAGCGACACTACTTTGAGACGTTAAAGGATGTAATGGCAAATATCATCCTGCGTTTGCGGCACCTCCGTACTTCGAGCGGAAGACATTTTGAAAACATTGTTATATGATTCATTAATTGGAAAGACTACGTTCAGAGGACGAGTTTATATGTGCAATCCGATACATCTGATACGAGCGTTAAAGCGTACTGCGGCATCTGTTAACAGCTTTTAGAAGATTTTGTTGAAACTTCTATATGAAATTCTTACAGCTTTCACAGTAAAAATACCGTTAGTTGCATTATTCCGTCGATTTTTATTTTAGATATTTTATATTTTGAAATCAGGAACGCCTTTCGCGGACACCCTGAGGGATTTCTCTGCCAGTTAATCCAGCGACCATGCGTATGTCGTTATCAAATTGTTCTGGTAATACATACCCAAAAAAAACGGAATTATTTTTTAAAAGCTACATATGGTCCACCTTTGGAACGAAATACACCAGTCCTTGGTATGTTAACAGAGGTAACTGACATCAGAGATCTGCGTACAGGTCACGCAATTCCATTAAATGACGAGCCGGTGCGGTGGTTTGTGGGCGCGGAGTTAGCGCCCGATAGCATCCCAGATGAACCTGGTGAACTAGTTATCAACTTGTGTTCACTACATTCTTCCCGATTCTGGCCTTTTGACACGACATATGTCCTGCTGGAGATGACATCGTGGATGACGAGAAACATGAAGAGATGCAGGCGGGCTGCAATAATTTTCACGTAGTTCACAGCTATCGTGGTGCCTTCTAACTCTACCACAGATACCATGGAATCCCAGGCGACTGTTCCCAACAGCAGAATACTATCGCCACCTGTTAGCCCTAGTACACCGCTTTCTTTGTAATAAACTTTATAATGCAGCTGATGCTAATGAAGTCTCCTGGTCTGACGAATGGTTAAGCCATTGCGTCGTTGGTATACCACAGCCATTCTTACTTCTGGTGGATTAACATCCTTGCGTTGCTGGCTGAACTGCTGAAGTAATCAGAATCTTGTAGAGGACTAGATACTCCTTTATACGGACAGTCTTCAGCTTGAATAAGAATAAAGTTTCGTAAGCAATGATATGTGATTAAAGTCTTCACCCTATGTTAGATCCTCGAAAGAAATAGTAACGGTAAACTACGATCTTAGATACCGTACAGCATACGATTTTTCCTTTTTCTTTCAATATTCAAAACCTTCTTCACCAATTTTGTAAACTAATAATACTTAGCGCGAGATCAGTACATTGTACGAGTCAGCGTGTCTTATTCAATAACATATCTTTGTAGGGAATGTAACAACGCTAAATGTTATAGGCGCTTCAGGCCGAGAGTTATACCTTTGACTGTTTTGACTTAGGTTGTCTACACTATACAATGGAGTCATTCATCTCACTCTTCTACGCTGTGTTATTCGTGTCGGAATATCCCAATGGTTGACGGGTTATTGATAATTCTGCTCGATTGCCGTTCAGGTATCTAATTTCCATTATTATTCCCAATCGTTTGGTGTGATTGCAAGGACAGTTATTTTTTTCCTTTGGGAAATTCGAAGGGTGCTAATGGCCTCGCTGTCGACGCGCCCAAAAGGCACAAAAAAAAAAACAACAATTTGAAACACTGAGTCTGTTGGAGTGTTTGAAGACAAGAAAATTGTGTGGTTGTGAACTGAGAAAGCTTGCAATTCTATTTGCTGTGAAATTCGTAGTTTTTATTTTTTGATGGAATTGACAACAGCTGAAAGATTAGGTTAGATGGAAATGAAAAATCACTGGAGAAATCGCGTCTAGTCAGCCTGACAGACTAAACGTTTGCTCTATTCCATCTAGAGTACCTTTACTTACGTCTATCATTCATTGCTGCCTCCAGTAAAGAGATCGTTTATCGCTATCGTTTGCATTGGTGCGTGATACCGTTTTAATTCATGCGGAATGAATAGAATAAAACGGTGGTTACAAATTTCGAGTAATCGACGACGTTGGTGGAGGGCTGACTACGCACGTGACATGCCGCCGCGCCGGCCAGCTGAGCCCTGTCGCCTCTCGGATCACTGTGCCACTGGGCGGGCTGTCACGTGACCGGGCCGCGCCGCGCTGCCGTGATCAATAGGGCGGATACGGGACTCCGCGCCGCTCTGTTCGCACATCACCCAAAAACGCGACTCAGCGTCACAGATCACATGTTTAAACCCCCCTGCACGTGTCGTGACTGACTGCTGTGCAGCCCAAATTATCATCCTTGTAATGTTATCTCTGGGTGTAAAAGAAGGCTTCATTCAGATGAGAAAAGTTAGATATGGAATTACTCTAGTACACCACGTCCAGCGAATAGGATGACATGTTATAACGCTACTGACTGACGTATAAAACAGAGATCCATTTTTTCTTTGATGATTGGCTCGCCAACGATGAGATCATCAGAATTGGGAGAAGATTGCGGAGAAAAAATCTTAAGGGGTTTTCAAGTAACCATCCTAGTATTTGCATTAACAGATTTCGAAAAATCATGGAAAATCAAAATCTGTATGTCCAGGCCTTCCTCAGTAGTGCTTAACTACCAGACTCGTAATTTTCAATTAATTCGACATTTTATCTTAATACTGTGGAATACCGTCGCTTATTAAAATGGGCCACGAACAAAACCAGTTTTAACGGTTTTTTGACGAGATACATCATGAACCATTCTTAAAGATTTGAAAGAATGCGTTTTTTCCCCTGGAAATTGCCACCGCTCTCTGAGAATTTTTATTGCCTGGTGGAGTGTAAATGGTTCAAGCAACCTGAAGTCCTTAATGCACAAACTTCTGAAGTAAGTGGTAACGCTTTGGCCTGTCATTAGGGAAGACACGGATTTGCATGATTTTTTCCTTATCCATTTCAGAAGAATGCCTGGATGGTTCCTTCAAAAGACCATTGCCCAGTGTTTCTCTCTCTTTTCCTCTTACGCCTCTAATGGCTGAATACCTGCGCATATTGAGGCGTCCTTTGTATTTCGCAGTTTCAGTCTCCACCTAGCGCAATATTTTATTATATCATTTCCTTGCGTGCTTTTTTCTCACTACCCATTGATATTTGAAGCATCACAATTTGTTTTTACAAAAATTCATCTAAATACCAATTTATTTTTACCCCAGGAAAATTTGACTACAGCATATTTCATTAATGCGACTACATCTGATATTTTATTTAGTTTTCTACAATCCGTTTTTCCTTCGTTAATTTTGAACCATACCAAACGCATTTAAAATTAATTCTTCCATAGATCTACGTGACCAAATATGGGAGAAAATTCTTGTTTTTATAGCTAGGAAGTGGAATTCGCTCCATGCACTGTTAACGTTATAGCTATGAAATTTGTTACATGTATATAATGGACCCTGAATTAAGAGTATTCCAGTAAAATGGTATTGATATGTGGCAAAATCATCTCTTATAGAAACATTGTCTTTTTATGCTCATAACGTACAACTGTGTTTTTAAAATGTTTAGTTTAGGTGGATGATATGGTCGATATTTTAGTCAAATTTCAAGTTCGTATATAAAAGCTTTTTAAGGTAGACCTGGTAAAAAAAAAATGGTCTAACAGTCACTACTATGACGCCAGCTCACACCTTATTTTGTTAATGGTGAATTTTTTTGATACATTTTTTTCGATATCCAACATTGTTCGAAAATGTAGTACTTTTGGAAAGCTGGTCACACAACGTCGGTAATGATAAATATAACCTGCAGACTACTTGTATTGTGTTAACCCATCAGTAGTTCCACATTCACTTCTAAATCGCTAACTTTAGGCATGTGGAGATAAGGGTAGGTGTGAATGATTCTGCTTTTAGAACTTTAACGAAATTAATTAACAGCCTCGTGTGTATGAGCTACCCGTCCGAGTGATTTGCTTAATTTGGCTCACTACTCGAAGTACAACGTTGAGTTGATTGCTGTTTTAAATTTCGTCCCCTTAACTCGAATAAAGACAAACAACATTTCAAGAATAAACTTATTTACCCATTTCATCACAGACAAAAATTTCTGCCACTCATTTGGTTAAAAAGAAAAGTAAGTAAGACACTTCATAAAGAATATAGGGAGGTAAGTATTGCCACTACAACTTATAAAACAATACTATACTATCCCAGAAAACATAACGTTCAAACCACTTTCAGAACCTACACAGCCTACATTATTATTTCGCCAGTAGCTAAACAAGTCTCATTCTCGTCTCACAGCTCTAAGATTTTCCACTCGTAACCACACCACCGCCAGGATAGTGTAATAAAAGTGCTAACAACAGCATATTCAACACAAAAACTTGCAGTCTGCCAGCTTAAAAATTACCCAAAGTTTTAAAAAAACTTCTATGTCCATCGAACTTCGGATTCCAAATGAAACAAATATTACAGCAACTACAAACGTGCATGGGTGGGGGGTGAGGACATCAAAAGTGATAGATTCGCTACGCATATCTACGAAGTAGATCATCGAAGACGGCTTGTTTCTTCTATATTTGAACAAACTAGTATGTGTAAAATTGTTGGGAACATATTTCATGCGTTTACTCAGAAGTTGTCATTTAAAAATGTTTTGTTATTATTTTAATTCGCATTTAATATTTCTCATCCATAAAAGAGTCGTACCGCAGAGCAAATTGTTCCCATTTGTGATAAAGAATCGTTAACTTGTGAATGACGTGTCATTCTCGATTGTGTTGTAGCATTTATTTATGCATTCCTCGTCTTTGTACCTAAGTCAGTCTGTTAGCGCCACTTTGGAGTCCTCCTTTAGCAAGGTGTCCCCTCAGACAGCCTCTCTTGGCGACCATGTCCCCCGAGAGTGCCGTCTCGACTCTTCCTCCCCCCCCCCCCCCCTCTTTTCCCTCGCCTCTCCACCATTCCTTCCTCCTTTTACACTCCCCTAAGTTGCACTGGGGAGCCTACCCTGACAGGCAACTACACCTCTCAGACATTTTTTGAGCCTTCTGTTTCTGGGAGAGCGGAAGTTACAACCAACATTGTACATGTTTTCATGAACAGACAGTATTCGAAGGAGGATTTTTAATTCTTGACAATTGAAAGATGGATCCTGGAAATTGGTCTTTTTCCGCTGTTTGGTACTATACAAAATACCTCACAAAGAACAATATTCTGAGATGATGATACAGATGTCTTTCTAACTATCAAAATTGTGGTGCTACAACTGTCAACAAAACCCCTATACGAAAAATAATGTTTTCAACTCGGTATCGCTACTTACTACGTAGTGATCAATAAATTTTACAAAAAAAAATACAATTTTTGATCTGCAGCATTTGTGGTTTCATTTAAATAGCGACCGTATGAACGGCAGATCGCTTATCAACAGTTGTTTTTTGTTTTGTGACCGACCAATCGCATGATATTTTTATGTTTATAATAATGCTATCAGACCGGTATGATTGAAGTTGATTTGCCCATAAAGTAATTTTAGTAGCACAATATGAAACAGGTGTATCAAATTCTTCCCTGTCTTTCCAAAAAAATAACAAAACTTTAGAAAGTTCAATAGATATTTCTGTAGGGCGAGGGTGGGAGGGTGGGAGGGGGGGTGGTGGTAGTTGACATTGTGAGGGTTGGATTGGGGAAGATTTTACAATTTTTAAGCCTCATTTTTGATGAACAAAATTCTACACTACCGAATACAGTAAGGACGTGAAACGCGAAGCATCATACTATATCCAATGTCCATATTATAATCTTATTCAAATGAGTGACCGAGTGTGGTAGGTAAACGGTAACGCTCTGGCTTCGCATTCTGGAGGGCGCGCTTTCGAATGCCCTTCAGACACTTCCAGATTTAGAATTTTAATGGTTTCCAAATCACTCCAGTCAAATGCCGGGACGCTTCGTTAAAAAATAACGTGACCAAATTCCTTCCTGTACCTTGCCCCCAGACTTTTCCCGCCTCTCATGATCTTAATATCGACGAAGTGTAAAGCCAGAAGCAAAAAATAAAAGTATTGAAACATGACGTTAAAAAATTGAGATTACATACTTATTTTGACTTCTTGCTCCGGTGGCACTTCACGTAGTATCATAAGATGTATGGAAGATTCTCATTCAGATCTTGAATGACAAGTATCCGGAATTATTTTCCTAAACTGCTTTAAACAGTTCACTTTCATGATAAAACCAATTACTATTAATATTGAATATAATTTCACTTCCAAACATCAGAAATTGCATCCTGATATAGTGCTTCAAACAACAAAGGTGCTCTGAGTAGTTTTTTCCCATTATATTATTAAAATTATTTTACGTAGTTTCCTCATTTGCTATTCGCATTCGATATGGCTATCTATGGGAATCATGTTATAAGTTAAATCGCAGAGAAAACGAATGAAAACATGTTCTATAATTTCATAAATGATCTTTTAGACTTATTTTTTCTTTTTTTATTAAACTTGTTTTATCTCCGTTTTAGGGACCTATGTAAACTGTGAGGAACGCACACACTATGTCCGGAAGTTAATAATTTTGTTTTGTATTATTGCTCAATATTTCATATTTGTGGGTGTTCATCATATTGACTAGTAGACATCAGAGCAAAAACGTATTTTGATCACCCCGTTGAAGAGTATCCTCCTCTTATGATCTTTGTACAGTTGTTCCATCATATGAGTCTTGTTTTCTAAGTTATTCGCAAACGGAAAAACCCAATGCACGTTAATTAATAGAATTGTTGTTGATTGATTCATCAAACGGTGCCGTTGTAAAATTAACTGCATATGGTCTAGGAAGTCCGGTTCGAATTCGGTCACTCTTTCATTTTTGTTTTTAATGTTTCTATTAATACACTGATAGTTACTTCTGTAAACTTGCTGAATTCATTAACTGCATCACGAATGATCGTCAGTAAATTTCATTTCAGCTGGCTTCGTAATATGCCTCTTCCACAGCTGTTGAAGAAACTTCATCAGTTAACAGTTTCACGTCTGCATTAGTATTTTACAGAGCTTAGAATCTTGCAAAATGGGCCGTAGCGCCTTTCGCTGATTTTCGTACAATGTGTCTAACATTTAACGAACATAGCGATTCTTGCCTATGAATATTCTAGAAATTCATAGCTATTCGATGGAACAACTACACCACGGGAATGTAAATGGATATATTCGGGAGATAGATTTCCGTGTTAATAAATCTGAGTAGCTAAAAGTGACGAAACATGTCCTGTTTGTTTTCTACTTCTACATCGATATTTCATGACTCCTAATGTTTTAAGATCAAACGTTTAAGGTTACTCAGCTAGTAATTTTGTTATGTGACATATTTTTGTCGAGATTCTTTGGACATGATGATAATGCTTACTTGAAGTGTATGTGGAAGCGTAATATTTAGCAGCAAACTTATTGTAACTATCTAAATACATCGTGAAGACGATATCACTAATATGAGTGGTCCGACAATGATAAATTTTCGTACGTTACATCAAGCTTCTAATCCAATTAGGTTCTAAAAGTTTTTACTTGTTTTGGAAAGCTAGCATCTATTGTAGCAATTCGAGTATTAATGCTGTTTTGTATAGGTTTTGCTGAGATGAACCTGTATAAGAGAAATAACTCAAATAAACTCCGGTAACTGTATTTGAAATTGTCTTTTATTGAATATATTTTATTAACTCGCTTTGGGCTTTGTCTGTGCGGGTGGAATTTAGTAGTTGATTTTAAACTAACTTCTCGATGAGCTAGAGACTTGAAATTTTGATCATAGCTCAGAACTGGATGACAATGCATGAAAATGTGAAAAAGTTGGAAAATTTTTCCGGAAAATTTGAAAATTCTGGAAAAACTGGAAGTAGTATTTTCTATGGACCGATTTGGCTAATTTTTTAAAATGTTCGTAATAGTCCCAATAAGGATTTTAGTTAATGAAAAATTGAAAAAGTTGCACGGAAAAATGGAAAATTCGGTGAAAACTGAATGTCTTTTTTTCTGTGTATCAATCGGGATAATTTTTTAAAATGTTCATGATAGTCCGAATAAGGTTTTTAAAGAAAGAAAAATTGGAACAGTTGCCTGAAAAATTCGAGAAAACCTGAAAATACTTTTTTCTTTGAACCAATTTAGCTATTTTTTAAATGTCTTTAATAGTCTGAATAAGGTTCTCGGAGAAAGTTCTGTAACAACTGAAAGTACATTTTCTAGGAACCGATTAGGCTAAATTTTTTAAAAATGTTTGCGGAAGTCTGAAAAATGTTTTTAGGGAATGAGAAATTGGAAATGCTGCCTGAAGAATTGTGCTTTTTACATAATATGGTTCGCCACAAATGCCTTTTAAGCAGTTAGTTATAATTTCATTTTGAATACATCAGGCCATAAATTAAAGCGGCATCACGCGCCACAAGATTAGAAAGAACACTGGCTTCATCTCAGCGCAGTAGTGTTTGAAGTTTTTTATGGAACATAAGAGAAGTTTTTCGTTTTATAGAGTTTGAATCATCTCAGTAAAATCAATCCAAAACAGCATTAATATTAGAATTGCTACAATAGTTACCCACGAAAACCAATAAAGATGCTAGCTTTCCAAAACAAGAAATTGTTTAATTTTTGTGCTCTTTGGTTACATCAGTAAACATGTTGATAAGGGTAAAATCGTTTGGCCGCTCTTTCTAGAGACAGTTAAAATGATTAACTTCAGAGATAAAGTAGTGGTGGTAGGTAGATCGTAAAATAGATCACATTACGTGTCTTTAGCGATACTTTGAAAAGACTTTTTTTTTTACTTATTGCTTTACGCCTCGCTAAGGTTATTAGAGGCGGGATGGGACTGGGGACAAGGAACGGGAAGGAATTCTGCCATCGTCTTTTTGAAGGAAGCATCCCGGCATTCCATGGAAAACCCAAATCTGGATGCCCGGACGGGGATTCGAACCTGCGTCCTCCAGAATGCGAGGCCAAAACGTTAAGCTTTCACCCTCCACGCTCGGTTTGAAAACATGCTGAACCTTTCATGTAACAATGGAGTGAAATAGATTATTGTTTGGATTCTTTTAGAGAATTTTTGTCTTAGCGACATAGCTAACTCTACTTTCACCTGTATTTCATACCTAACCCACTAAAATCTGAATCCAAAATAACTCTCGTATGTGATGCTAATGTGCTTATTCCTTGACACTGAGATCAAAAAATAAAGATAAAAGACATGTTAGGGAAAGGCAGGAGGCAGTGGGCTGGACCCAGCCAGGCTTTTGTTTTCAGGTACTGAGCAAAGGGTCGACCGCCAACCACGCTGCTTGCGCCCCGCCCCGCCCCGCCCCGCCCCGCCCCGCTTTCATGTGTGTGAGGCGACTTTGTAACAATAGCACCACACTGCACTAAAAATGCTACCAGTATTTCTGTGTGGGTTTGCTTCCTACCTGCTTCTTGCTTTACGTGTCTCACTCTACACTATCAAGAAGTAGCTCTCGAACCATCTTCTTGAGGTACAGTGCTATCTCCTACTGGTGATTCGCAATCATCCTTGGTTCTGAAGCAGCAGAATGGAAAATATCTACTGTTGTGCAGCTGCACCACTTTCTCATTTCTTCAACAGTTGATGAGTTACTCATCGTTTTCCTTTATTTTTTCTTAGATGATGAGGCATAATCGTGTGGTATCTTCCGATGTCCCAAATAATGTGTATTGAATTCTTTCCTTTTTTATCTGTAAGCTTAGTATTTTTTTATGTATCACACTGACATAAACTCCCTATCGGAAGGTAGCATATAGAACAAAAGTGTAAATATAACCTCTACTCAAGCTGAGTTCAGAACGGTCAGAGAATATTCCATAATTACCACTTTTCTTCTATCATGTTCTACAGTTTGATCTCATCTGCTTTCCGACTAACATTTATCATCAAAAACACTTTTTTTTTTTTTTGCTAAGATTTTACGTCGAGTCTACGTCATTACTGTCGCGTGTGGACGGAGCGAGCGTGGACACTTACCACACTGACGGGTTAGCCCTAGCCTCGCAAATGTCGTCTGTGGTTTCCAGTCGGCATCTGTAGGCATCTGGCTAGGATAAAAGACTTAGTTTACTTAAAACCAGGACATAGGTGTTCCTCTGGAACAACATCAAGAGTTTTGTTTACTTGATTTGTTGTTGAAAACTGTTGCATGGTAATGTTACATGGAATTGATACATAAATCGGAGTTTTCCGATATTGGAATGGTAGACCATAGGATCCAAAGATTAATGCAGATGCATTCCTAGCCAGCGGAGGGAGGATGATAGAAAAAATGCTTGAAATGGTCAATTTGGATGGTAACAGGACTGCCCTACAAAATTTCACCTCACGGACTGACTAGAAATGTACGCGCCGAGAAGCGTTCCAGGCCCTGAAAGTGGGGAAAACTCTCTTCTGGTTGGCTGTATGTCATGCCGTACAGGCGTGTACTTCACGTGTCTGTAGGGTGTGTTCCTCGTGTACCAGCCGTGCTGGTTGACTTTCTCACAGTAAGGACTGCAAGACCAGTGGCCTTGCTGCTGGTGTCATATAGAAGTGGTGTGGTGTGGCTCAGAAACAAGCTGCCTTTCTTAATGATAAAATCTATACTAGAATTAGCCAGGAGAGGGTTAGTGATGAGGAACTGGAAGGAAAGGAAATCAGTCATGGCCTTTCGGAGAAACACTCCCGACACTCCCTTGGAGCGATATCGGGAAATCATGGAAATCTAATATTTAGATAGCCGGACCGGGGATCGAATCCACATCCTCCTGGGTGCCAGACAACTTTCTCCCACTAGGTTGGCTTCCAAATAGGTCCCAAATATGTTAAATAGATCGCTTGCTCAAAGGTACTGACTTTAACTAACACCAAGAGTAGCACGTTCTCTTGCTTTAGAATTTACTACCATCGGTTCTGCAGACATTAATAGGCAGTGTATAATTATTTTAAAATAAGAAGGACCACGTGTTACGCCAAGCAGCTCCATTACTGTGGTTTCATTTTCCCTTGTCAAATTTCTCAAACTTCAGCACTGCTGGTGAACGTGCATAAAACGTCGAGTGCTCAAGTTTTGCGCCCATGTTCTGCTGGCAGCCGATAAACAGCCTGCGCTCCTTGTCCCCTCTTCTCAGCCTTTGACGGCCAACTCAGCAAATATTTCCAAACAGTTTACTGGAGTTCTCCTTTTAACAAGTTGGCCATTTGCTCTTCTCCAAGTTGGGCGCTCACCACGTCGTAGAAAGTTGAGTCGGCACACCGAGCCAAGTCTTATTAACTCGGCCTCACGTCAAAGCGGCCCCTATGAGAAACAGGTAATTCAGATAAAGGCACTCAGTTTATTTGCTTGATTCGTCGGTGGTCGACCTGCGCAAAGCAATTCGGCTGTTACCTCTAATTTTGAAACTTCTTCTCTTTTATGTGTTACCAATCAAAATTCGAGCGTTAGATGCTGCTTCTTGAGTGAGTACTCTATCGTTTTAAAATAAGCAGTCTGAAAACATATCCGGATATTCCGAGCTTGAGTAAATCCAGTTTTACCGCAGTTATTTAATACTGAAGGAAGATTTTGGACTGAATATAAATCAAAGCAAGACTAAAGTGATGAAATGTAGCAGAAATGATACCAATACTAGTAGATTAAATATAGAAATAGGATCGGATGCAATAGGAGAAATAAGAGAATTCTGTTACTTGGGAAGCAAAATTACAACCGATGGCCGAAGCAAGAATGATGTTAAAAGCAGAATAGCAATATCAAAAAGAGCCTTCATGAAAAAGAGAAATCTTATAGCCTCAAATATTGATATAGGAATTAGAAAAAACTTTTTAATACTCTATGTGTGGAGCACAGCACTTTACGGTAGCGAAACATGGACTTTAGGAATACCGGAAAGAAGGAAAATTGAAGCATTTGAAATGTGGTGTTACAGAAGAATGCTGAAAATTACGTGGACATACAAAGTAAGAAATGAACGAGGTTTGGAAATGATGGGGGAGGAAAGAAGTTTGTGGAAGAAGCTTAAGCAAAGAAGAGACAGGCTGGTAGGTCATATTTTAAGGCATGCTGGATTTGTTAATTTGCTCGTGGAGAGAACTGTAGAGGAAGACATAGATTAGAATATATGAAGCAGATAATTGAGGACGTGGGTTGTAGGGCATATGTAGAGATGAAGAGGTTAGCACAAGATAGGAAAGGATGGAGGATTGCATCAAACCAGTCAAAAGTCTGATGACAGCAAAAAAAAGAAAAAAACATCATTAGTGACATATAAAAATAGTACAGAAGTTTTACTTTCCGTTTTATTCACGTGTAGTGAAACGGATGTTGTTTATTTGCTTGGCACTGAAAGGAAACTAATGTTTTGCCAGTCAGATAAATTTTGGATGTTAGCTTTTATTCCGAAAGTTATTAGATTCTACATTACTCCCATCGTTCAAAGACTGTTTCTCCAAATGATTTCATCTTCGAAAGAAGGGTTATGTTTCATCGATTTCACCAAACAGAAGTTATCTGTTAGGAAGAGAAATCAGAGTTAAAGCAATGAATTGTTTCTACAGATACGATAATTTTTCGATATGCTACTTGAGCAGAGAGTGTAGAGCCGAGTAAGAGATACAATATCTGAACAACACGTTAATTTTGTTTCTTCTTTAACCTTTTACACCTAGTTAAATGCCGAGAAACCACAATGCTCTTTAAAGAACAGAATTTTTCAATAAATGTTATGTAAGCCTTCTAATCCATTATACTTCCGATGAAACAAACGTGATCAGATCGAAGGCATATTTCATGGATCAGCAACGTCAGTTCAGACGCTAGTTTTGGTGCTACGAGAAGTGTGACTTTCAGGGAGTGAAAGTTGGCAAAAATGTTCAGGGTATACAGTCGAACTCATCCAGATGTTTCGGAGTATTTTATTAGTATGAAATATCGAGTTCGCAATATTTCGCGTAAACTGTAGTGACTCTAGCAATCCAATCATACATTAAGCTTTGTGTGAGTGAAACATTGTAGTACTTAGATAAATATTAGCTGACTTCATTTCTAGAAGTCGAAGATTAATTTTACAGCTTTATTTGGTATATATTTGAAAGAAAAGTCTATGTCACCAATCTTTTATTATGATACACATATGTGATTATTTATTGTGATGTGAACTGTGTTATTGTATACATTTTGCACGAAAGATTTCGCAAAACCGTGGTATGTATTGCCTTTGGGTAGCTTTAAGCAACAGTATCTTTGGCTGTATAGAGAACAGACTCTGAAGACGGTGTGATGGCAGGTGTATATGCCTGAGTAGAGTCCAAATAAGGTTAGTAGATTTTTATTAACAGACCTGCTTTTAAATATCTTAATTCTGACTTATATACATTGCGCGCCATTAATAAATGAGTGTTAATCCAGTTCTGTGTTATCCGGAACTTTATTTTGATTTTCATCCATGTTAGTAACATCCTGTTTATTTATGAACTGTTGCAAGGTTAAACGAGAGGAATTTCGTTAGTGACTACTTATGCCAGGATTTAAATGACATAAGTCTAATGATTTTACACATGGTGAGAATTTCTAAAATGTTTGTTAACAAAAATTCCATCGGTGATACTAATAAATAATTATTATCGGTTAGAAACAAGTGGATGTTTAGAATCATGTTATAGCTTCCAGAGCCATCTGCTAAGTAGGGCTGTTAAATGTCCAATTAAAAGAAAATAAACATTTACATGGCATCAAAAAAAAATACTTTCGTTATTTCTTTCAAACTCCTTAAGTAAGTAAGAGTATTAATGAAAAGCGCAATATGTAACAATTGCTGTGATTTATGTATAATATGGTCTCTCCTTGTTACATAATTTGTAATCCATGGAATATTTCTATCGAATAATTGGTGCATTCACACTTATTACATTCACTGTTAAATTCTGTAACTTTGTTGACGAAAGATCTTTGAAGTGTTAAGTGTAAGGAATCATTCGTTTCTCAGTGTATGCAACTGCTTTGAAGTATTGGTTCAAATTAATCCATGCTCTGCTAGATATAAGGGAGAGAGCTTTTTGTGTGATATATTTTATAATGTAATTAACGCTCTCTGTTAGCCTGTTATCAGAGTGAAGTACTACGGTTCCTAATTCTCTGCCCGGATGTTCTTCTTTTAAAGATCCGTGGACTGGAAGTCTTCCGCCAATTAGGGTCCTGCCCCACGGGCCCTCAACTCATACCGATTACCCACCCCTGCCCGGGCAGAAGGGCTATTTTTATAACGCCCGCACGCTGGACATTGGCTCAAGATCAAACTACCTTGCCTCTGCTACATAATATAATCTTTGGAAACAGAACGGGAAGAGAATCGGAGTAGGCGACACTGCTGTTTTCATTGAATGATTGCCTGGTAAATATATTAGCGTCTTGTGTACCACTATTGTATTCTCTACGAAATTCCCATGCTCTTACAGTTGGAAGGTACAGTATTTGCCTAACAAGAATAGCTGACGTATTAAAAAATAAAGAAACTTGTTGCGGTAGAACGTCTCAATACAACCCGGGCGACCGAGGTTTGATTCCCAATGAAGTCGAGATTTTTTTTTTTCGATCGAAGTTACACGATCGAAACGACTCCCAGACCCGTTCAGCCTGCTGTTAAATGAATATAGTGCAGGAAACTGCGCGTCGAAAGTAAAGTTAGAAAGTTGGCCGGAGCGCGCGTCTGACATCCTCACCTCCACCCTTCGTGCCAGTAGGTCGAGGGAGAGAGTATAGAGCTCCACCTCTGTGAAGCTCTAGCGTAGTCGCGACTTTTGTCTCTTCTAAAAACAGATTCAAGCAAATTTAAATCAAGTTGGTGATCTGAGAAACAATACGCTCCGGTACTGATTTCCATCCATGGAGTCAATAGTTTTTCTTTTTAAAAATATGTTTTGTCAATTTTTTTATTGGTCACAATTGCTCTTAATTTTGGGAGTACAGCCTTCAGCTGAAGTGTCGAATAATTTCTGGGAGTGTTCTAGCAGAGAACAATCTATTTTAACACTCTCTAATTTTATTCGGAATTTTTTTAAAAAAATCGACGCTTCTTAAAGAAAATAGGAATGTAATCGTAGGCTTCCGCGGCCAGAGTCAGCTGATTCTTGGCTGTCCGGGTGGCGCCGCGTCATGCTCATCGTAGCCGACGTTTCGACCCTCATTCTGGGGTTTTCTTCCAGGGCAGAACTGGAAGAAGACCCCAGAATGAGGGTCGAAACGTCGGCTATGATGAACATGATGCGGCGCCACCTGGACAGCCAAGAATCAGCAAAATAGGAATCTTCAACTTAGGACAGAATTAAAATACCCAGCGCCATAACGCTCGGTCATGTCATTAGGGAGCTTGTACGTTCAAATCCCTGTGCAGCCTTGCAGATTTAGGTTTTCCATGGTTCCCCAAAATCACCCCAGGGAAATGTTGGGATGGTTTCTTCAAATGGCTGTAGCCGAATTCCTTCCAGTTCCTTCGCCCTTTTCCCGCTTGAAGTGTGTCTTGACATCGATGATGTGTAAACCCATAAGGAAAAAAATTTGATACCTAATATATTATACAAGTCAACGTTCCGTAACAATTGTAGTATGCATTGTATGTGTCCCTATTAAAAACAAGGAAAACTATATTTTTGATCGTTAATAGTATTTGTTTCAAGTAAATTAGCACCTAAGGCTCACTTCCGATTATTTCTTCTTGTTTGTAGTGCCATAAATCGCTTTTGGTTTTAAGATGAGATTCTTCGACCGTCATGCAACCAAGTTGAGTTGCTAGATACGACAATAGAAAACGGAATAATTTGTCTTATTACTAGCATAAAATAATTTATAGAAATTATTTTTGTTTTAAAACCAGGAATTTTTCACTAATATATTATCCAGCTTAAAAAATATTTAAAATTATTGTACAAAATACAGATTAAAAATATTAATACTGAAAATCTAAACCTAAATGCTATGAACAAAATTTGTATGCTATGCAGAAGTAATTTTTGAGGTGGGAACTTGTGTGGCGACTTCTGTGTGAACTCGCTGCGGTAACAGAACGGCGCGTCACTCTGGAGCCACACACTGGCGACACGCAATTGCGCATGTTCTGTGTGTCAGCTGGCTGTAGAAATGCAATCGCTTGTGTAAAACACGCTTGCTTAACTTAAAGGCTGTAAGGCAGTAATATGTTCCTAAGGCAAACTACCGGATAATAACGCACAAGAACAGATAGACGTCATTAGCACACGTCAGATGTTACTGAAAGATAATGGAATTAGTCCTCAGCTTTTCAAAAATTTGTACAATTTAAAATATGTTTTTCGTGTACTAGAATTGTGTGTGGCTTACTACGTCTGGATTTTGTACATGTAGGTACTTTTCTCAACCGACAGACGTCTATAGTATGCAGTAGGAAGTTGCTGAAACGCAGAAAAGAATAACTAGTCTTTAACGTTTCACGAATAGGCGAAAAAGATTTTTACTTCAGGATTTATTTTTCATACGTTACATTTGTGTGGAGTTTATTACAGGTGGGTTTTTGTGCATGTAGGTATTTATCTGTCTAAATTACATATGTTGTCATGTTTACATTGTTATTTCGTATGGTGGCAGCTATTATACTCGCGAAGAACGTTTGCACCACGTAAGCTGAGTTGCTTGTGGCTGATCTCTCTTAGAAAGAAATTTATGTACAAATAGAATTTTAAACTTTTTTCTGAGTAAAGAAAGAGACAAGTTGTTCTCATTTCCACCTTACGTCCCAATACATAAAATATTTTTAATCTTAAGAGCAAGTTATCAAAATTTTGTTATTATCAATACAATACATATTTCCTCTTTTCATATGGAGTCCGCCTGTTGTGTGGTTCCCGTTCTGACCCCTGTGTGTTATGCAGCCCGCTGTGCCCCGCAGTATTGGTTGCAGTCTGCTTGTCAAGCGGGCTGCTGGCCGCGTGGCCCGCTGGTCATTAGGCCCTCGTGTGTCTGCCCGTCTCATATTGATCTCTGCTCCTGTCGGCACGGCGGACACTGCCGATGGAATACTGATGAGCCCAGTGGCTAGGGCTACTGGCTTCCGTCCGCACATGGTCATGTGTGTTACACAAAGTGTGAGATAGGCTGGCAACCGTACGCTGTCAGTCTCAATGGAAAATGAAATTTATTCCATAATCTCTTTCAAATACAGACACTGTATTACCTCGCGAATGCAAACTGTGCCGTTTGATAAATAGGGAGGCAATTCACTACCACATTGACTACTGCTATTCTTGGGAGTAACTTCGAAGTATATGTGTTTAAAAGATGGCTGCACAATAATAACCCACTTAAGTTGCATGTAGCAAAAGCTTAGTTTCTATAGTTATATTAGTATCCAACTCGGAAGAAAAATGAAATTGAGATATGTCTTCAGAACAGATTCACAGGTTCTATAATGCTCTAGCTGGAAATTTGATATTATCTGTAACAGAGATTTTACGATGTTGGTTACAACCGAATATCTCATATCGAGTCGAGCGTTTCTTCAGTATCTATGAATCGGCAGTACCCCCCAGTTTCTACAAAATAACATCTATTAGTGTTCAGTTTCTGATATATTAAATAATGTCTTAAGCGTCGCTACTGTTTGGTTTAACTGATAGAACGCAGCACCTCACTGTAGGATTCACGATGAATCACAATAAGATTTTTGTGGATTACCTGTCTGTGTCATATGTTTGTCCCTGTTGAGGGTATAAATAGATAAAAGAAAAGCAATCGTGTCAAAGCATGCTGCGATTGACGATGCCTGCCTTTCCATACCATTCTACGACATTATGCGGATGGTAATTGTTCTTCAGTGTTCGATTTACTCTTGGCTAGCAAAAAGCTGTGTAGGTTCGGGGAAGATTGTACAATGAGTTTTGAAGAAAATCGTCGGTTTCATGGGAATTGTGGACATATACATCCATTTCTTACTCACGTCGTCTCTGTAAAATTAAAATCTTTCTGAAACTAAAAGTAATTTGAGACATACTTTAGAAACTTCTTTCAGTTGAATTAATCCTGGTATTTCCAAGTCCGGTTTTAATATTCGGTATTATTATTATTATTACTCCGCGATTCACTAAAAGTGTGTGGCGGAGGGTGTATTGCACCTATCCGAAAGGGTAATAGTTTGGAAGGGATACACGGGATATGGCAGGAGGCGCACATGGGCTATTGTGAGGAACCGTCCCAGCATTCGCGTGGAGTGATCTAGGGAAAACCATAGAAAACTCAGATCAGGATGGCCGGAGAGCTTAATCGAAAGCTACTCCTGTCATATTTTAAGTTTACACGCCCGGTAAATCCATTCTATTCCATTCCCTAATCGCTCTTGGAAAAAATGAGTACCGAAAAGAATCGGTTCTGGCCCTGATTTCTCTTATCTTATTTTCGTGGTCATTCCGAACAATATTTGTTTGCTGTCATTCCGAAATACGTCAGTCGAGAATTTTTCAATTAGCTCCTGTCGAGAGCAACGCCTTCGATGTTCCAGGTCTTCCCAACCTAACTTCTTCAACATCGCACTTACGCTTTCGTCCAGCTATATATACCTGTCACGAATCGGACGGCTCTTCTCTGGACCTTCTCTAATGCCTCCATTAACCCCTTTTGATGGGGACCCCATACAGAAAAACAATATTCTATGTGAGGCCGCACTAGTGACTTATATGAAATCGATTTAACTTCCGGAGTGCATTGTTTTAAATTACGACCTAGAAATCGGAGCATACTATTTGCTTTCCCAATTACATTCTCAATATGCTCATTCGACGACAAATTATTAAGAATTGTTACGCCTAGGTATTTAGCGGAATCTACCGTTCTAAGGACAATACCATTAATTGTATATTCATAGTTAAATGGTGTCACCTTTTTACTTACACGCATGACTTGGCACTTTTTAGCGTTTAACTCAATTGTATTGTGTCAAACTCCATATTCTTTCGTAAAAGCGCAGTATAAATTATTTCTCTACCTAAGTGAAACACCGGAAACAGAAATACCAGACGATCTGGATGGTTGCAGCTGAAGTCGAGCATGAATGGAACAGCTGGATCTGGAAACCGAGTCTGGTGAGTGAATCGTAACGTTCGGTATGACATTCTGGAAGAGCTTGGTTTGGCTACCAGCGGCACCTTATAGATTTTGGTTTTCTCTGTTTTATCGCAATCACTCTAAGTGAACACAGGGTAACTCTTCTATACTCTCCGTTCCTCGTCAGAATTATTATGCCGACTCTAATGACCTGTCGCTGCAAAAAAAAAAAAAAAGAAAAAAAAACAACACAACATGTTAAAGTGTTAGACCAAGGAATGAAATCATTAAGAAAACTGGAAAATATTAAAAGTTGTCGATGGGTTCGTAGAAAATTTTTTAAAAGGGATGGTGTTTCACGTCCTTATGAGAAGAAGTCTTCATAGTGATATTTGCGAGTAAAACAAAACTTTTGCTGAATTGAATAAAGATGATTTTCTACTGACGTACAAAATCAAATTAACTAGTTTCGTTCATTTAAGAAAGTTTTACATTCAAATGGACCAAATTCTTAACTTACAATAAAAATTAAGGTCTTTGTGATTTTACTGAGAATGAGACTCAAACGTTTGACTTGGGTCAGTGGGGGTGTTACAGGGAACAGCCACGTCGGTGCGGAGTTACCATATTGATGTGGTGGCTGGCGTTTGCAGGGTCATCTGCGAATTTCCGCACAGTAAGGAGTCGTCACAGCTGCACAACTCAAATGAATCAGACACTATGTCTGACGGTCATCTTCATAAATACTAGGTTCGAAAGTTGAATCTGGCATAGCTAGAAAGTCCTCAGTAACATTAAACAGGAAGATACCTCTCGAGTGAATATAGTATCTCACTTGTGAGACCAAGAAGGTATTTTCTCTCCGAGTTTCTACCAGGTCAGCTTGCTGTGCACGTCTCAACTCTTTACATCTCACTGTCAGCCAGACAAGGCATTGACGAACGAGTATTTTGCGTTGGTGGGTACGGAAACAGATACAGGGCGTTCGCCGGGAAACGCTACCCTCCCAATCTGTTGCCGTCGGCAACTTGCTGGGTCAGTGGAGCCAGCAACTCCCGCCACACGGCGCCGTGAATCACCGCACTGTTTAACACCTCCGCTGCCCCAACAGTGTTGTGAATAAACGCTTCTTTGTGGTTTAGCTGGTTTGGGGCTTCATACTCTTACTAATCTGTACCGTGTTTGAGTGTGAGTAAAATTATGGTTCGTTACAGTTTGCAACAAACAATATTTCTCTACGATACATATGTGAAGAAGAAGTCGTTTAAAAAGTGTCGCAGTAAATTTCGTCGCGAATATCCTGGCGCTTTACTGCCAGCTAAATCAACAATTCTGCGTCTGGTTAAAAAAGTAAGAGAAACGGGTTCATTTTTTAACAAAAAGAGACTGTCGGTCAACCATAATCTCACAGAGGAGAAAATTGACGATATCGCTTTTCGACTAGAACAGTCACCCAAAAAATCATTAAGTCAGTTAGGGCAGCAGGCAGGCGTATCTAAGACGTCAGCTTGGAAAGTAACAAAGCTAGTTCACTTAAAGCCGTACAAAACAAATGTGGTGCATAAAATTACAGAAATAGACCAGGGGCCTAGGATTAGATTTTGAAACTGGTACCTGCAGGGTGTCCACGATGACACTGTTGATCCGCAACTGACGTCATATTTAAATGCTTAGCACATACAAGTTTATGAAGCGTAATTATTATGAAATAGTCCGCGGCCGACGGTCGAACAATGCCGGAAACTGACCGCTCGCTCGCCGGGAGCAGTTTCTTCCTTGTAGCGCTAACAGTGGGTTGCGTTTCCCGGCGAACGCCCTGTACATTTTAGCATCAGTACCTTAACTATCGTCTCTTTAATTTCCACATACAGTCCTACATTTATTACTGGGCGAATCGTTCACGTGTTACATGTCTTTCACCAGAACTGATATGTTATTTCAAACTTTCCGTTCTATCCTCCTCTTCGATATATCTGCCTGACGGGTGCATTTTCAGGGTATGGAGATTTATTGGCGGAATCGCCACTGACAGCTGATTCCCGAGTGTCCCCCATTCACCACAGAAATCCTAGCATTTTTCACAAATCCGTTGACTTCCCCGGGTGCTATTGTCAACGACCAGCGATCAGATGAGGGCAGCGTCTCTCTACTCACTCAATCACCCACACGGGACGCCTTTCCTTTCCTTACCCTTTTATTTTCGTACGTCGGCTAACAGCTGCTACCTATTCCGTAGTGTATTCGCATTGTCCTTGAGACAACCAACGGATACTGGCTGGATTCAATATCCCGTTCACTTCCGGTTTTAGGCAATCTCATTGTCATCGTGAGTACTGTAAAGTAAATTATTAAACACATGCTCGGTGGAGGATTCTTTTTTTTTTTTAACTGCTTAACGTCTCTTAATAGCGAGGTCTCTAGAAACGGGAAAGGATGGGGGGCAAGGAATGGGAAGGAATTCGGCCATGGCCCTTTGAAGGAAGCATCCCGGCATTTGCCTGGAGTGATTTGGGAAACCATGGAAAATCCAAATCTGGATGCCCGGACGGGGATTCGAACCGCCGTCCTCACGATTGCGAGGCCAGAACGCCAACCGTTACACCACCACTCTCGGTGGTAGAGGATTCACGATATCTGCCATTAATGAGAGTAAATTGTGACTAACACATAAAATCAACAGAGTTGTAATTGCCATTCTTCATATTTTCATACATATATCGCAGCTTAGTTTACTAGGTATTGGATTTGATAGTACACTTTACATGATGACAGAATACTTAATTTTGTCGTACATTTAAAGAGGATAAACTGTTTAAATGGCTTACTGCTGAATTCCAACAACGACTGATACATTTTGTTTACATTGTATACACAAAATGTGACGGCATTTGACATGGTATTAGGATATTGACTGAAAAATTACCACTCACTAAGTTTATTGGATGGTCTTTAAACCAGGGCCGGATGGGGGGGGGGGGTAACCGGGCCCGAAATTCCTAGCGCCGGCCATGCTCCCCGCTCTTCCTATCTATCGAGTAATTGCAATCATCTGGATGGATTCGTTTGAAGTTGCTTTATAAAATAATTATTTTAATGTTCAAGTACAACACCAGTCTGAAGATTTGACTGAATTTCAGTTTCAAATACTACTGCAACGCGACTCTAACAGGTAATCAAGTTCTCCCTTGGATCAACTCCTTGTTTGTTAAAAGTAGCTTCTAAACCAGTGTTTCCCAACCTTTTTTGGGTCATGTCCCACTTTCAACATTTTTTTGCCCCCCATACATAATTTTTAATAAAAAAATTATTTGTTATTAAAGAAACTGATATAGGATGCTTTTTGAAAGAAAACACTTTAATATTATCATAAAACACAGTAAGTAAAATTAAAAAACATATAATGAAATACTAAAATTCAAATTCAAAAGATTTATAATAAACATTTATTATGGCAATTTAGTGTGATCCTTTTAAGAATTTGCTTTTTTGCTATATTTTGTAACCATATCTGGCATTGTGTTTAAATAACCCAAAGAGAAAGCGGTAAAGTCGTATCAAGTCAATTTCTAAATTGCCCCCCTAAAAAACCCAAATTGCCCCCCTGTGGGGCGTGGGCCCCACGTTGGGAAACACTGTTCTAAACCCATTAATCATTTTACTCGTCTAGAGAACCGTTGTTGGTTCCACCAATAGTTTAATAACTTCGAGAGATGATTCGCTAACCGGATAGGGGTTCTCAAGGTGACAGAAGACATTAAGTCACACTATTTATGATTTTTAGATCGTGAAAGCACCACCCCTTGGCCCAAAAAAAACCCATGGCTACTTTGCCCAACATGGCCGCTTTGCCCGGCTCTCCCCTAATTTTTTAAATCGTAGAAATTTTATAGGTTTCTTCCAGTTCTACTTGTAATAAAATACACCAGGACCTTAGCCATTTTGCATGTTAATTTCTTGAAAGTTTTATTGTAATGTCAGTGTTTACTCCAGGTGAAGTATGGTTCCTTATCAACTTTAGCACAATTTTAATTGAAAAGGCACTTCAGTCGAGTTTTCATACTGACAGTAAAAAAGATCTTTCGCTACCTACGGTCTATTTACAGCTTTTTTTTTGAAAGATAGCAAAACATTAGTTGATATGGAATTATATTATCGTTTTGTGAACAAATTTCTACAGAGAGGAAATTAAGAAAGTAAAATGTGAATATTATCTTCAAGTAATTTAAGCGTTTGTTTTTGTTTTTGTTGGAAACTTGAAAGATTAATATCTCGTCTCTGCGTCATTTCTGTCTCTAGAATACCATATATGACTAGCAAAACCATTACAGTTCTTGTTCTTTCTCGTGCTTGAATTTGAAAATAATGTTAGTAAGTATACATTCAGTTGATACGGAAGAGAATCCCATTACAAATTCGCATATTTTTTGTGATGCAGGAAACTTCATTTTTTCATAATTCGTTTGTATCATTTTGCTATTATACTACTTTGTCGTGGGAATTCACAATAAAGTGCTTCTTTATCTTAAATACATGGCCTTTGGAGCAGATTTGAAACAGTATGTGACGTCAAATTAAGATTTTAGTTATCTGATGGAATAAAGGGCTTGGAGGGAACATACCCAGTATCCTTCCAAATCTAAACCCAACCTCATTCATTTTTAACCGACTTCAAAAAAGGAGGAGGTTCTCAGTTCGTCTGATTTTTTTATACAATACAATACAATACATTCATTTTCCATTGATCCCAATATAAGAGACTGGCTCTGTGGGATGTGGAAAGTTGTCAATTTACAGATAAACAGTTGCATAACAAAATAATAAGTACACCACTAGATGTACAGTCATAGTATACATGGTATATTAAACACTTCCATTACAAAATAATACATACGCCAGAAGATGTGCAGTCATAGGATATATGGTACATAAAAAAAATTAACAAAATAATACATACACCACAAGATGTACAGTCGTAACATATATGGTACTATAAACAATTACATAACAAACTAAATACATACACCAGGATGTATGTTCAGCGATATCTTCGCCAATTTTGAACCGATTTAAATGAAATTTTTATAGTGGATAGAGTATACCTCCAAAGTGGTCCCATATGAATTTCATTAAGAAACCACCCCTTCTACCCCTTAACACCCCTTAACTTTTATACAAACCCACACTTTTTATCCGATTTTGATGGAACTTTAGAAATGTATAGTAAAATATAAACAGAAAAATACTGTCAACGTTGGGTTTGAAAAAACTGAACCCCTCTCCCCCCTATCAACCCCTTAATTTTTGCCAATGTTCTTTATACAAAGCTAAAGTCTACACCATTTAACTGATCTCCATTAAAGTAAGCATCTATATGTAATTTTTCATGGAAAAGGTTTATGACCCAAAAAATTTAAAAAAAACACCCCTCTCTCCCTTTACACCCCTTAATTTTTATACAAACCCACATTTTTTATCCGATTTCAATAGAACTTTGGACATGTATAGTCAAAAATAAAGAGAAAAATGCTGTCAACATTTGGTTTGAAAAAACTGAACCCCTCTCACCCTATCCACCCCTTACTTTTTGCCAATGTTCTTTATACAAAACTAAAGTCGACATCATTAAACTGATCTCCATTAAAGTTGTCATATACATATAATATTTCATGGAGGTTTCTGACCAAAAAATAGAAAAGCCACCCCATCTACCACTTTACAACCCTTAATTTTATAGAAACCTATATTTCATATCTGATTTTGATTGAACTTTGCCAATGTATACTTTCAAACAAACAGAAAAATCTTGTCAAAATTTGGTCTGCCAAAGCTCAACCCCTCTCCCTCCTACCAACCCGTTAATTTTTGTCATTTTTTTTATATAAAAAGCTGCAGTCGCCACCATTTGACCTATTACCATGAAAGTTGGCACTAATATGTATTTTTTCATGAGGAAGGTTTCTGACCAAAAAATAAAAAACCACCCCCACTCCCCATTAAACCGTTTAATTTTTATACAAACCCACAGTTTTTATCCAGCAAACTTTTACTGTAAAACAAAGAGAAAAAAATGTCAGGTTTTGGTTTGCAAAAACTGAACCCCTTTCCCCATTTCCGCCCCTTGACTTTTGTCAATTTTCTTTTTGAAAAGCTACAGATGACACCATTTGACCGATCTTTATGAAAGTTGGCACATATATGTATTTTTTTATGGAGAAGATTTCTGACCAAAAAAGAAAAAAACTTTCCTAGGTCCCTTTTTACATCCCTTAATGTTTGTACAAACCCACATTTTAATCATTTTTCTGTGGAACTTCGCATGTGTATACTTTAAAGCAAATAGAAAAAGAAACGTACTACTCACATTACTTTGACAAAAACACAAACCCTATTCCCCTTTCTACCCCTTTAATTACTGTCAATGTTCATTATATCAAGCTACCGTTTCTATCTGATTTTGAAGGAAGTATGATCATGTAAACTTCAAAACAAACAGAAAAATACTATCTGCATTTGGTTTAGAGAAGCAAAACCTCTCTTCCCCTTTCCACCCCTTTAATCTACACAAAGCACAGTTTCTATCTGATTCTGAAGAATGTTTGCAAATGTATACTTTAAAAAATACACAACAATTGTGTTTAAATTAGGTTGCAGAAACCCAACCCCTCTTCCCTTCTACCTCCACTCCTCCTAATTTCCAATGTTCTTTACAGATACCTACCGTTTTCATCAGATTTCGATGGAACACTGCAAATGTATACTTAGGAACAAAGAGAAACATTCTGTTTACAAAACCCTCACCGCTCACTCCCTTACCCCATTTAATTTTTGAAAATGTTCTTTACACATAGCTACAGTTTTTATCTGGTTTCGATGGAACTTTGCACATGTATACTTTAAAACAAAGAGAAAAATACTGTCCACACTATCTTCACAAATACCAGACTACTCTTCACCTCCACACCCCTTTATTATTTTTTTATACACACCTAAAAATTTTATATGATATCAATAGAAATTTACAAACGAATACTTTAAATCAATCAGAAAAGACAGTCTACATTTGGTGTACAATAGCCCAATCTCTCTTCTCCTTTACCCCCATCGTTTATAATTTCCAATGTTCTTTACAAAATCCACAGTTTTAAGTACCGTCAAAATCAATTAAGCTATTTTTAAGTCATTGCAGAATATTTATAAAATTTATGTGTCCTAATGTCTCAACATTTACTTCAGATTTCAACTTGGACCCCGAGCTTTTACGTTGTGAAAAGCAATTAAATATCTATATTTTCTGTGTGACGCCGGAACGAACAGATATATTCCAGAGACAGATTTGTGTATGTAGTATGTATTAATGTCCAGATATTACATGTTTCGATTATCGAGCAGCAGCTTTAACAGATGTTATGATTAGATCGAAACACAACCTGGATCAAAATGTAAACTGACATTCCTTAACACAGCATTCAATTCATCCCACTCTGAAAGTTGTTGTAAAGACAGATTTTAAAAAAAAAAAAAAAAAAAAAAATTTCGCTTTAACCAATGAGCTACCAGGAAGTTCGCAAAATGAGAACTGCTGTGGCATATTTAAATAAAAATTAACTATAATACCACTATAAATTTAAAAATAAAATAATTGTTTAAAAAACATAAAAACCGCCTTCAAAAAAAGGACACTAAAACTTTTGAAATAACTTTATACCTTGCTTAGAAGAAAGTAAATCTAAATAGACAATATTTTACATTACTGTTATTGAAATTTTACATTAATTAGTTATTTTTGGAGTCGGTGACAGCCTAAACAAGAAAAACAAAAAGATAAAAACAATAATAAATAACAATAGTACATAAAAAATCATGTTACTACTTACCTACAATTAATTCTAGAAACATTTTTTCAATAAAACTGAAACATATAGATGATACACCGATATTATGCTAACTATAAAGTGTTTACTGCATGAAGCAGCCTACCAACTCACACTATACCGCCAGAGATATGCCTAGATGACCAACGAGGCCGAGCCACAGATAACATACCCTTAATTTGTTTCCCCAAGCTGTCTCCCGCAATAAAACTATCTTCCTCACGACATGCTGTAAAATATTTGAAACTTTGGTCATGCTCTCGGTTCACCTCGAACACCAAATAAAGTTCAGTAATTCGATCTGCGTGATCTGACAGCTGACACCGACTCCAAAAATAACTAATTAATGTAAAAATTTCAATAACAGTAATGTAAAATATTGTCCATTTAGATTTACTTTCTTCTAAGCAAGGTATAAAGTTATTTTAAAAGTTTTAGTGTCCTTTTTTTTGAAGGCGGTTTTTATGATTTTTAAACAATTATTTTCATCTCTTCATTTAAATTTAATATGGTACTGTTGAATTTACTTTTTGATGTACCTATGACCTTATAGCGTCGTTAATCTGCAGGTGAAGTTTCTACATAAACCAAACTGAAATTTTATCATTATTATTAAACTGTCGATAAAAATTAATATTTTATTTAATACCCAATTTTTTTTTAAAAAAGTCGTCTAAATCACTTTAAAAATTAAAAATACCCTTCATTGTTGTTAATAGAGCCAGAATCTGTATTTTTTTTCTTTGTTAGCGTGTGTTCCTTAAAAATAATTCAGCAAACCAGATGTCATTTCATTAACTTTTTTTTTTTAGAATTTACTTAAACAGGTGCTTCGAAAATTACCAAAGCAGCTCAATTTACTTATTAAAAAAAAACCTCTGTCGTGTCACTCGAAACTGTTTCAGCAAACATGTCACTGTGTCCAACTACTGGTGACACAGTTTTAGTGACGTGTCACGTTTACTTGATCCCCGCCAGTGAAGATTTATGGTGACAGCGTAATGGAACAGCCGCTAGATTTACGATGCATCAAGTTCACGTCTCTTAGTACACTGCTTCAGAGATAATCAATACAAACCAAAGTCAAATCCCGCTGGCTGTTCAGCAGACTGGCGTTACATGATTTTGTTTGTACTATTATTCAAGAACTTAACGCCACAACCCGCTATTCTGTTGAACAGCACATATGGCCAGACATTAAAATATTGTGTTTTTACAACACAATCCCCCAGTACATCCTTCAAAACTTCACTGGAGCCATATTCTAGGAAAGTTTCAAATCTGATATACATAAAATTACATAAAAAATGAATTTAATTCTGAATCCGTAAAAAAACGTCAAGACTAAATTTGAGGTCTAGAAAGCAACGGCAAAAAAAAGGATATTTTATTCTATATCTACATTTAGGCCGCGTATCTATTATAATATGTATTTGATACTCAACAGTAGTTTTTTTAGTTACCATTCGCAGATGATACAATAAGTGTTTATAGAAATTTCGGTATCGCACATATGTACTTTGCCACTGTCAGCTTCATAAATTTATTCGCTGATAGCCCGATTGTGGCTGTTTCTTTTCCCTGATGCCAAATGAAACATTCACGTTCTTTCAAGCACGTAACTGAAGCAGTTTGAAGATATTATTCTGTTGACATGGTTCTTTCGACGCACAGTATACATAAATGGGAAAGAACTTGAACATGGACTAAGGGACAATTATATAAATAAATTGGAATGATTTCTATAATCATATATTTTATGACCAAAGAAGTATTTGAAACTAAGTTTCAGCTACATACGATTCAACCTCGGATTTTTGTTTCGAAAATGAGAACTTCGAGTATTCTCTTACAGCGAGTACTTTGTATAGCTCAGAAATTCCGAAAGCTTTGTGAGGTATAGGGAGCTTATTACCAATTTATTTTCTCATCTATACATTCAAAATCACTAACAGCACGAAGCAAAGGGAAATACACATAGGCATCTTATTTCTATGATCATTTCTCTACTGTCATTGCAACTAAAATATTTTGGTGGGGCAAGAAGTTTACTGCATCCGTAACTTGTCTATGAATTGCAGTGTAAAATTAATTTTTCCAAGCCTGTCGGTATGTACTCAACCGACAAGTTGCTTAAAACTGTTACATACAAATTATTGTTGGAGTAAACTTTATTAAGTACTAAACAGCTTATTTTACACTCGAGGGAAAGCTGCTTTTATTTTTCATTATGCGCATTACTTTGTATATTTTGTAGGATAAATTGTCGTTTTTTGGAATAGTATCAAGAGCCCGTTGCATCTCTAACCACTTATTACATCTGAGAGTACAAAGCCATTTCTATTTCAGACTATCTCTTATTTTTAAATCCACTTTAATTAGAAATAATTAGTTTCATAATGTTGGAGAACACAAAATTCTGCAGAGATCTTCTGTCGATGTTAAGCGATTCCAGTCGATGGTTCACTTTTCGATGTTTCCCCCCCTTCAGAATGGAACTTAGCCCCGTGATTTTCATGTAAGAAGATACTGTAAGGGACGCATTTTTATTATATTAAAAATCTTGTATTTTTAGTTGTCGAGTCTGAGCGAGTCGAATGTGCCGCAGAAGCCGAGCGGATGTTCTGTCAATGCTCAGCAGGAATCTTAGGCGCGTGCAAAATAGCACGCGTGGCGAAGGTCACCTTGCAGAGACGACTTGTAATTTTTCCACATTCGTGTCTGATCTCTAGGAGCGACAGCTCGGCCTCGGGCGATACCGATCGGACGCGATTCCCGCCAAGATTCTCGTTTACACATGTCGTAGGATATTTCCTACAACATACCTAGTTTGCTGGCATTACGTTCGCGTGGAGTTTCAGATGTATTTTCCTTGTAACCAAGTATCCAGTGTTGCAATAAACATCGGTTAACGACTTCAGTATTTCATTCAACGAATGCAAGCCGTATGTTCTCCGTTCCCATGCAGCCCAAAGTTAATACATATTTTTAGGTGTCAGACAAGCAAAGAAGACTAACAGCGTGGCGGAAGAAGAATACGTCGCAAGTCTTAGCTATAGTGACTGAGTACAGACTATACACACAGTCATCCGACAAATCAGTCACTACAATACTCACTTCTCTTCTGACGATTTACGGCATTTGAACTGAGGAAATGTTCGATTTTTGTCTCATATTCTTAAAACACACTATAATTCTAAGGAGATCGTATGCTTTCACCCGTTTCAGAATTTCCTGTTTTTTAACAATACCTACAAAGTCTTTTCTAACGAGTCAGTCTATCATTGACCAGAAAAAATCATAGTGACATATATTATTTTCTTTAGTAAATCAGTTTTTTAAATTATTTTGAGTATCAGACTTTGTGCGACTTTCATCAGTCTCCCGTCCGTGATATATTAACGCCGGCAAAATAAATCTTAAATCTTCATCTGACATTTCATACGTAAAAGTTTCTGGGGATTTCTACGAGGCTTTTAGAAAACGATTTTCAGCGGAGTTCGTTAAATGCTTCACGCATTGCAATTTTACTCATCTTCTTAATTAGACGTTCTGAAGTTCTGAATGGTCTCTATTCATTTGTAGCGCGCATGTATCCTTCTCTGCTTTTTAGCAATATTTTTAATTCGCGCGTGTGCTTTCTAAGATGGATATGACTTTGACACCTCACCTAAATCTCCTAAATATAAGCATAAAACGAAGCTACATCTTTTGAGTGGTGCATGGAAATAACTTACATATATGATAGTTTTGCTTTTGGGTATGTTCTGAAATATTTCTTTAAGGTTTTCATATATATATATATATATATATATATATATAAGATTGTTTCTTTCAATCGTTCTGCTAGTGATTTTCGGTTATAATTATAGCTACGTCATCTCTAATGCCTGTAGTGATTGAAACTTCTACGAATAAGTCTAGTTTATTAGTGACTATGAGCTCCAATGGACCTTCAAAGTCGTCAAGGCACCGCGTTAGCTCAAATATAAATATTTCGAGAAGTTAGTAGAAGAAATTGAACAGAATGATGTCACAATCGGTTTAGTTTCGTGGAATTAATACAGTCGATAAAGGGCAGGTTAAAGGTAGCAATAAAAATTATTGGATAATCAATAAATCATCAAACTATATTATTTATGTTAATTCGTCTGAGGTCAGTTTGTTATCAACGCTAACCACACATAAGAATCTCAACCTTAATTATTCCTAAGGGTGAAATCTGATGAATTATGGTAATCCGACGATTCCATACAATACTGTTTTGATTTGCGTTTCCTACCGGACACAATTTTCCATGAATCGGCTAGCTTTATTAGATGTTCGACAACCATTTAACCCCATTTAACACCTTAGCTTCCATAAATACCTGTCAATCTCCTCTGTCCTTAAACATACCCTAATAATTCTGTTGCAGTCATCAGACACAACAAAATTACAATATAATTCTGGCTACTACGGAGAACTTTTCTAACGGATATTGGATATTACTTTCAGGCTTTTTTTGTATGAATGGATATTTTAGAAGAGTTATGAGTGTTATGTGAAACGGAAACAAGGACCATGATCCCGAACTTGCACACAATTTCAGGCGTAAGGTGGTGACAAAATTTTATTTCATAGGTCAAGATGTCAGGGAATGGAATAAATTCCCGAGGAAAATTAAAAATACTTTACTTGAAGCATTTAAGACAGAAATGTGAAAATGCGAAAATAAGTGAGTAGAGGAATTGCCACCGAAGCGAGTGCTTCACAACAATTGAATTAATTTAAAATCGGGCATACCTGGAAGAATTTTTTTTTTCTGATGAATATATTCCCTAACAATGGTAACCACTTGGACACCTATTGAAGCAATACCATCAACAACAGCTTTTATGAACTTCAAAGATTTTAGCTAGACTACCGTCTCATATTTAGTATCATAAGGAATAATTTCCCATTGTGTATCCTTTTACATTTTCTTTATTGATATTTCTCGTAATAAATTCATTAATTACTTCTCTTTTTATCCATAATATAAACTAATTACCACTTTGTTACTTTTTGCCAGTTCTTTCATTAATTTTACTATTTCTTGCTTTCTGTTGTACATTTTTTATTAATTTATTCTATTCGATATAAATATTAATTAACTTTTCCTCAAACAGCATCGTCCATCACGAAAGCAGCACGTTCCACTCTTCACACAGTTAAGAGCTTACAACTACAATACTGTAACAAGATGTTGCTATCTTTCTTTGCCATAACTTACTATAAGAAGAGTGTTAATAGTACTTGTTTCATCTCAAAGCATCTCCATACATTGTGGTTGGCTTGGTTCCTTAGGGCTCCTGATTTTTTTAAATAGAACATGAAAATCATTATTCTCAAGTACAGTCCTCATTTTATTAATTCCATTTGACTGGTTATTTGAGGTACCATCTCACCATAGAAAATTCAAACCATACTATTTATGAACCAGACATCCTGCTTTCAGGTTATAAGCTGCTTTCTCCAGAATAATGTTGGGACGGTCCTGTTTCAGCTTAAAAAATTTCACCAGTAGTATAATAAAGGACATTTTTTCAAGGGTGTCAAAAAATATTTTTCTCACTTGTTGCAGATGGTCAACTAGATCTTAACCACCGAGGACACAAATTATTCGTTTTTATGCTAAATAGTAAGCAAAGAATAAATAAATCCCTTTATGAATTGCCACCGCAAGTAAGTCGTAGAACCCACAAAAATTCAATGATCTTCATGAGTTTTAATGACTAGCACGTGTACTCGTACAACAGCCTTTTCTCGATAGAATCACATTATAAAGGACATTTAAAAAGAACTTTATAAGCATGCAGCAATTTACTCACCTTGCTTATTGAGTAGAGTAACTGCGTCTACGAATAACCTCTATGATGACTTCATGCCCAGACCAAACTGCGCCTCCGTCTGCTGGTTACTCTTCTCTTAGTTTACTTCTGAATAAAGCATTTTATATAACAAACAACATGAATCAGTGACATGTTAACATCTACACTGCAGGTTATGAACTCGTTGCAGTTTGCTTCCTTAAACGTAACGAATGACTGTTTCAAAACAGGTATGTAAGTATCAAGTATTTCGGTTAAACAGCATGAACCAAACAGGCCTGCCATGTCTCAAAATAAGTTTTTCTTGCTTTAATCAAGCTCTCTGCTTCCTTACTTCGACTATCACTAATTTTACCTTTCAGAAATCTCAACTTTCTTCTTACTTTTTTTTTTTAATATCTGCTTAACGTCTCATATAACAACTAGGTCTTTAGAGACGGGAAAGGATGGGGGACAAGGAATGAGAAGGAATTCGGCATTGGCCTTTTGAAGGAAGCATCCCGGCATTCACCTGGAGTGATTTGGGGAAACCATGGAATTTTTTCTTACGAGTAAGCAAAGGTAGTTTGAAAGCAAACTATTCAATAAATTCACGTGCTAAAACAGTTACAGGTAAGTACTGAAAACTTCAAAACGACACAAGTTGAAGAATTTCCTTTATTATTCTCTATGCAACTGCTCTGGGAGGTTTTAAGAATCTATCAGTTGTCACTATCGCTAAATGTAGATCTCCTTCCTCACTTTCCATCTTTTAGTACATGAAAAATACAGCGTACGGCCAGAATATATATATAAGATCCTCTAACAGGAGCGATCAACACTATAAAGGAAAAAAAGTATCCAGCCTTCCTTTACAGCTAATGGCGAATCATAGAAGAGATAAATGTTACGAAGAATTGTGCCGTAAAATGTTCTGTCTGAGCTCGAGGGGGCCATTGTGCCTGGAGGTGATAAATTAGTACTGAGCAAGTAAGAGAACAACGACCTTTATCGCAGTGTTTTGGTAGCAATGAGACAGTTGCAGCCACCACTTCTCGACGGAAGTAGGCGCGTCTCTGACTGCGTGACCCATCTGTTGTCGTTAGGTAGCAATCAGAGTGTAGGCGATCGGATACAGAACATCGATCGTTCGATTTCCGCTTCTGTTTGCAGTAACTTCGTGTTATTTTGGATCAGACCTTCCCCATGCACGAGAGAGGAAACACTGCGATCCGTAGGCCGTATCATTCAGCTAATTTGCTGGAGACCCCATTCATCACTTATTACTCTAACAAATAAGACGGTAAATAGTTTTTGGGGTTCCCCACTAATAGGGTAACAGAACCATACTTGTGTCGCTCCCCTGTCTATCCGTTCGACCATCCTCAGTCTCCAGCAAGTAAACTAAATAAGATTCAGATTTGAAATATGAAAATGTTATGTGTTTCGTTAAACTAAAACCAAATATTCTATTTTAAATTTGTAAAATTATATTTTAGAGTGTTTCGTAGTGGGCCAGGATTTCGAAAGAACATATGTTCAAATTACCGCCCGTCAACCAGATTTGGATTTTCCATGGTTTCCTGAAATCACTCCACGTGTTTGTCGAGATGGTTCCCTCAAACGGCCTGTCCTTTCCCGCATCTAATGACCTCGATTTTAGAGTAGTTTATATATTTTCAGGGTCTGTAGGAAGTAAATGTTCGAAGTCAATACAAAATATTTTGTTGAAAACTTTATAGTGATTCTACAATGTGAAAAGGACTGAAATAGCTAATATCTTCAAAGAAAGTTTTGTTATTTTCTTCCGGTCATGATTTCTGGTTTCCTGTTGGTAATTGAAGAACTATATATTTTTAAACTTCTTAGCATCTCTTAACAGCGAGGTCTTTAGAGACGGGAAAGGATTTGGGGGGGGGGGGGAGGCGGCAAGGAATGGGAAGGAATTCGACCATGACCTTTTAAAGGAAACATCCCCGCATTTGCCTGGAGTGATTTGCGAAACGATGGGAAACCCAAATCTGGATGCCCGGATGAGGATTCGAACCGGCGTCCTCCCGAATATGAGGCGAGAACGCTAACCGTTACACCACCACTCTCGGTGAATTGAAGAACGTAAATGTAACATAAACCTGTCTACATGTACTTAGAATATTTCATGAATGTGTATGAATTCACAAAGTCAGGGTCTCGAATAAATTACTGAGAAATGTACTAAAAAATTTGCCATAAGCAGTGAAAGTATTTATAATGTGTACTTTGCCACGGGGAAATGAGAGACATCACAATGAAGAATTATAAAAAATCGTTAGTAACGACAGAAGACTGTAGTGCGTGAGTGTATCAAGAACAATTTGTGTTTACTCATGTCGTAGAATAGATACTCGTTCGAGAACTTGCCAATACCAAGCTGAGCCGTGAAAAGTGTGTGCAGTAGAACTGTATTGCTAGCTTGGAACCATCATTCCATATTCTTTGTAAAGAGAAATTAGTAAAGATAACGTAACTCCATTGCCCATAACAACTTTAGCAACACTTTCAGACAATGTTCACTTCATTCTACGATATTCTAACCGTTAATAAAGGATTCATCCACTTACTTCCAGCTCATTTTGAGACCTATTTTTTACACTGATAGTGTGTGATACTCGAGTAAAATTAGGCTGCATTTGCAGCTTTTTGCTTCAAATTAAATTTCAGTGCGCTTAAGATGAGATTTATTATATCTTTCTAAGTCAACTTTACGAATTCCGTAGTAGGCACCCTGTACCACTACAGATATTTGAGACGGGTTGATTCCGATGCAGTGTGTCCAAACTCGAACTCTCGGATTCATAATGATACTCTCCGGTTTGAAAAGATGAACTGTGTGAAATTGGTCGAAATCGGTGGGACGATGTGGTTTTGTTGGAGGAAAGAACAATCAGACTTTGAGTTTTGTTTGTATCTCCGTCTGCAATCTTCTAACAATTATTTGGAATATGTAGTGTTGGTTATTAGGGAACTCGGAGAGGATGTTTGCTATTTGAGACACTGTATTTAGCTGATTTTTATTCCTAAATATATCTTCACCAGTAACATATTAATTAACACATAGTGTGACTAAATCTGGACGCTGTGTGAAACTGCGTTTATTGGAGAGAGTTTTAAGAGGGCAGAGGACTGGGATGCAAGGCATTGAGGCTAACCTTACGGTATCAGATACTATCGTTGGAGTGTGTGCTGGAGAAAGAGGCTAGATTTGTTTGTGGAAACCCGCTAACTGATACAATAAAGAAGATGTCTTCGGACTTAATGGAAGGTAAAAGGCCGGTGAACTGAAAGACGTAAAAGAAGTAAAAATTTGGCCTATAATGCCAAATAGCTGTGTATGGAAACAGCCACTTGGGTGTAAGCTCCATCGCAATTGATTAATTAGTTACAATAATAACAGCTAGTCCCCTTTCTCTGCTATGATTGCCGAGTTAGGTTAAGTTGTCACGATAGTTGCAGATCGAACGGCAGATTCAAATTCTTTCACTTGAGAGACCGAACTAATCTTCTGGATTTCACGGGAAATAATGCCGTACTTACATTTGCTTTTTAGAGAGCACTTCCAGTTCCTGTGCTAATTCCAAAGACACAAAGAAATCTGGTCGCTTCTCTGATCAATGGAATGATAACAGCGATGAGCTAACTACCTCACTCGCTTTTTGATGGTATCCTTTTGTCCGCCCAATCGGAAGTGGCAGACGTGTTGGCACCTCCGCTCCGGACGACGCCAGTTAGTAGTATAATTATTTTTAATGACGTCGGCAGCACAGTTTTGGCCTTTCTGTTCACCGGGCGAGCGCGGAACAATGCGTCCAGCAGCCTTTGTCGCGAGAAGGAACTGCTGCCTTAGCGCCGCGCTGAGAGGGCACAAAAATAGTTTTTAAAAACTGGAGGAAGCATTTGATGTAGGAGAGATTTGTATTGTCTTCTGGATCCAGGACCAAAATTATTTTAAATGGTATTCATACTTTTAATATATTGTGAATATTAACCGTTGTTAATTTGAAGCAGAAGTCTAGTAGAATTTTTGAGGGTGATTCTAAAATTCGTCAAAGAACGTTTCCACACTTCTTGGCGATAAACTCAGATCTGTCACGGATATGTATAAATAGACTAGAAAACACACTGATGATGTAAAGTGTAAGTATGAAAAAGTAGCACAATATGGCTAATTACCATAATATGCCCAACCATAGTTTTCGTTGTCACAAAAGACTTTGCTTGTCGTAATTTACGTGTTATAAGTGCGAAACAGCCCGCTAGAGTGGCGGCCTATTGTATGTAGGATAACTGGTTTAAATCCGAGCCCAAGGATGGTTTGTTCCAATTACGTTTTGTGTTCGTCGCATATTGTATATCCGGTACATAATACCTATGATTCGGTTTTTTTTTTTTTGCTATCATCATTCTGTCGACTGCTTTGATGTATTACCCCATCTTGCGCTAACCTATTGATCTCAGCATATCCTTTATAACCCACATCTTCAATTATCTGCTTCATATATTCTAATCTTTGTCTGTCTGTATAGGTCTTACCTTCATTTTTTCTCTCCACTAGTAAATTAACCAATAACCAATACTGCATGCCTTGAAATGTGACCCACCAGCATGTCTCTTCTTTCTGTAAAACTCTTCCACAATTTTCTTTCCTCAGCCATCATTTCAAACACGCGTTTATTTCGTATTTTATCAGTACACTTAATTTTTCAGCATACTTCTGTAACACCACATTTCAAATGATCAGCGATAAATAAACTCGGAGAATAGAAATATAAGAAGAGTATGCTTGTGTAGTCTAAAAGGAAAAATGTCTGTTTTTAGGGAAAAATAAAGATGCATATCTAATATCTGAGTCTAGTTGCAAGAATATATTGAATAATCTTGAGCTTCCCACAGCGCCTAGAAGTACCACAAGAACAGATGTATAGAGTCCTATAGCACTGATTAGTTTGGTATAATCTCCTTCCTTCTCTCATAATAAGTGCTTATTATTATTATTTTTTTAATATATAACTGCTTACCGTCTCTTAGAGACGGGAAAGGATGTGGGTGGAGGGGCAAGGAATGAAAAGGAATTTGGCCATGGCCTTTTGAAGGAAGCATCCCAACATTTGCCTGGAGGATTTGGGAAACCATGGAAAACCCAAATCTGGATGCCCGGACGGGGATTCGAACCGCCGTCCTCCCGAATGCGAGGCGAGAACGTTAACCGTTACACCACCACGCTCGGTCTCATATAAAGAGTACTCTTAAGGACATCTTCTGCCGGATAGATGGACAGAAGAGTGAGCTGCATACTTTATGGTGACTAAATGAATGATTATTCAAGTTCTTTATGGTCGTTTCAATTCAAAATTAATCTTGTAAAAATTTTAAATTAATATAAAAAAACCTTCTTGACAGTGAATCCACACGAAAATCGTAGATTCATTGATTCAGTAATATTTTTATTGTAAGGGGAGTATTGATTGTATGAATAACACAAATGAATAAGACACACGAATTGTAACGAGGACCATTTTAATAAATGTCCCAGACCACATCTAATAGGCGTAATCGAACATTTAGTCCACCACAACTAACATTCGGTTTATGTTAAGACGAAACGAATAAAAAATAAAAATTTGAGTGTCGCCTGTAGGTTCGAAAAGAATCAATCAGTATGCTGCGATTTTTTTTGTGATGATCTACTGTTACTATGTTAGGGTGAGAATGCTAAGAATTTTAGAATGTGAATTGTTCCCTATTTATTTCTGTATGATCCAGAATTCGCATTCGTATGTAAGAGAAGCGATTCTGGATTATACAGTAATAAATATTTAAAATTATTTTAATCAAAGTTCGCTAACAATTCACATGACATATTTCGTCACTGGACACGAATAATGAAAACTGAGTTTATAATCCAACTGAATCTTTTAATCAAGATGTTAAATAATTTATTGAATCTAAAAATTGAGTTTTATTTCTATTCATTCAAATTATAAAAGAAATAACTGACAGTACTGTTTTCAGATTAGAAAGTTTATGATTCTTAAGGGATATGTACTGAGAAGAACGTCTTTGCAAATGTTCTCACCACTAACGAATTTTTACCGTAATTTGGAGACGTGGCGTATAAGTGAGGTCAAGGAGACAGCCTCGCTCCGTGCGGTTTTCCGGGCTCTTGTGGCTGTACAGTGGACGGTAACCACGGATATATCACCCGGGTCTCATATTATTCAGCCCGAGTGATCAGACGTGGTTGAAGTTCACTTGAAAGTGTGCCAGATGAAGTGTCTACTGGTCGTTTCTTCCCATCCGGAGAAAATTCTGTTGGCCTCTTCTTGCGAAAGTATCACGGTCATTCCGCTTATTGCAGCAATGCGAGCGAAGCCGTCGTCTACCGACAGGCTGCCTCATGGAAAATAAATACAAAGGTTTATAACATTGTCAGCAAACGTCGTCATTCACTCAACTCCCACTAGCGCCTGTTGTGTACGTTACTTTGCTAGGAAATTGCATAAAAAACTATGTTGGCCGGCCGCCCCAAGTTAACCGTGGATGCCGAATCGTCCTTCTCGAATAAAATCCTATAGTATTTCCCAAACGGGCCTCAACTGAAAGCGAGCTCCGAGCCATTTATGATGGGCAATAAATCCATAGCCCTTAAAAGTCAGATCGAGCAGGCATTTCACTCGCCAACTAACGGTCTCGCCAACACTGCCGGAATTGTTGAAAAAAAAATCTCGCACAAGGGCATTTTGATTTGTCGACACCCTGGGCAGGCATGAAATAAACTGTGTTCGCACTCTGTACCTCAGAACGCATTACAAACGTAATGAAAAGAGCGGCAGAAATGTGAACAATGACATTAAATTAACTAAAATAATCTGATCAAATGAATTTAAGAAATAAGAGAATTCTGTAAAATGGAAAAAAATTGCAGCTGATACTACAGCGATAATATCAAAAGTAGATTAACTGTAGAAAATGGACCATCTTCAAAAGAAGAAATGTTCTAGTATCAAACATAGTTATGGCTTGGAAATAACTGGCTAAAACCTATAATTGGCAGCACTTAGAACAGCATACAAATGGAAAATTAAAAGATTTGATACAAGGTGCCATAAAAAGGTGTTTGAAATTAGGCTGATACGTAAAGTTTGAAAAACACATTCTAAAAGTTTATTTTTAACTTACGGTTTTACGCCTCGTCGGGATTTGGAAGAAATTTGGCCATGGCCTTTTGAAGGAAGCATCCCCGCATTCGCCTGGAGTGATTTTGGGAAATCATAGAAAATCTAAGTCTGGAGGCCCGGACGGGGATTGGAACCGGAGTCCTCCCGAATGCGAGGCCAGTACGTTAACCGCTCACTCACCATGCTCGGTGTTCTGAAACTGATGTATTAATTCTTTTTCTCGCGTCGATGACAGCTTCAGACACAAACCATTTTTTTCGGCAATGCAGTTAGATGTTCCGATAGGGATATGTTGATTCAGACATCAAAAAAAATGTTCCATTGTTTAGATCTTGGCACACAAATATGTGGTACCTGGTTGCTCTCCCAGGTGTTCCGATCAAGCAAGAGTTTCTCAGCAGACCGTCTTTCGGTTTGATGCAGTATGTAACACGTTCCACTGTGATGTCAGTGGCGTCGAGGTGCATAAGAAGCTCAGTCGGACAGCTGGTCTCGATGACGTTGGTGCATGACCACGCAGAACAGGATTTCTCAACCTGGGAAGGCGTAAGAGGTTTTGAGGTGAGGCATGGCGTGTTATGGAGTAAAACATGCATAAATTTAATATTCGAGAAAAAGAACAAATAATGAAATTGTTGTATTTGTTAACTAATATATTGAATAAAATTCTATATAACACATTTTATGTTTTAACCTAAAATACATTTGTTTTGTGTTTCAATATAATACAATGGTCTAAAGGGGGGAGGGGGGAGCATGCCCTAAAATGATGATGAAGAAAATCTTCACGGGTAACTGGCCGAGTTGGTCACTTGGCAATGGCGGCAGAGTCAATGGCGCTATCGAAGAACTAACTCTGATAGTTACCCGAGAACATTTTCTTCATCTTCTCATCATTTTAGGGCGAAAAAATTTCCAGTCTTACATGATGAGAAGATGTAGATGGTATCGGGTGTCTTCTTCCACTTGTTGGTTCGGAGATTTGGGGGGGGGGGGGGAGATACCATCACGTCCAACTTTTTGTTGTGAATATGAATATTAATTTTCTAATTTGTTAATTGGTGAACTAGAACCTTGAATGCTGCAAGAATTTAAGTTAGACACAATAATTCAATTTATTCTGTCTTCTGGCTTATACAAGGCCGGGCATTTTTAACGTTACGTTAAACACAATATATTCAAAGAAAATAAACAAGCAATACCCGGCGTTTACAATCTGCCGGATAAATGCAAACATAAACAGATTTTAAATATTTCAAAGATTTTGCAATGTCAATATACAATAAAGTGGCGTCGCAGGCCAACAAATTAAAGTTAACATTTACAAAAAAATCCAGGGGCGCCATTTAAAGTGAAAAGCATCATTTGAATTAGTGATAATGAGCAAGATGCTTAAAATTTTGAAGTTAATAAACATGGAAAGTTGGTTAGCTCAGTAAATATTGTCATTATGAGAGCGGAGAGTCTAATCTCAGAAGTCGCTTACGGGTTTGTAAGCCTCGTTAAAACCCTATGGAACCATGGACCTTTGCGTTGGTACTTTACCTTTGTCGCATCTGCTCGATGAAGTGTGACACGCTGTGTCACTGTTGAATGCAAATTCGCGGACTCATCCGCGCTAGTGCATCTGCTGATGGCCTCTAGCAGGTGATACACTCAGTTTCCGGCCACATCTGAGCCAGAAAGCGTCTAGATTCAATCATGGACCAACAGGTAGGAGAGTGTGTCGGACGACACGTCTACACTTCAGCTCGTCTCAACAGCAAGTCCTCTATCATGGCGTCCTCTTCTCCCACCACGGAATGCCAGTTTCCCTCTCTACGTACATAGAACAGAAGCCTTTGATTAAAAAATGTGAACCCTGTAGCCATGCACGATTGGTGAAACGACGTAGCCCACAATCACGTGTTTCGTGCCGTAGCTAGTATTCGTCACTCGTTTCGCGCACATTTTCCTGACCTTGCACCCCTCAAGCGCGGGGACGTTGGCCTCGCCAGGTAACTATCTGCCGGCCTCCGCTGGCCGTTCCATTGTGGGCCAGGGCGCCAGATTGTCGCCGGCATTCAGCATTGTCCGTTTATTCTAATGCTCAACACTGCAGTTCCAACAATTTTCCACATTTAATACTTTCTTAATAGCAATCTTGCACTGAATTAAATTATATAATAATAAGTTTACATAATTATTTACGTATCAATTAGCCCTACAATTTACATTTTAAATAAACAAATATAATAAAATTTGAATATTAATTATGATTATTTATTAATATTCATTGGGGATGACTCTGTCATATCACAACACTCAGTCTTACTTCCCTACGAATAGGTATTCCACCTTTAACAGTGGCGACAGTGTTTAGTCGGCATGTTCTTTGGAGTGCCATATCGACCGTCTTAGTGTTTTTAGAGTTTTGGGGAAATGAGAGACAGGATGGTGGATCAGATTTTGAGTTCTGTGCGAAGGTTAAATTCGTTAGTGGGAGTCGTAGTTTGATGGAAGTACTGTAGAGTAAAACAAGTATTATGGACTATGATCCAAATATTCGAGGAGGTAGGCTGTGATAGAGATACTAGAAGTGGTTGGTGACCTGTTAACGCTCTGGCCCATGATACCTGATGACGGAGATTTAATTCCCCGTTTGGCTGTCCTGATTTCTATTTTATACGATATCCCGAGATTATTCCAGATGACTGAGGGATTGATTCCTACAAAAGACGTTGGTTTATTTCTTCCCATTTCTTGCCCTCAATCCTCTCCCACCGCTAACGACATCCACGAACATTAAAGACGTAAATAAAAGAGAGGAAATTCGAATAAGTGGAAACATTAGACCATGGTAAAAAGAGATGAAAAACGACTTTAAATTAGTCCAGATATTGATAGGAAAAAAGTCTGTGTTCAAGAACCTGTTGCCATGTATTGAAATATATTGGATCGTCCGACGTCAGGTATAAAGTGTCCATGTGTGCTCTGTTGCAATGCTGATACCAGAGGAAGCGGTGGGAGGTATTCAGATACCATCTGCAGTAATACAATGAGTTGCTGCGAAATTAAAATAATCGGAAGCGATTCGTCGCGTGCGCACCCTGTACACCTGTGAATGTTTCACTGGGGCACTGAGTTTGGCGAGGTTCAATTTTTAAGCGAGTCTGCCTTCATCGAGCGGCGTGGGCCGTTACATATTTCACACGGCGCGGCAGCGGCAGTGTTAACTTTTATGGCCGGCTAAGTTTTACGAGCTACGTTTAGGCCCGTTCGCCTGTCGACTGTAGTGTCAGCTGCAGTTGGCGACCCGCTCGCTTATTCTCTCGCCCTGTGTTTAATGTCGCTCCCTCGCAAAATAATAAGTGCCCACCTTCGTCACGTAAATGCTCTGTTTATGATATCCGTGAACTGATTTTTTCAATAATCAGTACAAAAATTTAGTTTAATGCCTTCAAAAATAATGATTATATCGCTAGTATTGTCTTGTTTTTACTAGTATTTTATAGCTCATCAAGGTCATTTAGACGGGAGATGACGCTTGACAAGGAGCAAGAAAGAATTCGGCGAATACATTCTGAAGGAACCTTTGCAGCATTCGCAGAATTGATTTCGGGAAATCGTAGAAAAACAAAATCTGGTTGACCGGAACTGGTACCTAATCCGCGTCCTTCCAAGCATTAATTGTTAACCCACCCACCTGGCTGCGTACATTATTAACAGCATGCTTAACGGATGTGGGTCATGATCACAAATATTCAAACTGCAATTACCTACAACTAAAACTAAAGGACGATAATAATATAACTTTTTACTGTCTAGCAGGTATTTTTTTTTTTACTAGAATTATTCCCATACTTTATCATTCACATGATTAACAGTATTGAAAACATGAAAAATAACCCAATAGCTTACACTAATAAATACATAAATTTACTGTGGTAACAACAAATTCCAACACTTACATCGCAGCTTAATAATCTCCAAAGATAATGGTTTACATAAATTTAAATATCATTTTCCGCTCGTTTATGCCAGGTCCATCCGCAGGTGGCGTCCAACCACGGTGTATCTATGTTTCCTACGGTTGTGCTTTTGGCAAGGTGGTTGTAAAGATTAAACTCAAATATCGTTATTACGTGATTCGCTTAAAAATATGGCACTCCCTGTCTTAGAAACAGAAAGGAAATACTGCTTAATTCAGTAACAACATATATATTAGTTTCCTACTTTATCCGGACATCTGTAAGAAAAGTAGTTAACTGTAAGTTTTTTCACATTTTTCATTTTGTTCGAAAGAAATTTTCATAATTAATATTAATAAAAAAACATGAAAATCAGTTTTTTGTAGTCTCTCAGAAAATACTTTCACTTATAACTACGTTGTTTATAAAGTACAACATATCGGCAGCAATTTGAAGACACTAATCTTGATCAAAAAAGATGAAAGCAGACATTTAAGAAAAAGGATGTAAATTATGATTTCCATCATTTTTCTGTTGTTTTCAGAGAACAGTTGTTTCGTTGGTGTGCAATATGCCTGTTCTGAAGGAGCAAAATTTGGTCATAAGTATTTAAAAGCCTAAGTGCATTAGAAATTATTTATGAACCTATGCAGTAACTGCTGCTATATCTCAGTATTCCATCTCCATTTGTTTTATGCTTTACTAGCCATGCGTTTAGTATGACTGGAAGCTGTTCATTATTACTGTGTCCAGTTTGTTCAGAATGGGTCAACGGCTCTGGCCTGAAAGAACCTACAGCTAAGATGCTGCTTTTAATAAGATGTTATGTATCTCAATTTAGAGTTATAGTCTCCTTATGTTCTTGCTGAGAATCGTCCTGACATTAACAATGAACTTGGCTAGTATTAAAAATCTTGTGGCGAGTAAAATTACATCAGCAAGTTAGAATGTACGATATTCGTATCCAAAGACATAATTAGTAATGATTAAGACAATTGTAACTGCGTTTTCCTTTGATGCTAATAGTTTTCACTCTTGTAGTTTGACTATGCTGTTAAGCTTCCTTAAAAACGATTTCTAGAATTCAACCTGAAACTAGCATCGACAACAACCCTAACTATATATTATTCCATTATCCATACACACCAAACATACGTTCATAAGAACTTCATCCCACAAAGCTATCGAAATTTCATAATAATTTGGATATTACTGTAGGTTCTGTCGACACTTTGAGTATTTTTTTTTCTTTTTCTGACATCATCTTCTGATTGGTTTGATCCAGTTCTCCATCTCTTTCTATCCTGAGCTAATTTCTTCATCACAGCGTATCCCTTGCAACTCATGTCCTTAGTTGATTACTGCATCTCTTCTAATGTTTGTTTTCATCTACAATACTGTTTTTCCTACTGTTCCCTGCGCTAACAAATAACACCATTCCGAATGTCTTAAGATGTGGCGCCTGTGAGAGTCTTCCATTAATTTCTTTCCTCAACCGACAGTTCAAGAATACGTTTATTTCGTGCAGTATCTGTATACTTAATTTTCAGCAACATTATATTGCGCTAAGTTTCTAATATTTTCAGTTTCCGAACCAGAAATAATTAGAACTGCATATAGTTTTATGCTAACAGTTTCAGAGTAATGCTATTAGTTACCGAGCGTGGTGGGTGAGTGGATACCGCTCTGGCCTCGTATTCGGGAGGACGGCGGTTCGAATCCCCTTCCGGGCATCCAGATTTGTGTTTTGTATAGTGTCCCCAAATCACTCCAGGCGATTGCCGAGATGCTTCCTACAAAAGGCCATGGCCGAATTCCTTCCCGTTCCTTGTCCCCAGTCCCATACCGCCTCGACGTCGACGAGACATAAAGCTATAAATAAGAAAAAAAAAGCTATTGGTTGCGCACTGGCTGCTTTTATTCTTTTCTTCTAGCCTCATGTACATACATATCTATAAGAGCAGGTGAATTAATTCTCCTGTTCAAATGCGTTTGAGTTTTCGCTGAACGAGACATAACGCCAGTGACGTCTTTTACAAAGCTACATCGATTTTATGTTGACAGACCTGAAACCACAATGCCGTGTTGCTGTTCGTCAGCTCTTGGTGATAAAGTTTTTACGACGACTTCACGACTAGGTGATGGGAAGGGCAGCAAATTGGATTTGCCGGTGGCGAACGGGTCTGCTGCTCGTTCCAGTTATTGGCTTAGACAAGGCCACCGCCCGTCAAGTATCGATTGTAGACAAGGGATGACCTGCTGCTGGTAGAAATTGGCTTTGTCGAACACTACACAATTAAAGAATACCCTACCGGGAATCTTACACCACTGTTACAAATGAAATCATTTCATGTTTAGCGCTCAAGATCATTGCTATTAGAGTGAAAAATTGGCAGAAATTTGCTTTTTGGTGTTAGGCTACGATCATGAACTGATCATATTTTTCTGTCTGATATTTTATTTACGGGAACAGCAATACTGAAAAAACTTACAATCCGGCCGTTATACCCGTATTGCGTGATAAAAATTTGGCCAAATTTTCAGTAGTCGTTTTTAAATTTAGAGGATACAAACGTAATATATCAACATTGCTTCATGTGTTACACCGGAAGGTGATGACTTAGTGTTACATCAAGCTATCTTTAAAAACCCGGTATTCATAGCAAGACTCCGATATAGACAGCTCGTAATAGACAGGGTCGAAATGGGAATTATTTTTGTCAATATGGAACTGTAATTGTTAACAGAGATGTTTTTTATGTCTTATAAATATGACTAAATGGAATTACTCGAGGAATACAAAAGATGGGGAATGTATGGTAAGGCAATAATGCCTACTCCTCCAAATGCTTAGAAATTGCGATCTCAAAGCTCACAATATTTGGATACAAGCATCTACGGATAAAAATTGTGTTTCCCAATTCAAAATTTGAAATGAATATATCATTTATTATTAGTTAGAGGCTGATGGAATCTTCGCTTATATATCGCTGGATGATATTTTGAAAAAGCAAGCTACATTCCGACGGCGTGTCCTGACCTTGTATCCCGTAGCAAAGAAAGATAGATCCACACGTTGTGCGGAGTGGCCAGGGGTGCCGCAGGCGAAACTAGGAAGAGATAACGAGGAACAGGTGGTGGCGCTGTGAGCCCTTGAGAGCATATGCTGAAGAAGACAGAACGCTCCCTCGAGCCGCTCATCCTAGACAACACAATGAGGTCGGATGCCAATAAGTTGCCAGAATCCATTCTCTCGGGTACGAAACAAAACTTTGATATGATGCAATTTTTAACGTTTTATGAATGAAGAAACTTGTACAATAGACGGGTATAAGTAACGTTATCACAGTGTTTTTGTGATTATTTATAAATATTAAGATAAGAAGAAATAATAAGAAGATAAAATAAAATGAACGTGCTGTGTAAGTGCCCTATACTTTCTGTATTTATTTCCACACTTCAGTTCACAAAAGTAGTTATACAACAATTTTTTTAAGTAACTTATAATTAAAAATCTTCTGTGATCCTAATATTCGGTTGGTAATCGTCTGCGTGATCGTTGAGATCATACCACTCTTCCGAAATGGAATAAACAAACAACACTATTACGCAATAAATATGGATCGCAACCATTCGGCAGCTTAATATGGCATCTGATGACCTATGGTCAGCAACGTCTAAACCCAACTATCGACTTTGCAAAGTCAATCTTGGAAAGATATTTGACGCCTACCTGGATTCGAAGAGGAAATCAATGAATATTGCATAGTTTTCCTAAGGGAAGGCATAAAATGACTTCAGAGTCGTACTTTGATTTCAAGAATACGGTTCACATTCTCTTAAAGCTACGAGAAAAACTAGATAGAGCTCTGAGCATAGAAAAAAAAAAAGAATCTAACTCTCCTGTAAATAATATTGGAAAAATAATTAAGAATTTTCTTTTGTACGTACACAAAACTCTTTCTTTAAATACCTGTAACAATATATTAATGAACACTACTACAGTTTCTGAATAAATTTTCTATTAAAAAAGCAAAATTATGGATTTTTATAATATAAGACTGAAGCTTACAAATAAATTGTATTTCATTACAAACGTATCGTTTTTAGATACCAAAGTCTTAAAGCATAAAGAAGTGTTAGTGTATTTTTTATTATTCGTAAGTGATAAGTGTATTTGTTTCTTTACTCTGTAAATATAGAGTTACAGAAATATGAAGGGTGATTTGAAATTGAAAACGATTGGCGTGTTGGTTAGAGAATAATGTAATCGCAGAATCAACAAAGTAATTTCTCGCTGCTGTGAACTTGTCGATAAAAGCAAACTGTACTGTCCGTAGCATTCATGGTTATCGATTTTAGGCATCAATTCGATGTCTTGGGGTGACAGCCTGTAAATATAACAGCCACTCTGTTTCCTGACACGACCAGATACCATCGAACTAGTAAACAAACGTTGTCAGACATCGCTAAGCTATGAATTATAGCTGCCATAATAATGCAATATACGTCACACAGCTGATGGAACGCGTTAGTAGATATGGTGGAGCATTATCCATGTCTACGGAACGATCGATTTGGTGCGTTCTAAGTATTATTTTTTTTTAAATTCGGCTCGTCCTTCGTCCCGTATTGGATGATAGCCTGAGTTACTGTAGAGTAAAACATAGCAGTCATTGCGGACTGCCGGAACAAGTGAAAACTTAAAACTGTGAAATAACAGTGTTTTTTTTTTTATTTTCAAATTAATTGTCGTATAAAAAATTCAAATTTCATAATTTGTGGATTAAAATCATTGACTTTAGTCAGTTTTTCACATCTATCGGCACTCCAAGCAACAATTATATACATTTTTATATGGTTTATTTATTAATCAAAACATACAATGCGCTGCCAAGCCCAGTAAAAAATATAGATACAGCTTAATTGACGTAAAAATTAATATACATTTGCCCACAGAGGTGTACTAGACTTATCATTCAAGTCTTTGGCAGAAAAACAAACCTAACGTAAATACGATATTATATTATGTACAATTTATAACCTTCCATGAGGACTGAGGATTTGTGCTAATAAGGTATATATTTCTTACGGTCAGGTATATACTGTTTATATGTAAACAGGCCGCTGTACGCGCGCGCTAGAAGGTATATACCAAATATGTTGTATACTGCTGTCAAAGTGCAACATCTCATAGTTATAGCTAAATATATATTGTTAACACACCATGTTCATGACGCGAACTCGAAAGATTTTACCCATCCAAAAATTTCCCAATGCACCTAAAGAAGTTTTCACAAGAGAAAGAGATCTTACAGTTGTTGTCGTAAAGTATGTTTCTCCCGACACAATGAATCTATTACCACTGCGTTTTTCTTAAAGTTAGATAACTGTTAAGAAAGGTATCGTTAAAAACAGAGACTTATCTTTTTTGTACGTCAATTTTTTTTTTTTCAGTGGTAAAATACTTTCTAAAATGTGTAGCACTTCTGAAAACAAATAAAGACTGCTCCATAAGGATGCCTCTGGTGTATATAATTCTGGCTGAATGTCGCATCGAGTTATGATGTGTGAACAAAAAACTATTTTTAAAACTGTAGTTTCTCATTTTTATGCTCAGTTTTGATGCTTTTATGATTATAAAATCATATTTTTCTATTTTTGCATACAATATTTATAGTTATTACCATGAATTTAAATTATATTATGTATGTACATAGCGTAAATTAAATAAAACAAAGTAATAAGCTATCTCCTGGAAAAACTGAAGTGCAATCGGTTACTCGTCAAATTCAAGTCAAAAGATACGATTTTAACTTTGGTTTTAATTTTTTAAACTAATATCCCTTGCTTTGGTACTGGTGATCAGAATAAATTTTCAGAAGGAAAAAAACCTTCCAAAAAGGTTTTTAAAATTTATTTAAAAACATTCTCTTGAAACAATACTATGAAGCATGAGTTATGTCAGATTAATGCTACAAGCGAATGTCTAAGGAACTGAGATAGAGAAGAATTGTAATTTCAGGGGATGTAGTGCAACGATTTTAAAGTGCTGCCGTTAGTAATGCATCGTCTTTCTCCTGTGAATTAGCTATTGATTCACTTCATTCATAAACAGCTTTGATTGACAAGTTTACTTAATGTATCTGGTATCACTTACTTTTGTAATATATTCCATCGCAAGAAAATTTGTGAACTTCGTATGACAAAATTTTCCTCAAATTGTCGCATCATAGATGTCACAAAAGCTTTTTCATATCTGTTAAGGGATTGAAATGTTTTCAAACACTGAAATGTTAAAGCTGTATAAATTTTTGTGATCCGACAAGTTGTAAAAAACGAAGAGATTTCCTGACTTCTATCGTTGCAAGAGTCACCAGCGTAAAGTTAAACAAAGAATAACAACGAGATTAAATATAAGTAATTCACTATTTCCTCAGTCGTTTCCAATTATGACATTCTGTGACGAAGAAGCAATACGATTTTGGCTTTAATTATAAATTGTTAAATGTTTTTACCGTGAATGAATGAACAGAATTTCACGGTAGGCATTTGTGTTTATAACGCGATAACCCCTAAATCATTAAAAAAATTGGTGTTCCTTAGATTGCAGATCTGACTGTCGTAGAAGCTAGAAAGTTCTCGTATTCACTCGTAATATCTAGTAAAGCAACAGTTTAATAATATTTGATGGTCTTAGATAGTAATATTAAAGATTTTTGACGAATACCGACTTAAAGATTACAGATTCTCATCAGACGATCCCAAGTTTATATTTACCTCACGTATGGCAGTCCACATTTGACCTTCAGTTAAAAATAATAATTAAACCCAGTAACCATTTTAATTAAAACACTTAATGAGGCGAACAGTTATTGTAAGAAAAATAAATATTTAAAAAGTGGAACAATTACATTGATCAGTCAAAACATTATGATCACCTACTTGCTAGCATATTAGTCCACCTTCCGAACACAATAAAACAGCGATTCGGTGTAGCATGGATTCTAAAAGTCCTTGGCATGCTTCCAGAGGTATCTGACACTAGATTTCTACGCACAGGTCACGAAATTCCCTTAAATTACGGGCCAGCGGTTTGTTGATGCGGCACCTGGAAACGAGCATCTTGGAAACGGAGAGGCTGTTCTTGATAAGCTGCGCTTCAGATCATCACATGTGTGTATGTTCCCCTGCTAAACCAGAAATCACAGGGGGTGTGGTCAGGTGATCGTGCCGGCCAAGCATCATTTCCAAATGTGATTTCTGACTGTGGGGCTTCCTGAAGGACAGGGTTTAGCAGGGGAACATTCACACATGTGGTATTCCGAAGCGATAGCCAGCATACCTACCGACATTCTTTGTTCTGCTGTGCAGAATGCAATCCTGCGCTTTCAGACTCTTCTGGACACTGATGGGCGACATATTGAACCCCTTTTGTAGCAGTAATGGTGCCGGTATGTAATGGTATGATGTACCGTAGCAGCACATTAAAAGTGTTTCAATTGAATTGATTCTGCATTATTTCTCTTCCCCATGTCCTTGATATTAATGCTACCAAGTTTGATACTCGTACGGTAATTAGTTTTTGTGTTATAACGTGTTAAATACGGAAAGTTTAATTATAACCACCCTGTATATATATAAGTATTACTGTTATGTATTATTTAAGAGAAACCTTGTACCTTGTGCTCAAATGCCGTTTTATTTTTTATTTATTTTTTCATAAAAGATACATCAACCAAAGAAACCGAGTGTACCCGATTAAATCATAAGCTATCACAGCTATTAATTATTTTGCTTGCTGCAATTCGCAGTTGCCGCTATTGGGATGTGGATTTTGAGCCAGACGTTTAACCAAGAGTTAGCAGTAACTTGGTGGAGGATTTGGGTAATCCGATATGCTTGTGCGTGGAAACGCCAATAAATCAGTTCTGCGGCCGATTGCTGGCTGCGGTCCTCCCTCCCCGCGGCGGAAGCACTTAACTCTCCCCACTGTTTCCATACCGGCGTCAAATGCGCCCGTGACGTCACACACAGAACAAAGCCGCATTCAATGCTGCTCTTTCGCAGCAGTGCCTCAGAAAAGCGATTTTTAAAAATGGAAACACTGTGTGCTTCCTAGAGACCGTTTCAAAATATCACAAAACTACCTCTTATACTTACACGATCAGTTTTTTTAAAAAATAGGCCCTATTTCAATTTTTTTGCCTTATTATATGTCTACAGATTTTTGGAAGGTAGTTACATACATGATTTATACCTCCGCGTGCTAGCTGCCTTTGTCTGTTTACAAGGAGTTATTGAACGAATCTTCTTATGACGCGTTAGATGTGGAACGATTTCATTTAGCAGGGTAACTAAAATGCTTAACAGAATCGACGACACACAGTCAACAAAGATGTTGATGACCAAAGGTAGACTGAGTTCGAATGAGAAAAAAAGAAAATAAATCGAAAAATGCGATTCTAGCTTCGCCCTACTCTAATGATCAAATGATTGTATTAGGTGAGGCGGCACTCCCTTGACACAAAAATAAATGACTCTCCTGCACGTTACTAATGCTGTTGTTTATGCGCAATCAATTGTGCCAGTATACGCCAAAAAAATATCAAAATAAAATCTTTTGCTTACTTTTCTCACAGCTTACAAAGTTTAGTGGATAGAAGTGTTTTCAGTATTTGTCGTTTATAGTCGATGTTGGAAGCAAATTCAACTTCCTAGATAATATAGGTTTTAAGATATATGCTGTAACAAAATTAGTTCGAAGATAACACTTTTGACGGCCACTCGTATCTTTATTTTACAGTGGAAAAATAATAATAATAATTAAACCACATATTAGCCCAGTGGCGTAGCTATGTCAACAAGGGCCCCGGTGCAAAAAAATTTTTTTGGGCCCTCAGTCCAGATGGGCTACCTTTTTTTTTTGCTTTTTGTTGCTGGCAGGGACCCCCTGAGCTGAGGATTGGGCCCTTGATGCGCTTCGGGGCCCCCAGAGGTATGCTTGGGGGTCCCTCAGAGGTATGCTTTGGGGCCCCCAGAGGCATGCTTGGGGGTCCCCCAGAGGTATGCTTGGGGGCCCAAAGATATGCTTGGAGGCCCCCCAGAGGTATGCTTGGGGGTCCCCCAGAGGTATGCTTGGGGGTCTCACAGAGGTATTCTTTGGGGCCCCCAGAGGCAAGCTTGGGGGTCCCCCAGAGGCAAGCTTGGGGGCCCCCTGAGCGTAGGGGCCCCGGTGCACTGCACCGCCTAGCCCCATAGTAGCTACGCCCCTGTATTAGCCCTCTACTAGACAAGCTGTAAATACTGGAAGATTTTTTTTTTAATTTTTGGCTTCCATTTATTTCTATGGACTCCCTCTTGAAATAAAACCTTTATTATTACATATATATTGGCCACAGCATCTTTACAGATGATAGTTGTAGTGACTCAGCTGTCGCTAGGGTTGAGTGCATCACATCTTCTTTTGTGGCTGAATAGTCCGATGGCGGCGTGACAAATTTTGCCACATCTATCGCACACGAAAGAGGGATCCGGTGGGTGTACTTCCCTGTTACGAAGCTTTTTCAGCTTTATTTTATCCAACCATGCTCTGTCATATTTGGACATGCCGGTGGTAATATGATGACGCCATAAGGATCTCGTGCTGGCGCAAGCTTCCCAGTCAGAAGTGCGCATGCCGAAGCTCTCCAAATCACGTTTGCAGGTGTTCTTAAAACTTAACATCGGGTGCCCTACAGGTCTCTTGGTATTAGCAATCTGACTGAGCATGCCTTCCGTGGTAGTCTCTCAGGGTCCATTCTATGGACGTGGCCAAGTCAGCGGAGTCGTCTTTGTTTTAGGGTGGCAGTAATACTGTGACACTTCGTGGTACACAGAACACTCTCATTGCTCATTTTGTCCTGCCATGTGACCCCAAGTATTGTCCGCAGGCAGCGCATATGGAAAGCGTTCAGCTGTCTCTCTTGCCAGGCGTAACTGGATCACGTCTCAGCTGCGTACAGTAAGATGCTCAGGACACACGTCTGATATACTAGAATTTTGGTGGAGAGAGTTAGCTTGGAGTTTCTCCAGACACGTGTGGACAGCTTGCCAAAGGTCGTCGCGGCGTTGCCAATTCGTGCGTCAATCTCCTTTTGAATGGACTGGTTGGATGTAGTGATGGAGCCGAGATAATGGAAGTGTTCTACTACTTGAAGAGGGATGCCGTCCAATGTTATTTTTGGAAGACGGTCTGTGCCCTGAACCATGACAACCGTCTTCTTGATATTGACACTCATCGAGAACAGATGACATGCATGATCAAATCTGGTGAGAACCTCCTGAAGCTCATCTTCGGTATTAGCGACAAAAGCCGCATCGTCAGCATATAGAAGTTCACGAACAATTAGTTCAATAAGCTTTTTAGTAGATTTCAATAGACTTATATTAAAAAGTCTACCGTCACTCCCTGTATGCAGATGTACTCCAACGTGACAGTTTTTAAAAGCTACTAAGAGTAAAACAGAAAAGAAAATTCCAAAGAGTGTGGGCGCTAAGACACAGCCCTGTCGTACACCGCGGTTTACTTTAAAGGATGCGGAAGCTTCGCCATCAAATATCACAGAGCCTCTCATGTTATCGTGGAAGGCCTTTATTAAAGACAACAGTGTAGGTGGGCAGCCGATTTTGTGCAGGATGTCGTAAAGGCCGGTATGGCTAACAGTATCAAAGGCTTTATTTAGATCGACAAAAGCCAAGTATAAAGGCACACGATGTTCACGGCATTTTTCTTGAAGTTGGCGGACAGTGAAGATCATGTCACTCGTGGAGCGGCCGGCGCGAAATCCGCACTGAGATTCGGGGTAGACACGTGAGGCGAGGGTTTCCAGTCTTCCCAAAACGACTCGAGCGATAGCTTTTCCAGCAATGCTGAGGAGGGATATACCTCTGTAATTGTTGCAAACGCCTCTATCACCTTTGCCCTTATAAAGGGTAAATATATCTGCATCACGCATGTCCTGTGGTATTGTACCCTCATACCAGCACCGCTTTAGGAGTTCATATATGACCGGAAAAACACCATCAAGTTTAATTATTTCAGCCGGTAGGTTATCACGACCTGTACTTTTTCCCAGTTTGAGTCTCTTCAGTGAAAAATGAAGTTCGTCCTGTGAAGGTAAATCATCAAGTTCTAATGCAGTAGGATAAGTTGGTAAACTATCCAGTGCTTCAGGCTTTATGCTGACTGCCCTGGAGTAAAGGTTGGTGTAGTGTTCTGACCATCTTTCCAACTGCTTCTGCTTGTCAACAACAGGTTCCCCATTTAAGTCTTTTAGGGCGGCACGTTTCCTGGTTGTGGGCCCGATTGCACTCTTGATGCCTTGATACATGCCTCGGTAGTCCCCGCTATCATGGTACTGCTGTATGGACTTGATGATGAAAGCGGTGATTTACTGTATAATTATAAATATTGAATGAAACTCACGAATTTACAAAAACAAATGGTGATATCATTATTATTAACTAATCAAAGCAAAATGAACTTTATTTTCTTTTATAAAACAAATGTGAAGTGAACTACACTTAATGGTTCCTTGAGGTTTATTACTATGTACACAAAACACTGGTAAACAATAACAAATGTGGTACAGTTAGCGGATGACCGTCGAGAAATTTAGCCTGGTCCTGATCCGGGGTAGAGAGAGACGGCTTCTACTTCTCGCGAACTTCCGGTGGTCTTCTGTAGTTGAAGCTGGTTCCGCGGTCAGGCAGGAACTGGCGGTGGAGCGGCCGGCTACGCTTATATAGGCGGCCTGGCGCAGGAATTCCGTTGTGTGGTAGTACGGCGACCTCTGTAAGAAATAGTCCCACTTAGCTTCTAGATGATTCTATTTGTTTTCCTGGTTTGTTTTGATGTCTCTGCGCCTTTTTGGAGTCGTATATGTATCCCGGCGTGCAGGCGCGTTGTGTGTGAGGTCTGCCTGGCAGGGGCCTTTACTGGCAGACTGAACATACCTCCCTCCCGGGGGGGGGGGGGAAGCGATGTCTGCGACGTCTGCGAGGTCGTCTGCCGCGGCGCCCTGGAGCAGACTATGAAGGCTACCTCCAGGGGAGTACGGAGCTGTTCCCCTGGCGATGCGTGCCGACCTGCGTCGTGGTGCAGGTTGTGGTGGAGGTACTTGTGGAGCTAACGGCATCGGTTCGTCGGCGTCGATGGCCGGGGGCTGTACGTGGGGCGCTGAAGATGGTCCCCGCAGGTGGTCGAGAGGCTGCGGCTGAAGGGTGTCGGAGCGACCGACAGGTTGTGGCGTCGTTGGTGGCGCTGTAACTGTCCCTGAGCAACGGTTAGACGGCAGGAGTGGTGGAGGTGGCAGGGAAGGAGAGGCAGAAGTGGATGGCCGTGCCGTGGTGGAAGAGGACGGTGCCGTGGGGTAGCGGGTACGTAGTTGGTTTCGATGGCGTCGCACTATCCGGCCATCCAGGCTGACGTCGAACAATTGGCGGCCCCGGGGCCGCTGGATGACCCCCGGAAGCCAACCGGCCCGGGAGCCAAACCCGCGGGCCCAGACTAGGGAGCCCGGGGTGAAACGGAATGGGCCCGAAGGTACCTGTACTTTGGGCGGGGGTAAGAGGAGATGGAGGAGAGTGCGAGGTTGGCGGCCATGCAGCAATTCCGCCGGGCTTTTGGCCCCCACTGGAGTGGTTCGATAGGAACTGAGGAAGAGTGTCAATGCCTCTTCGAGTTTGTGACTTGTGGTGTATTTGGTCATTTGGGTTTTGAATGTTCTGACTAGCCGTTCCGCCTCCCCGTTAGATTGGGGGTGGAAGGGCGGGGTGAGGAGGTGTTGGATATTGTTGGCGGTACAGAAGGATAGGAATTCCCGACTTCGAAATTGCGGTCCGTTATCTGTGACGATAGCGTATGGTAATCCTTCGATGGAAAAGATCTTCGTGAGGGCTGAAATGGTGACCTCTGTGGTGATTGTGGAGCAACGGACGACATATGGGAAGTGGGAAAAGGCATCCGTCACTAGGAGCCACTGGTGGCCTAGGAATGGGCCAGCGAAGTCGAGGTGAATGCGTTCCCAGGGTCCGGACGGTGCTGCTGGCGTAGCCATGATGGTCGAGAGTTCTTATTCCAACCTTGTCGCCACTGAAGTGAACTACACTTAATGGTTCCTTGAGGTTTATTACTATGTACACAAAACACTGGTAAACAATAACAAATGTGGTACAGTTAGCGGATGACCGTCGAGAAATTTAGCCTGGTCCTGATCCGGGGTAGAGAGAGACGGCTTCTACTTCTCGCGAACTTCCGGTGGTCTTCTGTAGTTGAAGCTGGTTCCGCGGTCAGGCAGGAACTGGCGGTGGAGCGGCCGGCTACGCTTATATAGGCGGCCTGGCGCAGGAATTCCGTTGTGTGGTAGTACGGCGACCTCTGTAAGAAATAGTCCCACTTAGCTTCTAGATGATTCTATTTGTTTTCCTGGTTTGTTTTGATGTCTCTGCGCCTTTTTGGAGTCGTATATGTATCCCGGCGTGCAGGCGCGTTGTGTGTGAGGTCTGCCTGGCAGGGGCCTTTACTGGCAGACTGAACAAAATGGCACACGTGATTGACGTGGCTCAGTGGTTAAGGCATCTGAAGGGCGATCGAAATGACCCCAGTTCGAATCCCTGTCTCGGCGGGGATTTTCATAAGCTCTTAACCCGACCTTCACATCTTCCTTAGTGTGCTGTTTAATGTGACGTACGCCAGAACGCTTCCGTGATTCAAATTCCATGTTAAACTGTAGGTCCCCTCTAGAGTTAACAATCCTAGTTGTAACACTCATTTGTAAACATCCATAGCAAAATTCAAGTCAAACAAAAGGCTTAATGTGGTTCCACTTGGCCCAGACAACTATATATACACAAATGCAAGTATTTACTAATCAAAGGTGTTTTATTTTAAGAGTAGTAATAAATAATAAATATCAATCTTATTGTGAAAAATAGTTATTATTATACACGATATGTTTAATCGTAAAACATTTAAAAAGTAGACGTTTAAAAAATAGACATTGACATTGTCAGATGTCATTTTTTATCAAACTTCTTTACTTTAAAAAAAACTTCTTTGAAAACAATGTTAGCAGTTATAATGTCATCATCTATTACTTTTTGATCATATGTGTGTATGTTACAACAGTCATAAATATTACTGAATCTGCGAACGCGTGAAAAAGCCACGTAGCCTATAGTCTATGCGGAAAATCAGGTACTGGTAAATACAATCCTGCGCTTTGAAGCATCTTATGCTTTATTAAAGGTGAAGGTCCGCGTACCGAAGGTCGCCGGTTCGAGTCCGGCCAAGGGCATGGGTGTTTAGTGTTGTGACTGTGAATGTTTTGTCCGTGTTGTAGTGTCCTTGTGTCAATACTTGATAGCAACAAATCACATTGAGCTGGCTGTATGGCCCAGTAGCCGAATGCCAATTAAAAATAATAAAACGCTAAATGTTAGGAATTGTATTTTATCGTTTGAAAACGCACAGTTGGATCTGAAGGAGTGAGATTAATGCGAGGTACGAGCATAGATTTGTAGCAATGAATTAATTTAGCAGTGATGATGTAGTCGCCTAATTGAGTTACTATTAATCTTGCACCTTTAATTAATCTCTAATTAGCGCTGAGATTTCTAATTAACAGAATTTTTCTGTAAAAGCAATTTATGAGGTAGTAAACCGCATGGATTTAGGAGTTCAAGAATTCCATGGCGTACAGTTGAATGTTATTTATTTCTTCATATTGGATATATTCAGAAATGAGGTAAACCTTTTCCTCTCCAGGTAACAAATTGGAAATGACTTATTTATTGTCATACAATTCTAGTTTTTTGACATGAAATCGCCGTTGAATAGAATTGCGAAAAACTTTGTTCATTGATTTCTGTGGCATTGAATAAGGTAGTAATAATATAACAATTTATAACATCGGTTTGTAATACGTTGATTTAATTCGATTTATTTGTTAGATTACGATTGAGTAAAAAATATAACAACTCCGATAAACAGCTGTCATGCATGTTATTTAAACTGTCAATAGATGGCGCCTTCTGCATTCTTTTAACGAATGTAAACAACTCCATCCGACAGCTATTGTGCATGTTAGTTAAACAGATGGTCAATAGACGGCTTTTTCTGCAGAATGCAAACAACTCCAATCGACAGCTTTCGTACGTGTTAAATAAAGTGTAAAGAAATGGAACCTTCTACATTATTTATGCAAACACGGTTTTTAACTAAACTTTCAATGAAAGCATTATTTTTAAACTATTTCTTTATTTTTAGTCATAAGCGGGGAGCCATTAATTTTGACGAAGCTACTAAGGGAGATTTGTCATACCGACAAAAAGGGACATTTTAGAAATAATAAACATGATAATTAGATTTTGTGTCAACACCCTCTCTTGTTTAGGGTTCCGTAGCCAAAATTGTAAACCTTAAAATTTTATCCCTCCATCGGTACGCCACAGGTTTATAATTTCGAAGGACAATGTGTTTAACCAAGCGTTAAAAAAATTCCATGTGCAAAAAGCAAACAAATATTTTCAAGTTCGCAAAAAAATGAAACAGCCGCGAAAAAAAAAAAAAAAAAAAAAAAAAAAAAAAAAAAAAAAAATAAATAAATCGTGTAATTCATCGAGTGAAGGAAGTGTCTTTCCACAGGTATTCAAAAATTCAACTTCTATTGTTTTGTAGTAGTATTTTTATTTAATTAGAAAGCTGGCAAAGAAACATTAGGCTTTAGGGAACAAGCTGCCCGAAAACCTTGGATCACAGAAGAAATTTTGCAGCTGATGGATCAGAGAAGAAGGTACAAACATGCTCAGGATGAAGCAGGAAGAGAGCAGTACAGGCAATTTAGAAATCAAATAAATAGGAAATGCAAAATAGCAAAAGAAAAATGGCTACAAGAAAAGTGTGAAGAAGTAGAAAAGGAAATGGTCGTAGGAAAAGTAGATGTTGCATATAGAAAGATCAAACAGAATTTTGGAGAAATGAAGAAAAGAGGTATGAACATTAAAACTGCCGAAGGGAAACCTCTTTTAAGCTCAGAAGATAGAGCTAACCGATGGAAGGAATACATTGAGAAACTGTATGATGGGGACGACTTGAACAATAGTGTATTGGAAAAGGAAGGCGATATCGACATTGATGACTTAGGAGATCCTGTTTTGAGGACAGAATTTAATAAAGCTCTGAATGACTTGAAAGCAAATAAGGCAGTTGGAATTGATGAGATCCCTGCAGAACTTCTTAAATCTCTAGGAGAGGAAGGAATCGAAAGATTATTCAAGCTGATATCAAAAAGTTATGAAACAGGAGAAATTCCTACTGATTTTAATAAAAATATCATCTTCACACTTCCAAAGAAAGCACAAGCCGACAAATGTGAGAATTATCGCACCATTAGTCTAACATCACATGCTTCAAAATTACTGACCAGAATAATATACAGAAGGATGGAAAGGGTAGTAGAAGAGATAGTAGGTGAAGACCAGTTTGGGTTTAGGAAAAATCGCGGTACAAGGGAAGCAATTCTGTCTTTAAGATTAATACTTGAAGGGCGGATCAAGAAAAAAAAAGATACTTTTATGGCATTTGTTGATTTAGAAAAAGCTTTTGATAATGTTAGGTGGGACAAGATGTTCAAAATTTTAAGGAAGTCAGGCCTAAAGTATCGAGATAGAAGAATACTCCATAAACTATATAAGAATCAAGTGGCTGTAATAAACGTAGAGAATCACGAGAGACATGCATCAATTAAAAAGGGTGTGAGACAAGGTTGTAGTCTATCCCCGTTAATATTCAACCTGTATGTAGAAGAAGCAATGAAGAAAGTCAAAGAAAAATTTCCATGTGGCATAAGTTTTCAGGGAGAAAAAATCAGTATGCTACGATTTGCTGACGACATTGTCTTATTAGCAGAGAGGGCTGAGGATATTGAGAAGTTATTGAATGGCATGAACAAAATACTGAAGGAAGACTTTTGACTGAATATAAATCAAAGTAAAACAAAAGTGATGAAATGTAGCAGAAATGATACCAATACTACCAGATTAAATATAAAAATAGGATCTGATGCAATAGGAGAATTGAGTGAGTTCTTTTACTTGGGAAGCAAAATTACAACCGATGGCCGAAGCAGGAATGTTGTTAAAAGCAGAACAGCACTAGCAAAAAGAGCCTTCATGAAAAAGAGAAACCTTTTAGTTTCAAATATTGATCTAGGAATTAGAAAGAACTTCTTAAAACTCTATGTGTGGAGCACAGCACTTTACGGTAGCGAAACATGGACTTTAGGAATACCAGAAAGAAAGAAACTTGAAGCATTTGAAATGTGGTGCTACAGAAGAATGCTGAAAATTAGGTGGACAGACAAAGTAAGAAATGAAAGAGTTTTGGAAATGATGGGTGAGAAAAGAAGTTTATGGAAGAAGCTTACGGAAAGAAGAGACAGGCTGGTAGGTCATATTTTTAGACATGTTGGATTGGTTAATTTGTTAGTGGAGGGAACAGTTGAAGGTAAGAACTGTAGAGGTAGACAGAGATTAGAATATATGAAGCAGATAATTGAGGACGTGGGTTGTAACGGGTATGTAGAAATGAAGAGGTTAGCACAGGATAGGAAGGGATGGAGGATTGCATCAAACCAGTCTAAAGACTGACGACAGCAAAAAAAAAAAAAAAAAAACTGTGTATTTCTCCAAATTATAACTCCCACCTGATCAATATTTTTCCAGTAATAACAAGAAGTTTGAATAATTCAAGATGATGGCACTTAATAAGGGCCTGAAACGAAAAATATTTCGGTTAAGATATTTTGACAAGATTTTCACATTATTCTAACACCAACAAATCTAATGATAAGATACTGTTAAAATGATAATTCAAGTAAACGTAATTCAGTTGGCTTAAATAATAAAATTTATCTGTTTGTTTTAATGCTCTGTGTTTTTTGGCTTTACACCTCGTTGAAGTTATTAGAGGTGAGAAAGGAACGGCAGAGAGTCGGGCATGGTCTTTTTAAAGGAAGCATTCCGACATTCGCCTAGAGTGATTTGGGGAAACCAAGGAAAATCCAAATCTCGATTTCCGGACGGGAATTCGAACCCACGTCCTGCGGAATGCGAGGCAAGAGCATATACCGTTCACTCACCACGCTCGGCTCTTTCAGAGTAATTAGATTGTGGCATTCACACGCTAAGTTTGTCTCGCCATTTAAATGTCTAATCTATTGTAATAACTCGTATTGGAATATTTATATCGAATTCCGCTTTCCCACAAATGAGACGGAAACTACCAATATAGTAACATCCTCTCTACACCAACAACTATTATTCATACGTGCTTGAATGAAAATACACTAAAGACAATCATAGACGTTTTACTTGTCTTCTGTTCTTATGTCGCTGTGTAACTTCAGTGACAGCGAGTTTGTATTCCTACATCGTTTTCTTGTACCTTGTCCATTAACCCTGTTTTCTCCGGTAGTTCCCGCTGCTCGTTGTGTCACGTGAACGCCGAGCCAAGCACGCGTGAGACGTTGGCTACGCCCCCCCCCCCCTCCCCCGCGCTGCCGCTCACCCCGACCGCCGGGCCATTGTTCGCAGAGTGATCACGCCGTGGGGGCTTCCAGCGAGTCGATAAAGGAGGGAGGCTTCTCCGGAGAGGTGCACCCACGTCGTATGCTCATCCACCGAAACCATATATCCATCCTGTAAACAACTACGATTTTTTTTCGGGGATCTTTATTATTTTCTTCAACGAATCCGATGGCTACACACAATTTACGGCCATCTGTACAGTCTGTTTTTATAAGCAAACTAACTTTTGCCCCGAACTTCGTCCAAGTGAACCGGTAAAGGTCTCGGTTGTTTTGTCGTCCAATTACTTTGCGTAGTTTCCTTTTATGTCATTAGCATTCAGCAATCCGGTGACCTTGCTACCATTTTTTTAATGGCATTCGGCATACAGCCATACAGCCAGCTCGATGTGATAAGTCTTTCAGTGAATCAGTTTTTTCTGTATGTTGCAGCTTTTCTTTAAGTATGGACACCACAGGACGTACACAACTTTAATACACACACACACACCACTTAAACTCCCATGCCCTCGGCCGGACTCGATCCTGCGACCTTCGGCACGTGGAACTAGGACTCTAGCCCCTACGCTACCGATGCCGGCATTTGTGGGTTTTAAATACTCAATACCCGATACTTATAAAAGTAACCGATAGATGGCCTTAGGATAGAATGTCATATATTGCTTTGTTAATGTTTCACTCAGACTTTAATTTCCCTCTCCATCCTCAGCGTTGCCTTGTACTATAACTATCAGATTTTATTTATTATTTATCGCAAGAAAAACAGGTCGATTGCACTTTGTTATAGGCCGATGTTGTGAAAATAATAGCTTGGTGCAAAGACTGGCAGTTGGAGCTACACACTAAAATGTGATAACTCATGCATATAAGTAAAATACTGACGCCTTTTAGTTCTGAATATGCAATTAATGAAACTTTCTTTACTACAATAGATTCCGCTAGATACCTATGGGTATCAATTCGTAATAGTGTATTGTGGAATGAATATATTGAGAAGTTGATTGGGAAAGAAAACCATATGTTCCGTTTCTTATATAGTAACTTAAAACAGTGTACGCCGGAAGTTAGACTGATTGCATACAAAGCAGTAGTGCGACCTCACTCGGAATATTTTACTTGTGTGTGTGACCCGCATCAAGAAGGAGTAAAAGAGGAATTGCAATAGACTCGATTTGTGACAGATACACGTTGCAGCAGAATACGTGTAAGTGTGGTTGTTGAAGTGTGTTTGGGAAATTCTGGAACACCCTCGTCAGAATTTATTTGAAAGTTCATAACAGAGCTATTTCAGGATGACAGAAAACACATTTTCGTAGCATATGCAGGCATGACCGAGAAAATAAGATAAAAAATATCAGGGCCAGTACCGATTCTTTTCTGTACTCATTTTTTCCGTGAGCAATTAGAGCAGAATCAGAGAAAACTCTCCGTGCATCCTGATTTGGGTTTTCTATGATTTTCCTAGAACGCTCCAGGCGAATGCCGGTATGGTTCCTGAAGATAGCCCATGCCTGCCTTCTGTCGTATCCTGTATATTCCTTCCCATGCATAACCGCTTACACACCAGGATAGCTGCAATACACCCTCCGGCACCCACTTTGTAGTGTTTCGCGGAGTGGTAGAGGAAAGTGCCCAAAAGCGAACCCCCATTTTATTTTTTACTAACAATATATATAAATTAGTAAAAAAATCTGTTTTTAAAGCATGAAATATTTACTTCACTATGTTATGCACCTTTTACATTCTAATTTCAAAACTTATCTCTATAAATGATTACCAAAAAAAAGTTTCCAAAAAAATCCTTACACTTTTGTGATTTGAAAAATAGTTAAATAGTTGCCTAAATCGGACACCTCATAAAAGTTAAAGAAAATTACACTAAACAAAATTATAAAAATGATCTGAGTCACAAAAAAAAAACCAAAAAAAAAAACCATAATATAATTTTAAGGCACAAACGCAATATGATAATTACAGGTTTTTATTATTTTTTTAAATACAAATATATCATATACATAGACTTCAATATAAGAAGACAGAAAATACAACATAAATTGTTTAGCGGCAAAAGTCACAGATATCCACGTCCTTTTCAGCCCCAGCACAATCCACATGGGTCCGAAACGAACATATAACGCACATTACCCATAGTTCTCCTCCTGAATCTTCGGAAAACTTCCTGTCGCAGAACATGCACCAAGCGTCATCATCTTTGGATGGGGACACTTCAGGAAGAAGCTCCAATTCCGATGATCCAGAGGATGCATTCATTTGATCCTCGGTGCTTGATCCTTTCACATTCTTTTCAAAAGTAAGGCGCTTTTTCACCTGCTGTTTCTCTTTTCTAGAAAGCCCTACTGCTGAACCATGCCTCCGGCCGCGACTACTTTTGCATCCTCGATCATGATCACGTGCTTGCTGTCGAGTTTCCTTGACTTCTTTAGCTCTTTTAGCTTCCATCAGTTGAGCTTTATAAGGCGTAGATGTTATGATCATAGAAATGTAGGCCTTTCGCACTCTATTTCAGATATAGGCAGACTTGTAAGCATGAAAAAGAAGGGGTCCGGTTTAGGCAACTCACGGGGGTCCGCTTTGCGCAACCCTAGCTTGTATTTTGTTAACCCAATAGATTTTTAACCTAACGTTTCGACAAGACAGTTCAGCGATAAACATTAATCTAAAACCTTATCATTGGTTGGAAGGCTTACCTGCCAATTTCCACGAGAAATTCAAAAATTATAGCACACTGTAAAAACTTGGTTCACTGACAAAACATGTAATGGCGATTTGGCGATCAACAATTAAAGTGAGAAACACGAGCTCTCTGTTACAGAGTGGCAGAAGCCAAAACTACTATTTACACTTGATTCCGTTAGAGTTCAGTACAATGCAGAGGCAGGAGACAGGGGGTCCTCTTTAGGGGGAGGGGTCCGGAATAGGGCACTTTCCTCTAGTAATGGTAATAGTAATAGGTTTTAAGTCTGACACCAAGATTTTAACTGAAAGCCCGTCCAAATCTGTTTAACAGTTTTTAAGTTATGGTAGATTGTAGTTAAAAGAATTTGAAGCACAAGTGATATTTTAATTCCGCGCTTTGTTGTCAGGTGATCAAATGTGATAAAAGGTACTTTTTATATAATAAGTCATAATATAAGGTCTCTAACTGTGGTAATCCAGTAAAAATCAGTTCAGTTTTTTTTCAAGATATATTTTTTTTAAAAATCAAAAAAATATGTATATATGTTGAGTGGTTACAAAAACTCAAGAGCGTTAACAATTCTATTTCGAAATTATTACTCTACGGTGAATGCTGTCAGTTAACGTCCAGATGAAGCATTCGATTTCTTAAACTTCTATTTCCATGCGAAAAGACAGGTGTTTGTTCTTAAATAATACCAAAAACTGGAATGTTATTTCTCAATATAGTCAAAAACTTTGTCACAAGATTCTTAAGCAAGGAGAAGTTTACTTCCCAGGTACCTTGAAATGCATTTTAGACCGCAGATATTGTTCCAAATGGAGAAAATTTAATAGTTGCTTGTCGACAAAAGCCGACAGACTGAAAATCGTATGTACGTTATCTGAAGAACTATTCCAAACTCACAGTGCACTGTGGTACAAATTTTGGCATATATCAACGCCTTGGTAGATCTGAAATTATCTTTATGAAGTGCCTTTTCATTTGAGCATAACGTACCGAAACGACTTCAAGCTATATACTATAGTTTTTGTATATATATATATATATATATATATATAAACAAAAAAATTTTAAACATAAAATTCTTCAAAAGTACAGAAAAAACTTAATAATTTGCTCAGTGATTATTTAACTTCAATTCCGAATAAACTTTTAACAGTTCCAGGATGTTATGAAAAAATCTGAACACAGTATATCAGGTAACGAGGAGATTTGAGTGGGATTGTTAGTCAGTGTAACTTTTCTTCTTCTGTGATTGTACTCTCGAAAACATTAACAATATGCTTTTAAAGTGAACTACGGGAATTTTGGGGAGATCTGATACTAATTAGACACTCGGAAGGAAGTCTTCAGTCGGAAACAAGACGTTCCTAATGCTGAAGGTTTTGTAGATACGTCAATACTAATTTCCAACTCATAACAACCCTAACTGACGTAAGGTTTCTTATCAATGTTTTAGTCATCAAACAAAGCTGAAATTAAACAAAAAGTAATTAAATGATTAACGAATCTTGAAAACGCTAGACAGCTCTTATGTAATCTTCTAGCAGCATTGTGAAATTTTGATTTAAATGCACGAAATATATTCAAACAGAAATTAGAGATGTATGTTTTGTTTGAAAATATCAATCATCGAATTATCATAAGTGACATTGTTATTTCAGCGTTTTATTGAGTCTACATTTTTTTATCGCTTGTCTTTCTCTGTGAACTGTTACAACTTTCGCAAACAGTGTGCCCACTTGTTAAGAAACTTTTTTCAGTCAACCTAGGCAATCTGTAACGTGGAAAATCCCAAACGCTGAGAGGCAGTAAATTGGATCCGGAGTAGATTGTAATTAAACTGTGCGAAGGCTGAGGAAGCTCGCTTGGGGGCGGTTTTTTCATCATGAACTTCACAATATTCACTTTCTTCATTATCCATCCTGTTGGGAGCTAGATCAAGAAATATTTGTATAAGGAGGTATTAAATTTCCAACTAGACCAACAAGCCTGTTTCTTCTGATGGAAAGGACCTTATTCTTTTAGAAAGGAGCACAGTTGTTTTATATTAACCTTACTGACTATAGGCAAAAATATATTTAGGACTAACATTAAATCATCAGGAATGACCATTCTACTTAGCACTGCCTCCATCGATAACTCACATGTTTTAAAGTCAAAATGTAATTTTTACACAAAGCAAACTTCGATAGTAGATTTCAGGGCTGTAGGGCGATGTTCTAGTAAAATATGGAACAAATATAAGAAGTTAAATGTAATTTACAAGGTCTCATTCAGCTCTTGTGAAAATGAGCTTGGGATGTGGATCGGAGCGTACTGATATTTATAATAAAGATAAATAACTGATTAAAGATTAACAGATAAGTGACATAATTATGTCTAAATTTATCTGATACGCAAATCACTGTTGATGTTAACGACAGAACCTATACATAATTTCCATGGAACCAGGCATTACGTCAATACTACTTCTTCTTGCACTTCATATGTGGAACATGTAGACCTATTAATTTATCAGATCTCTTTGGTTTCTACCTTGTGAGACGAAAATTATTTCAAAAATTTAAATTAGTTACGAGGCAGATGTTCTTAAAATTGTTAAAATTTTGTAATTAAATTTCGTTTATTTTTCACCAGATTGGTATGAATTTATTTTTAAAGTTTATTTAACTTATTTGTGATCGCAGAAGTCTTCAGAATGAAAAAATACTAAATTTACTATGAATATCCTTTTGGAAAAATAAAATAGATTAGATATATTTGGTAATACATACATAATACTATTGATAAATTTGTTTTCAGACCAGCGTGAAACTAATATTTGTGAAACAAAATTTCTGAGTGCTTGCTCAGGATATATTTTCCGACAAATATATAAGTACTGATGCTACCAGGACGTATGGTCCTTTGCAGTTAAATTAAATCCCTACATAACTCCGTAATACTCTTGTTACTTTCCTATAACCAATTATTTTCGACGACGCTTCATCTGGGAATATCTGACCATTTGTGGAACTATGCGTCGCATCCTCCGTCACTCAATTTGTTGTTAATGCTGACGGAGTACTCCATTACGTCTTCATAATCGATAAATCTAGGTAATATTGAAAAAATTCAATAATTTATTGATACATTTCTAGTCCAATTCGTTGTTTCCCCCCCTCCAGCGCTGTCAGTATATAGTATTGAGATAGGCTGGAGCAATCTCGTGTATGAACACCGTAAACATATTCCGTTCGTCCACGTGAAGTCGCACTGCTTGGTTCTGTGCATTATGTCACTTCCAGTGCCGTTGTTGCCAGTTTGACCGCTTAAATCAGACTGTTATTGCCAGCGAAGTTATTTAAGATCACGTTCTAAATAGTATTTAAATTGCAGTTTCGCGTATTATCAAGTGATAATATTCGTGTAAATTGTGACAAAGCTGACAACAGTGACATTATGCAAAGAAATTAAATGTTGACGTGTAGAATAACTTCACGGTATCCAAAGATGAGATAGTTCCAGCCTTCCCCAGTCATATCTACTGCTGTTCGTATTATAAGTATATTAACAATCTTGTTGTGAAGCATAAAATCACAGCTGAATCCTTTCGATTTTTCAGGGGACTTACGCTAAGTTCCTGACCAAATTCCATTCGGAGCAGGTGACCAAACTCCAGGCCAAGAACCAGCATGAATGTGACCTGCTCGAAGACATACGGTGAGTTCACACGAATTTATGTTTCAAGATCTAAATAAATATTACAAAACGTTTTAAATATTTTCGTCACGCTGCTTTAGTATGTCCCGAATAATATGCTGGCTCCGTCATGGGATTTCTGGTTTGAGCATCGAATAATCCCCAGCTAGTATTAATTTCTCGGCTGGCGTTTTCCCCAGGCTCTTCAACCAACTTTAAACTCTGGCAAAGCATGTTCTGCATGTGTGACCTAGAACTGTAGGTTACCTTTACAGAATTTGGTTAGGTTACTACGACAGAGGCGCATTAAGCACAGAATTGGAATTCTGTCAGCAAATGAAATTATTACTGCGTTTTGTAAACACAATAATTAGTGCATTGATTTATTCGATGTGCCATTTCTAAGATTTTTTAAAAGCTAATGGTAAAATGAGAGATATTTCTTGGTATGAATGCCTAATAAGGATAAGAATAGTAAATTTTCTTCATACTGGCCGAAATGAATCTCTAGTTCCTATTGATATTTGATTGAAGATAACATCAAACTCAATTAAATAAACTGTGGTACGTACTATGCTCTTTTTTCTCTAATACATTTTCTTATCGAGAGATATACGTATATGCGCACTGTAGATAACCCCGAAATATACAGATTGTATGGGAAAGCGCACTATTTCTTCTATTCGTTATCACTATCCGGGAGCTCATAATTCTACTGTGCATGCAGTCCATACACGTGAATATTAAATCCCGTCTCCGCTTAATTTTTGTAACTACACTATTTGAAAAAAAGAAGTGTGCTTGCTCCATATTCTGTATCGTAACTATGCAAACATTTTGATTTCTAGATTTCAAATTCTTTACAATTTTGTAGTACGCAGAAGTCGCTGGTGCTTGGTGGGACAGATAATGTCAGTACTACTTAAAAGTTTTCTATCTTCGTGTAATCCCTACTTAATTAAATTTTCAATTTCTGGACGTTACCGACAGTATTTAGAAAACATTGAACGAGTAGTAACATAGGCTAGTTTCCATGAGAACACTATTAAGTTATTACAATCAGTTGAACAAATGTTGTTTGTGTTCATATTTATTGACTGCTACGTGTTGCTGATGATATTGTGCTTTTTTTAAGAGTGAAATTACTGAGAAATTACTAAATGCCATGAAAATAATATTAGGAGCAGAAAATGGACTTGGCATAGCCAAAAGCAAGTCAAAGGTCATGAAGTAAAGGAGAAGTTACAACAATATCAGTAGAATGGCTCTAAAATAATATAAAATATAGCAAATAAATTAGATAATCCGGTTAGTTAATAAGGGAAAATACAGCTGATGGAAGAAGTAAACACACTTCTAAAATGGAGTAGTTTTAGCGCAAATATCTTTCGTCAGCATCGCACGTTGTGCTATACTTGAAAGGAACTTTGTGAATCTGTATGTATGAGTCAAATCACATTACAGAAGTGAAAAATTTTCTTTAGGAATACTAGAAGAAAAATATTAGAAGTATCTTGCATATTTTGTCACAAAACGTTGTTGAAAATAAGGGCAACAGACACAGTACGAAATGACTTTTCCTGGAAATGATGGGTACGGAAAGAAGTTTGTACGTTTAAATTCTAAAACAAATAGGAAGGTGACAGACGTTTAGTCCCAAAGGAAAATCTGAAAAGAAGGACAGAGATAACTGAAGGGTATTAAGAGATGGAGTTAGCAACTCACGACATGGACAGGGAATTGATTAAAAATAATGTCGACTGATCCCAAATAAAGTGATGTCGGAGTTTTTATAATACTGAATTCAGGCTCAAATGTTCAATCTACACTAATATAGTAAATGCGAAAGTAATCCTACCCCTCTATTTGATACGTTTTCGCGACTAAACGGCTAAAATGATCTAGATTAATTTTGGAAAGGTATTATAAGGTACACAGGCTTCTGAGATGACATACTGACTGTTCTCCGAACCACAAATGAACGTGGAAAGCGTTAGCATCAAGTTTCGAGACTACGTGAATCACGACGGGCCAGCCGCAATGCTCGTTTCTAAGAGGCCTTCCTGAAATGCTTCCACCAATGGCAGGGCCGCTGCGACAAGTGTCTGAAATCCCAAGAAGAGTACTTTGAAGTGAATTAGCCATTCACTCCTAGAGGTGGGTAACTGCATATTTCCAAGCCAAAGATACGATAGTAAACTGCGAAAGAAATATAGCAAAATAGGAAACAGTTCCAACTAAACAAAATTTTTCAGTTATTTTTATAGGAAATTCATCTGACCTATGATCTCGAAAAACAAACAGCGTACAACATTTTTAAAAATTAGCGCTTTTGGTGTCAGTGTAATGCAGCGGTGTCCTCAAACATGTTAATAATACGAATCCATGGCTCCAGCGAACATTCACGCACCACAGTCACTAACGTTCTGTCCTTCCATTCGGGAGGACATGAGTTCGAATCCCCGTCCGGCCACCAATATTTGGATTTTCATGGTTTCCCCAAATCGCTCTAGTCGAAAGCCCTTCAAAAGACCATGGCTGAATTCCTTCCCTTTCCTTGCGCCCAGTCCTTTCCCGCCTCTAATAACGTGGCGTAGACAAGGCGCAAAAGCCATAAGCAAAAAAAAAAAATCTTTGAAAGTTGTTTCCACGTTCTTTTATGAGACAAAGAGTAGGCATATTTATAATTGAAAATCCAACATACCAATTAATTCAATAATAATTCATCACCACAGACAACGGCAGAACAGAGTTACATTCTGCGGAATTTGGCGGTCGATGAATGCAACTATTGTATTGATCCATCGTGGTAGGACTAACGGAATCCGATGCTGTGCCTCTGCATATCCAGAACGAGTGTTAAAGAACAAGCTCAGTCATCATATAACGGAGAGGTCCTGTTCTGTTCATATTGAACGCGAATTTCACTGGATGTCTACATGCAGGGGCTCCGTAAGTTAATTTGACCTTTGCCTAAGCTAAGACAACAGCATCAAACTACCAATTATCAATCCTTCAACATCGTACATCATTTACAGACAAGAAATGTTAAAATTATATTTCTGAAGTGGCATGTAGAGTTTTGGGGACACATAGTGAGTTTCGCAACACTACGGCTGAAATGAACTTTACTGGCAACTAAAAGATATGGTATTCAACATAATTTTGTTATTTTGGGCGTGCAATAGAAATATGAATAGTTCAAATCTGAAGAGGACGTTTGTTAACATGTGCGAATAAACAATCTCCAATCCGGAATTATATGTTTAGGAAAACATCTATGGTATTTTATGTAAGCATTAAAGAACAATTACTCTATAAAACACTGAATCATACATCATACCTGCATATTGAGCTTGTGTAAACATGTTCAGAATTAACCGAAAGATTTCGATACTAAGAGTTTTGTCATCTGTTCCCCACTAGGGTATAACTGTTACTGTATGCGTCAAACTGAATGAGAGGTGACTTCACACATCTGCCATATGGTAACGTAACTGCATACGGTCAAATCGTCTGGATAATCAAAAAAGTAATTCTTTACTTTTCCTGTGTATGTTACATTCTACTATTAATTCCGAGTCTTTATATAGACCATTAGCAAAAGTATAAGAAATTATAAATACGGCCCTTCTTTCTAATTAATACTTCCCATAATGCTGATGCTGGCATCTTTTGTAATTAAAGTAATTAAATCATATTTCGAAACCGAAATATATTGTTCACTGCTGAAAATGTAAAACTTAATATATGTGGGCTTCACTAATCTGATACAACCTGGTAGAGGCTAACAAGAAGGCGGTTACGGTACGCACTAGTAAAATGAAAGTATACACAATTTTCGGCGAGTGTGTTTACTGTTAGTACGAAAAACTAAAGATACAATGAAAAAAAAAATCGAAGTGTTGTGATCAATTTCTAATGAAGTGCAGTATTCAGGCAGACAATTTGATATTTAAATCGTTAAAAATATTACCTTTAGAAATCAATGAACAAAATAAATTTCCTGTACTTATTTTTAAGGTGTGAAAATGGCGAAAACGTTGAAAATATCTTTAAATATTGACTGAATATTCCGCAAATAGCGAAAAACTAGGATCACAAAATATCAAATATTAAGACAGAAATCGCAACTTTAAACTCGAAATTCTGTGATAAAAAAAAATACTTTATGGAAAAAAATTTAAAAGTAGTTGCAAAGACTGTGTGAAAGAAACTTACTGTCTGAAATAATATTTGAATAGAGCTATTGACAGATTTTCCATTTTCATAACACACGTGACAATCCATCACAATATAACCAGCGCGGCCAAGTGATAGTCACTTTGCTCACAGAGGGTTCCGAACACAAATTGTGTATTAAATTTATTTCACGACACACGAAAAAAAAGTATACAAAAAATGTTTAAATATCAATAACAGTCTACTATTAATAGAGCTAGTACGTTTTACGATATTGTTTTTTAAATGGTATGTATAACTTCAGTCACAAAAAATGGTTGGTTGAAAAAATTATTAGGTGTCTTGGAAAAATTTTTTCACTGCATATTTATCATTTCCGATTCATGAAGTTCCCTATGAAACGAAACAAATGATTTCTTGTCAAAAGAAATGTCTGATGAAGTAAATGATTTTGTCAAAATCACTCATTTAAATTGTTTTGCGAGAATCATTAGCGCCAGTGTAGTTTTCCTGCCATCTTTAACTGACTGCATATCACCGTATAGTTTTAAAGAATTTCTGGATCAGTAGTTTCAGAAATAAAAGAAGAGTGGTACTTTTTATGTTTGTTTTTTTTTGGCAAAAGCTTTCATAAATCGAGAAATAAAAAAATAAATCTATACATGTTTAATATTCGTGAATTATCAGCTGGCGATGCCACACATTAAGATTACCCAAAAGAAATATTTTCTTCAACCTCCCACCATATCCTCTATAATTATTTTCACCCTATGAATTTTCAATATTTTATATTTCATTTGTAATATGAACTAAAGTAATACGCAATTATAAATGTATAAGTAAGCTGTTCAGAAAATGTGAGAGTGTGACAGACGAACAGATGAGCGAATCCATAGGGATTTCATTTTTTCACTCAGGAGTTAGGCAAAACTTTAAAAAAAGAGCACATCAATCACATCTGCAAAATGCTAAAAGTTCCTAATATCATATAACTTTATGTGAAATTCATGTACAGAGTACAAATAACTGTAATAATTCAATACAATAATTTTCCTTTGATGGCGCTGATAATAAATTAGGAATCAGGATACGTCCTTTAACGTTAAAATCCATGTAGTACATATATCTAAAATAAAGTTGCTTGATCTGAGTTTCAATAAACCAGAATTATTGACATAAGCTTCTTCTGTTACTAATATACGTGTTACACTATGTTTGTTGCGAATATTTCGTGTCAGTATTTCATTTTTTGGCATATTATTTAATTAAAACAGGTGTAAAATAACTGTATTCACAAAAAGTACTTGTATGACTATTTACTCACGATGAAACAAGACGTAGACGTTTTTCGGATAAGTTGGTGCTTCAAAATGATCACCTTAGAAAAACTAATCAAGGAAGAAAACTTATTTGTCTCTTAAATCCCATTAGTTACATGGTTACAGAGGTTGCAATTGAGCAACTAATTACTAAGTATTTTTTAAGAAAAAATATCTGTTTTACGTTAATTATTCTGCCCCTACAAATGAACAGTGCAGCAAGAGAGATATATTTACTTAGAAAGTAATCAAGAAGTATTCAGAAGATTGAATGAAATAAACTCTCGGGCTTCTGACATACATATTTGAGAAAATAAGGCGGTTTGCATGTCAGTAACAAACCCAGTTGGTGGCTTCCAATCAATAGCCTCTCTGCTCGCCGGGTGGTCTAATTACAGGCGTTGTGGCAGCAGATTGAACCCTTAATCAGAGTTGGTCGTAATGAATGAAGTTCTATCAAGGTGCGATTCAAAATAATTTCAAATTTAAATGACAAACCACAACTCAATTTCAGTAACAAAGGCGTGTCTCAGATTAAATAAATTTGATCTATCTTTTTGAAACTCGTACAGCACGCATGATGAGATGGTTGAATTTCAACAGTTTAACAGTATACTTAATTACTTACATCGTATTTGATACACCATAACTACATTATGTTTTTATTCACTATAGGAAGTACTTTCCTAGCAATTTTTCCTGAACTTTTCAAGTGAGGTATTTCTCTGCATCATCCTTTTGTATTATACATACCCTTACCCACCTTCGAAGTTGAATATTATTAGTACTCCAAAATTAGTTTTGGAACCATAATGTGAGATTCTAATGATAGTTTCAAGATGACAATAAAGGAAATAATAATAAAGTAAAACTTAATATCAAATTCCGATTAAACATAGTTTCCAAAACGGAATGGCAAACATGGAATCGAGTCGCAATTTGGCTTTGTTAAATTTTGATTGTTGACGTTATGTTCCTTTGCCGAAGTTCTCTCATTTACAAGAAAACAGAAGCAATATAAAAATTGCATTTTTCAATAACTTTTAGCTTTGTTAATTGTATTCTATCTTGAAAATTTGGATAAGAGCACTGTATGCTGATGAATCATTTGTCACGTAATACATTTAGATTTATTGTTTCGTGACGCCAAGTTGATCAGAAACTAACCAGCAAAGGATTCAGTTAATATATGAAACGCATGGATAATAAATAGAGTGGGTAAAGTGACGATATATGTAACTAAGAAACAGTGGTTTGAAGGATGAAATTTAACAAATGTGTTATTCTCGCAGGAATTTAAATCAAAGCTGTCACTCTCAGGAAAGACTACTCGAATGAAAAACGCTATTTATTAATATTATAATTTTTGGAAGTAGACGTCTGGAAGTATTTGAGATATGTGTGACTCTGAATTTAAAAATTGTGTTACGGAAGGATACTGAAGCCATTGAGAAATATACAAAATCGTGAGGATTATCAAGCTGAATGTTACCAAGCCGGTTGATGACTTGTTGAACAATTGCTAGTATTAGCGGAAAATTTTGCAATACAGAAACTGACAGGGTACCAATCCAGAACCAACTGTATGTGTGGAGATGTAAAAAACCGAGAAAATTGCAAGTCCAAATAGTATTCTGACGCCAAGTAGTACTCACTGATCAGCCAGAACATTATGACCACCTTCCTAATAGCCGGTATGTCCGCCTTGGCACGGATAACAGCGGCGACGCGTCTTGGCATGGAAGCAATGAGGCCTTGGTAGGTCGCTGGAGGGAGTCGGCACCACATCTGCACACAAGTCACTTTCCGTAAACTCCTGGCAGGGGAACGATGAGCTCTGAAGCCACGTTCAATTACATCCCAGTTGTGTGTGGTCGGGTTCAAATCTAGCGAGTTGGGAGGCCACCACATCAACTGCAACTGTTCCTCAAACCACTCCATCACACTCCTGGCCTTGTGACATGGCGCATTATTTTGTTGAAAAATACCACTACCGTTGGGAAACATGGTCGTCATGCCGGGGTATACGTAGTCTGCAACCAGTGTACGATACTTATTGGCCTTCATGGTGTTTTGGACGAGCTCCACTGGACCCATGGATGCCCACATGAATGTTCTCCAGAGCATAATTGAGGTGTCAAGATGATGTTCCCCAGGAAAACGAAAGATTCGCATCCTCCCATCGGCATGATGAAGAAGGTACCCGGATTCATCAGACCATGCAATACTCAGCCACTGCATTAACGTCCAGTGACGATGGTCACGTACCAATTTCAGTCATAGTTGCCGATGTCGTGGTGTTAACATTGATACATGCGTGGGTCGTCGGCTGCGGTGACCCATCGTTAGGAGTGTTCGGTGCACTGTGTGTTCAGACACGTTTGTACTCTGCCCAGCATTAAAGTACGATGTTAGTTAGGCTTCATTTCGCAGCCTGTCCTGTTTTACCAGTCTGTCCAGCCTACGACGCGACGTCTGACATCTGTATTTAGGGGGGGCCGCCCAACCACTCGACGTATGGACGTGGTTTAACTTTCGTTTCGCAACTTGTTGAAGACACTCACCACAGCACTCCTCGAACACCCAACATGTCGTGCAGTTTCCAAAATGTTCTTGCCGAGCCTCCAAACCATCACAATCTGTCCTCGGTTAAACTCGGATAGATCGCGCGCCTTCCGCATTCTAAACACGGATAGCACGCTCACTGATACTACATGCACCGTGCGTGTGTCTGACTAGCAGTCATTCCTCGTCAGGTGACGCCGCTATCGCCTGGACGGGTTTATATCGATAGTAGGTCATAATGTTCTGGCTGATTAGTATATTTGTTGACGATATTTTTCGTTTTCAATAACTATTATTATTATATGTTTTCAGAGTTCGGAGATGAAAAAAAATCCTCTGAAAGATTAGAGTTTATTGTTTTACAAGCCACAGTAAGTATTGTACCCAGAACGGTTGCTAAAAACGATTAGGAAATACTGAAATAAATTTTTAGGAACAATTTTTCATTTAATGCACACCCATTTATCTTTGTTGTGCGTAGCTGTGACCAATGCCACCACATACACTGTTGAATTCGTTAATCATCGATCGCTTCCAGAAGATAAACAATGTACTCGCATGACAAAACAGGAAGAGTTTTATAAAAACATAGTAATATTAAATAGTTATTTCAAGAAATGTCTTGACACAGTTACTTGATGCGCTAACAATTATATTAATTCGTCATAAACACTTTCATCTGTAGTCGCAGTTTAATTTAGTCGAGTGCTTCAAATTATTTTCAGAGGTGTTTCAGTTACCTTAGTTAACACCTGATTACACTACGCAACACTAGTTGTTCGCGGCTCTCAAACTTTACTAGTTACCAGGATAAAGGACAAGTTTTAATTTCTTCAGGTATATTTGGTATCATTAGGATAGTATAGATCGCGAAACAGAATATTTCTTTTACTTTGCTCCTGTTTCTTTTCTCCTACACTCTTCCTGACATATGAATACTGCTGGAGGTCACAGAAACACACTTTCTACAAACCCCATTGGATAAAATACTACTACGTGGGAGGTATTATTGATGTCTCGGTTACATGTTGGATACGTCTTTTTAACCACCTAGTTGCTTCGTTTCCACGATGTCTGCTGCCGAACTTGCATTTTCTAAACAGTCATATTAATGACCAAATAATCTCGCATTGCCTTAGAGCGGCGGATCAAATGACTTGTACTAAGTCGTGCAGTTCTTAAAGGTTGCATTCTGCACATCTCACAAATTTTTTTCTTATGGCTTTACGCATCGTCGACGTCGAGGTCATTAGAGGTGGAAAAGGTTGAGGGGCAAGGAATGGGAAGGAAATCGGCTATGGTCTTATAAAAGGAAGCTTCCCTATATTCGCCTGGAGTGATTTGCGGAAACTATGGAAAACTCAAATCTGGATGCCCGGATGGGGATTCGAACCTACGTCCTCCCGAATGCGATATCAGAGCGTTATCGCTCACCCACAACGATAGATTCACGCATTCTAGACAGTGACCAATACAATTACTTATTTTATATGAAACTGAACGCTCTGAAAATAAATAAACAAATAACTGTAAATTAATAGAAAGTTTAAACCGAGCGTGGTGGTGTAACAGATAGCGTTCTGGCCTCGCATTCGGGAGGACGGCGGTTCGAATCCCCGTCCGGGCATCCAGATTTGGGTTTTCCATGGTTTCCCCAAATCACTCCAGGCGAATGCCGGGATGCTTCCTTCAAAAAGGCCATGGCCGAATTCCTTCCCATTCCTTGCCACCATCCTTTCCCGTCTCTAAAGACCACGTTGTTAAAAAGGGACGTTAAACTGTTACAAAAAAAAAAAAAAAGTTTAAATAAGAACTTCTTTTCTAGGCTAATTAGACATAAAATCTTGAGCATGGCAGCATCAACAGCAACGGTATTTCTTCAATTGTAAAATGAATTACAGCCAACCTGTTGCAATGTTCATTGAATTTATTGTTGACCGGTTTCGACCCGCTTTAAGGGAGTCTTCTTCAGAACTTGTTAAAAAGTATTACATAAATCTAAAAACTCTTCTCAATAAAATAGTACATTTTGTACTAAAGTCACACATTAAAATATATTTTATAGGTATCCATCTGGCAGCCAACGTTTATCACAGTGCCAGCGTCACATCTAACCTGGGCGGCAGCTTACTAATTCAATGAATATTGCAATAGGTTGGCTGTGTTTCATTTTACAATTAATTAGACACAGATTAACATAGATTGAAGCTTAATTCTAACTTTTCGTGTCTTTACATTCTATGGTAACGCCAAGGAAATTGCAGATAACTTTGATTTTTCGGGATAGTTCTGTCTGTATCTATCTTGTTCACTCTGGAGTATTTTGTGTTTTTATGTTTCTTAGTTAAAACAGACTCCTAGAATCAACGTACAGAGTTTTAAGCTCTTACCCTTGAGTCGTATGTATGTCGCTAATCCTATAGGATTGAAATTTTACTATCCTGTTCCCGTTGGTTTATATCCGTCTGGTGTCGTTTGTTCACCGGGAATTTACTATGTAAATCGAGTCGTGGCATAACTGTGCTAATGCGGGCCATTTCAAATGGATAATGATATGCAACTGAGTGCTGCATATTATCACGGCTGTTAACAGCTAATAAGCATCTGTCACGTCTCGTGTTTACTGTAGATTAACATTCACATAGTTGATGGTGGTGGTTTGGTTATTGTGCCACCAGAGCAATCATTCCGTTTTTTATCTAACTTCATTTTGAGTCTAAAAACTTAAAAAAAGGTGTTGTTTTTCTTTGTCGCCGTCATCTAAGTGCTTGGTTTTGTATGAGAGCTCAAGGCAGAGAAGCCATGTCGCTTGTAACAAAGTTAAAATAGTAAAATCGTTGTCGAAAGTGGCCATATCTTCACCCTGCAGTCCAATGTTTCCACATGATTTACCATATAGAAGAATTGTACGGGCGTTGAAATTGATTTCTTAATGACGAAGTATTTAACTCCTCACGTTAATGAGATAAAAATTGGCGACCTTTTTCAGCTTAGAGGGGAGGGACTGAGGAGAAGGAATGGGAATTAATTAGGCCGATCCTGATTAAGGCCTATCCCGGCATTTACCTGAAGTAATTTCGGGAAACCATGGAAAACCGAAATCAGGATGGCCGAGCGGGATTTGAACCTATGTCCGAGCCAAGCCAGAACGATATCGCTCTCCCTTATGTCCCAGTGATGGAAGTATTTTTTTTAATGACGTTTGTAACGCACCTTGGGTATCATTGTGTGTTATTAGCCGGAAGGAAGGGGACTGGGAAAATGAACGGCAAGGAATTCGGCCATGGCCTGGAGTGATTTCGGGAAACCATGGAAAACTGAAATCAGGATGGATTACTCACCAGAAGAGCTACCGCGACTACAAAGGCGGCTCATAGCGTAGGTGTCGGCCCGACCGAAATGTAAGAAATTACCCCTAAAAACAAGGCAGGGATCATCACAACCGTGATGGAGGAGCTCACACAGAACGGAAGCATTTCTTTTAGAATTTCGGTAATACGATATCTGCGTTTCTTTCGGAACCAAGACAGTTCGACCTACTATAAGGAGACTTACGTCTCACAATGGAACTGGAACTTGTAAATAAATTCTTCTCTGGTTGTGTTTCTGTATACCTGCATACGTAGATCACCAAGCACCTGAAGGTGACTGCAAAGAATTCAGTCGAAACGTTGCGCTTTCTTAACATCATCCTATGGTATACCCGAAATCATTTCATAGAAATTATACAGCGATAAAGTTTCCACTTTGACACGATTTTTCATTAATGAGCAGTAATTTTCTATAAAGAAATACTTAAAGGTAAATGGTCTCGTCTTCACATTAAAATCCGCTATTTCAGCTGAAATACAGGCTATTTTATATTATTGGTTCATGTGTATTGAAAATCAGCATTCTGATGAGTAAAGCGTAAAAATTTGTAAATATACTACGAATACCATCTTGAGTGGTCACCCGCAAATTATACTTCTGGTATAGACCAGAGCTTGTCCAGATTCCGGCTCTACATGCTACTAAAGCTGTCAGCGAAATAATATATCGTTGCATGCATTACCGTCAGAAATAAAGTTTCGACGTTAATTGCAGAGGAAGATACACTCAACATTCACTGATAAATATTAGCCGAGAAGTGGCACTCACTTTGATTGAGAAAGTAATTACGATGATCGAAAACAATTGGGGACAGGTAATAGTTGGAGCAGATGCGCAGAATCAGGATTTGACCTTTGTGGAAGCTAAGGTGGAAAAATAAATTTACTATTATTTATAATTTACTTTTTTATTAGAAAATAAACATAAGAGTTACATAAAAAAAAAATTATCACAAATTCTAAAATTTACATTAGCACAGACAATACAGTCAGATTGCATTTTTTTGGTCTCGCCTTTGAAGAAAATAATAACGTTCAACTACTTCAAAAGTGAATTAAATTAGATACTTATTTACATACGCGCCAATAATAATAATAATTATCTTTGTTAAAATACGAACTCCGTGAAGTCGTGGCTCAACTCTAATAACATCACGGAATTCGATGTTGCCCTGATTACAGCAATGTAAAAAAAGAAAAACATCCACGGTGCTATTTGCTAAGCAGCGATGGGCCGATGTACAAGGAGAAGAGAATAAGCTATAATATCAATGTATAATACAATGTAAACAAAACCTCCTTAATGCTTCCGCTTTAAAGCTCATACATGTGGAGATAGATTCCATGTGAAAATTCCGCAATTGTGGATGCGGAGCTCCGTTTCAACCCTATTTCTCATATCTTATAGCAGCTTGAAATCTCTTGGTTCTCTATGACCAGAAACATTCACGTTCTCTGCATGAGATGCAAGATTCTTTTTGTAAAATATGTATTTTTGGATATTTTACTTTGCATGGATAGATGTAAATTTACCTTACCCACTCTAATTACAAAAGAAAACAACGTTAATACAGACCAAAAAATATATTTATAAAAAATATATCCCGTAGAAAAATTACAGCATTTAATGGTACAATTGAAACATTAATCCTGAAAATTTCAATTACAACTATTATCGACGGCAAGGAACTCAGCCATACAAAAAATTCTGCCAGTGATTAACATTCGCGGCTAGGGACAGTAAAAGATTCGATTTTTAGTCCATCAGTTCGATAGTTGTTCATAGGGTGTGAACTGGGCGAAAAAAAGCTAATCTATAGAAAGAGGTTACACTAATCAGTTTTTCTTGTAGCAGGTGAAGACGGCGAAAGTCTTGATGTTTTCTTCTCCACAAAAAACATAACACATGTGAGAAAATCTGACGACTCACGTCAGACGAGAACGTAATGACAACTCGACATCCACTCGCCGTACACCTCTCGTGGCCTCTCCCGTCGGGCTACCACCCCCGCCTCGACCCTCATGCGACCACCTGAAGGCAAAAGCAAAACAAAGACAGCAGCCTGTTGTCCACTACGCCGGCAGAATTCGGCCGCCACACACAATCGCGGAGCGTCAGCTCAAATGTCTTAAATATGTCGAAAAACTATGACAGTCAATTACAGCGAGGCTGGACATTACTAGCTGCAGTTATAAGCCTTAAGCATGACGGCAGTTTTCCCACCAGTAGGTTCTGCATTCATTGAGAAACAAGGATGCTACAATTTTATGTTGATAGATCTAAGCAGGCCTGACACAAAGCAGACGAAAAAACGTTTACGTCATTAAAAAACGGGAGATTTCTGAGAGTTTTTATGTGCTTTCAGTTTTTATGACTATCCAGAAGAAGCATTTTCGACAACGGAAGCTGTAAACTACTGTATAACGTTAAGATCTATAACGATTGTTATATTTATCGACTTAAGAAGCAGGCTCCAATGTATGACTTTATCAGAAATTTTAAAAAGCACGCAGATTGGATAATGTTCTATGTAGTGAAATGACAAGCACTGTATAAGCTATGCTTGTGTAAGGGGACACACCAGAAAAGTTTTAATTCTTAGAAAAAGGAAAACTATCAGGCTGGGGAAGGAATTGGTTTTAACGAGTTGTAATTCCTCACAATAATTAGAAGGGAGCTGCTGTAGCAATGGGGGAGATGGGTCGTCGGCAGTGGATGAGGTAACCATTTTTTTTTTTTTTAACTGCTATACGTCTCTCAACAGCGAGGTCTTTAGAGATGGGAAAGGATGGGGGCAAGGAATGGGAAGGAATTCGGCCATGGCATTTTGAAGGAAGCATCCCGGCATTTGCCTGGAGTGATTTGGGAAACCATAAAAAACCCAAATCTAAATGCCCGGACGGGGATTCGAACCGCCGTCCTCCCGAATGCGAGGCCAGAACGCTATCCGTTACACCACCATCCTCGGTATGAAGTAACCACATACAGTGACGGAGGCACTATGCTAGCTTCCAGAATCGTTTCACTGCCAAACCTTGGTTTGTAGATGATTCGATGAGCCGGAAATATGTTTCTAATTCAATTTAATTAATTTACCTTAGTTGAGAAGGTGCACACAAGCCCCGTTGGCAATTTACATACATCCGTACTTTCACATTTCACGAATTTTTACCACAAATTCCATCACTGTCAGCATTTTCGTCAATAACTTATTCCATACCTTGATCCCCTTGCTCAAAAAAGAAATTAATCGCACTGAAATCAAATGCTAGTTTGTGACCATGGTCATCTCTTCACTTCCATGCAGTAATCCTAATTCTGAATGGAAGATCTCATCGCTCGTATATGCCTTATGCACTTCTAGCAAACTCTTCGCCGGTCTCCTATTTTCCAGTGACTCCCAGCCCACCTACTTTATCATATCGGTTACTGTTTACGTTCTGCGATGATTTCCACAAACAGATCTACCCCTTCTAATTCGTATATTAGATACCCATGGTGTGTGACCAATGCTCCCACACCATATTCAAGCAATGATCTTTTATATCACCGATTTTTCACTGCCATGGTACATTCCAATAAACGAAGGAGTTTGAAATCTCTCTTACCACCTGCCTGATGTGTCCTGACCGAGTTTATGATCGAAATATAAGCCAAGATATTTAATTTTTGTGTTTTCAGCTAACAATTCCTGTTCCACGCTATTATTATACAAAACCCTTTTATCTCTACACCTAACAAACAGACTACTTCACATGGAAATTAGTGAGAGAAGCACTTCGGATTGATTAAGATATTTTGCTCGATTAATTTGATTCAAAACAACAGAGCCAGTCATCAAAATGTCGTGTTTTTATAATACCATTCGACAGTATCCCGCTATTCCATCTCGCAATAAAAGTAATATCCGCAACCAGGCAATGCCAGTCTCTCCTCAACACTAAGAAATAATAAAGTCGGGTGAATACAGACGCAAAGAGTGTCCTTTAATGTGCCGCTTGAACTCAATAAATGAAAGCGATTTCTCTGGCGGAAGCGGTTCTATTGTAACATTCCTTTCAAGAATAATTGAATTCGGTTTTATTAACTTAATGTCATGATGCAAAATTTCCATGTCTTCTGACTCTACTGAGTAAAGTTCTCGTAAGCGATAGCCTGATGTGATATCAAAACTGAAAAGCAGATGACGTAATAATTGTATTAATTGTAACGAGTGGCTTTTAATTCTAACTACTCTGGATTTTTTGCTCTGCTGAAGTAAAACCACGTATTTAAGTTTAAGTTATGACCTAATGATTACCGAAACTTAATTAACTAAAATCATCAGATTTGATAAAATTTCAAATTTGAACTGTATATCACACAGTTGAAACGAATTCTGAGAGCTCACGTCCACCGCACGTTTTGTGGAAAACCTGTCGACTGATCTACGCTTACTTGGAGAGACCTGAAGTGACTTGACGGCACTATTAGAGGGACCACAAAAGTCTACAAGTAGGCACGAAGCACAATAGCTTGCACGAACTTGATACTGTTTGAGATCAAAGTCAGGACACGTTGTGTTTACAGAAGAAGTAAAGCAACTTGAATTCCAGACTGGTCTATACAGAGAAATATTTGGATTAAAAATCATAAGAAGCAAGTTGGACTGAGAATCAGATGAAAATATTGCCTGGAAGTTTATTGCAAAAGCTGAGAAAAATAGAAAGTTGACGCGAGAATCGAGGGACAAATTGAGTAAGAGCCCCATGAGGATTCGCAGGTGTGGAGCGGACATAATTTTTCCCCCTGTATTCCGATTATTAGATGCAGAACACTCAGTTTCAATAGGTGACTTTCTAGCATGACTAATAGTTCATTATCTTTGGTCTAGTTGTAACGCTTGTAGTCGTATGACAATAAACTAAGACACACGGTTAAAATTTGTTAAATCATAGTGTTTTTACCAACAGCAATGTTTTTAACAGAAGTTAATTCATGAAACAGTAAAATGTTGCCCCATTAGTATATGGAATAAATGTCTCAAATGACTGCACCTACACCATTTGTACACCTGCCACACGCGGCTATGCCGATTAGCAAATTATAATCTAGTTCGTAATTAAACTAAAGTAATCGGAACCATGATTTACAACCTAGTTCCCGTGTCACATTTCAGTAGTTCAAGCGCAGTCCTCATGTTGTGGTAAACACTAGGCCTAAGCGTACTTTACATTCACAGGGGAGTGCCGGTTGACCTGATTTCAAATACTGATTCGATCGAAAATCGTGTACTATATCAATTGCATAGCTATCGCAACAATTTTTTCTGCGAGCATCAGCGATGTGGAGATTGTTATTCTTGACGACGCATGGCTTGATGACCAGAATGCAGGCCAGCTATCGCAACTAAATCGATAGTAATTTGTTTCAGCACAGTGTGAAAATTGTATCAAACCTTCAATTGTGATCAGAAGGAGAGTAATTTGGTTGTCGGCCTCTTGGCCAGCAGAATCAAAATTGTATTTGATGATTTCCTAGAATAGCACCGAAAATTCCTAGAATTAGGTTGGTGCATAAGTTCGCAGCTTTTTTATTTCAGGTGTTGATATTCTAGTTGCTATGGTTTTATTAATCAACTATTAATTTTATTTTGAAGTTCAATAGTTGTGCTTGAGTTTACTTGTTGCATTATTGATTTTTACAGATACTGAGTGGAGCCGTGGACGCTAGAAAATGAAGTGTCAAGTGCTGAATGTGGAACATTCCTACGTATTCTTCTGTTTGTGTTCAATAGAAGCGCGGAGGCACTCAAAATCATTTGTGCTGTGTTTGGGGATTCTGCTGTAGGATAGAGCACAGCAAGAACATAGTTTTATCGTTTTAATGAAGGTCATTTCGACATTAATGACACTCCACTTTCAGGAAACCCTTCGAAGTTTGATGAAGGCCATCTAAACTCACTTATCCACAATTACCCACGTCAGTGTACTCGGGGATTGGCATATGTGATGAACTATGACCTTTCTACCATCGTGGAACATTTGCATTCAATAGGCAAGGTTAAAAATTCCGGTGTATGCGTACCGCATGCGCATAGCCATAACCACAAAAGTCAACGAGTGGCCATATGTTCATCTCTCCTTACACGTTATCGATTGGTTCGTGAACAACATCGAACACTCTTATCCAATATCGTTACTCGTGACGAGAGATGGCTCTTTTATGCTAACATAATGGGAATAAAAGGGAATGACTTAACCCGAACAAAAAGCAACTCTCCGTACAAATGCCAGTGCGCATCCACAAAAGATAATGTTATGCAAAGCGTGGAACAATGGGGGTGAGTTGTACTGCGAATTTCTTCGCCGGGGTGTAACCATCACTACCGATATTTATTACCACAAACTGAAATGTCTTGCATACGCAATCCAAGAAAACCAACCAATAAAACTGCGTGAAAAGATGTTACTGCGTGACAAAACCCAATCGCATTCTTCTAACCTGGCAGAAAACAGTATCCAGTATCCACTCTTTATTTACCTGAACTTGTGCCCTCAGATTTTTACCATTTACGCTCCTTACCGAACAATTTCCAAGCAACTTCATTTACGGATGAAAATGCGCTCACAACTTTGTTGGATGACGTCTTTAACTCAAAATCACGGTATTTCTACCGGTGTGGAATCGAAAAACTACTCAAGCGTTGATAGAATGTTGTAGATAGTGAAGGAGAATATACTGCTGATGATTAACTTGTGTCTTATGTGTATCTTACGTGATTAATAAACTCATGTAAATGCTACGAACCACCTGCACAAAGCACCAACCTAATAATACGATGTGCGTCTATTAACATTGTTTTGTTTGTTGATGTCTGTGTTGATTTTCCTGTGCTAATAACTTGAAACTAACATGCTGGCATATCTAAATGGCTTGCTTGTTGGCTCAACACCCTCTTGGTGCACAGCTCTTTAAAATCTAGCTTAAATGATGACTAGTTGTTTCTGTTCTGGACTGCTTCTTTTTTAATCTTAAATTTGAGTTCAAAAGTATATAATGTGTAGCGATAAATGGAATAATATATGTAATTCATTAAAAATAATTAAAATTCATTGATGCAGCTGAAGATCTAGCGTCATTACGAAAATTTTGCTAAGAAAAATACATTTGTTTAGCATTGTTAGCTCTTGGCTTGTAATGTTTCCCAAAACCAATAATTTCAGCAACATACGCTCCACTTTCTGTGTACCTGTGCCGTTACGTAAATATTTGTTTTTCTGTGTGTGTAAATTTCATTCAGACCATTGATTGTTTTCTGGATAAAACTTGTCTGATTTACATTTTCTTCTATCTTCAGGAACTACACACTCAAGAGGTCTGCCATAGAAAAGTCCTACTCAGAGGTAAGTCGACTAATTAATATCCTGCCAACTTCTGTTGCTTTATTGTTAGTACACGCTTTCAACTTCATAACACATTCACTTAGTTTAATCTGATTTGTCTTTTTTAATTTCCTTTCGTGTAGAGTGTATAGTTTGTTAAAGATTACAAGTAATCATTGTAACGAATGTTAATAGCGTGTGGTTCTGCCTCTTTTAATTGTGGTTCCATGTTTTATTTAAACTAATATAAAGAGTTTAGAAGAAAATTGAAGTTGTAGATATAACTAATAGCTGCTTAGGTTTGAATCTGTTTATTAAGAGTTTTCGTTTAGTTAAAAATTGAAAATTAATAATCACCGTAGGAAAGATCTGTATTATTATTGTGGTCTTTACTCCTGAGAATAACTTGTTACCGTTGCTCGTTGATCTTCATTAGTATATGAAAGTCAATAAAATTTATGTCAGTTGTAGAAAATAGACATCAAATTCCCACATATGTATCAAAATCGAAAATAAAGAATAGAATTTTTCGATATATCGCTTGGTTTTCGAGATATAGCATGTTAAAAATCAGTTATAGATATAGTTCCTTGTGCTTTTGGTGACGTTTCTTCTGGTCCAGGCCTTATTTCAACCTAACAACAACCAGTAGGAAAAAATAAAACACCTATAGAGCATTTCCACCGTGTAGAAATATATAGTGGTTTTGGTGATTTTTTTCTGACACCTAACATCCCAAATTCTTAGATACATTATCTCGAGAACTAAGCGAGATATCAAAAACATTTATTCATTATTTTCGATTTGTCTCCTCGAGTTATATACAAATTCGTCATCAAAAGGCCATGACGAATGTTTTCTTCTAGTCCAGGCCGCATTTCAACCTTACCACGTCAATTTCGAGATACAATATCTTGAGAACTAAGTGAGATATGTATATATATAAAAATTATTTTTTACTTTCAATTTGTCTCGTCGAGTTACATAAGAATCTGTGATCAAACTGCGGCGCCACGGTTATCGTAGAATCCCCGGAATTGTATCGTAAATTATCTACCACAGCGCCTTGTCCGGTAACGACAGAATAGATTAGAGCTCGATGGGGTGACCCCTAGGAGCCAGTGTCCGCTTCTGGAATCCTCGTGCATTAGGAATGCCACGCGGCCGTGACCTAGGCTACGGTTCTATAATGCACCAGGGTCACCGTTCTCGCATTGCCGTGTTTTATTCACTACGCCCTTCTGCCACGTCAATGGAAAGACACAAACCACCGTGTCGATACCAACTACCGGCACTGAATTCTTGATGCCGGTATTCGGCTACTATACTGACGACTACGGAAACTGCGTGCTAATGTTGACATTATACTTTTCTAAAAACTCGATATAATTCAATGTACAACCCACAACACTTTTTTCATTTTTTATTTTATTGTTTTTTATTTAAAAGCGCTGTTTTATCAGAAACTAGCATTCACCCGCGTCTTCGCTTGCGCAACTAATATATGTAAATTTTTCCCTAACCGTGGAATTATGATAAACAATAAAGATCAAATGAATAATCTAATTACAGTTAATCAATTTTTTACGCGAAGCAGAAACTAAAAAGCTGCTGACACTGTTTGTAGCTGGTTCTGAAGTCTGAATGTCTGCCCATGTTATTCGTTTATCACTGGTAGATGCTCACAGGAAACTTCCCGCTTTTAAATCGAAGAATAAAACGAGCCACCGTCCGTTTCTGGAAACGTCATGGATGAAGAATGCCACCCGGCCACGACCTAGGCTACGATTCAATAATGCACCCTGATCAGCATTCACGTGTGGATCTTTCTTATTCATTATGGTTCATTTCGAGAATCTTTTCAATTATCTTCCATCCTTCCTGCGAGTGTAATTTTTATTCAGTGAGCTTAGCTTCCGAATAAACTTCTGTGTTTCGGCATAATTTGGCCAGTGACCGTCAATTAATTACAGTAACCGAAATTCGAATTCAAGAGAAAAATTGAATAATTCTGTTTTTCAAACTGATTATATTTCATTCATTAATAACCCTCAGCAAAAATGAAATCAAATTTAATAGGTACGTCGACAATCTTATGCAGTTTTATAAATCAAAACTAAGATGCCTATATACGAATGTAGGAGCAAAATAGTTATTAAAATCTTGTAAATAAATGTAAAAAAATAATCAAGAAAATACCATCTTAGTATTACTTGTAGTTATTGTGGTCCAATTATTGGGGTGTACCTTAATGACGTGAGGCGTTTTTTTCGGAATTCCGGACCCCCCGCCCCCTCCCTGGTGAGACTTCGTGAGAACTAGTCGGACCTCACAATCTAAAATGACGTGAGGGGAGATTTTGACGGAGACCGCTCTCCCCCCCCCCCCCCAATAATCGACCTCGCAACTTTTTGAGACCTTTTTTTTTTAGGTCTCATGGTTCCAAAGGCGATTATAACCCCCCCCCCCCCTCCTAAGGTCGGTTTTTGGACCAAATACCCCCTCCCCCTAAGGTCTACTTTCGCGTCATTTGTAGACTTTCTTTTTTTTTTAGCTCGTGAGATTTCCGTTGACCCCCCCCCCCCCCTACCCTTTGGCGAGATTTCGCCGCCGGATTCCACCCCCACCCCCTATTTCACCTCACGTCATTAATGGATGACCCCTGTGCTCCTGATATGCAGTTACTTGAAACGTGATTTGCCCGAAATTTCTCAGCTTTATTAAGATAGCACGTATCTCATTTAACTCTTAGTACCCTATGTTACAGTGTTTGAAACACCATAAACAACTGACGAATAACTTTTGCTTGACTCTCGGTCTAACAGACAAACAACCAAATATTTAATAAAACGATGATTTTTTATATTTCTTTTATCAGTAGTGCCACAAATTTACTATTTAAGGAATAACTTCAGTTTACAGATGTTCTGATCTTTACAGATCTATTATGTTAGGCTCAAAGAACGAAAACGCTCATTGAGGGAAAAAACATCCACAACGCGTTTCGGTCTTTTTAAAACATCTATAACACGTTATTTGTGTTATGGCGCATGCACCAGCTCATGGATGTGGAGTCTTCACCTGTAATAGTCTTCAAGTAGTTCCTCAAAGCAAAAAAGAACTGACAGGCCTTTGTCCACATTGCCGAAATGTGCTAAAGACAGCAGCGTCGATGGTTTGAGCCCAATCTTGGGCATGAGTGTTTTTAATTAAGTCTCGTCCTGAATACAATAATATGAATTCACTTATAGAATTTAATTACAGTATATACACTTGAGGATTCAACATAAACACTGTCTACAGGTTAATGGCTGTAAAAACAGAAATCCATTAAAAATGCTGCTAATATTTGCAAATGTGCGCAAAACCGAATTTGTCATAAACGAAAAAATGTCCACAACAAAAATATTGCACATCGATTGTTACACTGCGTCTTTCTGAAGTTTATAATAACGTCTCACATCTAACACTTTAATCGCACCATTGCATGATAGATGATATCTTTCAAATTGCTGATAGTGCACCCGCTGAGTCGCTATCGGGTAGCCTGTCATAATGTTTATGGTATCTACTAGATTTATGCGAATAATGCGAACTGCTATGTTCCTGTTTCAAGCATTAAAACTCCACAAATAGAATAAAACAACAATCTGTAAAATATAATTCTTTGCCGATAGCCAGTGATAGTCAATTCCTTCCATGATGCAAATGCCACATAGTCACCTTATACCCAGAACAAGAGACCGCTTTTCAGTGCTGTGGCATAGTTTTAAACCAGGGGTGGCCAATCCAAATGATCTTGCGGGCCACTTTGGAAATGCATCACAACTACGCGGGCGGCACATAAAATTATATATCCCCATATTAGATTCAGATCCATTATAGACATTTTTTGGAGTGGAAAATTGAAACATAATGAGATATTCTTATTGTATTTACCATTATTCTTATATGTAAACAAAGATTATATAATAATAATGATACTAAACGCATATTGTAAAGAAATATATAACATTAAAAATGAAATATAAAAAATATATAAATTAAATAAAAAATGGAATCATTAAAATTATTTATTTTACTAGTGCGATATTTGTCTCAGTCACTGCACACAAAACGAAACCAAAAATCAAATTTTTCACTTGAAACTGAGAGTCCGCTCTGTTCTGCTATCAACAATCAACTGTGCGTATCTAGGGATGGGCACTGCGACACTGAGGTCACTCTAGAGTGAAACATAGAACCTATTATATTAGATGTTCCACGATGTGCGCGCAGAATATAATTTAAATATCCTGCGAAATCATAACTGTAAACTCACAAATTAAACAGGCAAAATCTCTCATATATTCGCAAGAATATTAATTTAAAATCAAAGTTAATTTTTTCTCATAATTTCGAAATTTTTGAACATATGGATGCACAAATAATGTATTTTTAATTAATTGCTTTTCACTACTTTGGCCGTTATAAAATAAATGTATTTTGTAAAAGTTTGATGAATCTGGCGGGTCGGAAACATATTCTAGGCGGGCCGCATGCAGCCCTCGTGTTGGCCACCCCTGTTTTAAACCTCTGAGTAACGGTGGTGATACAGCGTGTTCCGTGAGTCAAAGGAATCATTAAACAAGCATTCCTTCCGCAAATTATATATTTAATTTATAAGCATATATAAGTAGAAGAAGAAGATTAAATTCTTAATAAAAAGCACAAAATACAACTGAAATTGGGTATGAAAATCTATCGATTATCAGTTATTACAGTCAGTCGAAAAATAGAAAACGGACCATGATGCTGTAAACAATCCGCAATAAGATAATAACTATCAGAATCTTTTGTTGATTAAATTAGTTAATAGTAAAAAAACACAGAATAGTTTACTCTTCTGACTTTTTATACGCAGTTCAACATGAGGAGTTAAATCAGCTGTAACCAAACAGTTTACACAATTACTCCTCGTTGACGTCATTAGAGGCGGGATGGAACTGGAGCCAAGAAATAGGAAGGAATTTATGTATGGTCTTTTTGAAGAAACCACGTGGCATTCGCTTGGAATTATTTCGGGAAACGACTGAAAACTGAAATTTGGATGGCCGCACAGGGATTCGAAACCGCTTGCTCCCGAACGCTAGACTCTTGTGTTACCGCTCACGCACCAGACACTGTTTACAGTTGAAAATCCACTCTATGATAACTACAAGAAAAGATTTTTATCAGTTTCCATGTAGAGACTGCTTTAAAAGTGGAATAAACTATTTACATATCTTTGACACGTATGAGCAGTGACTAGCGGCCTAATAGCTCAATGGTTAAGGTGTCTGACTGGAGTTTCGAAAGATCCCCGAATCGAAACCCCGTCTCGGCGGGGATTTTCATAGGTCCTTAACACGACCTTCACCTCTGGCACAGCTTGCTACGTGGTATGAAGTAAGCCAGAACACTTCTGTGGTTCAGGTTCCACGTTGTAGTGGTGAAAAATACGTTACAATTATCTTTCATATTTTTATGATTAATAAAAGGGGATTTTTAATTTTAATATTTATGAAGGAGTGAAAATTTATTAACTATACAAGAATCTCGATGTTAGTTGGAATTTAGGAAAATTGTCACAATATGATATTTATATTTCTTATCATTGGCGATTACAAGTCTGAGCGAATTTACCGTTAACATAAATTGGTAAAATCATAAAAGCAACGCTCAAAGGTACAATTAGCCGTCATGAGCAAGCAAACAATTGTATATTTACTTTTAAATCCATCTCAGAATTAGAATGCAAGAAATACTTACAGTTGGAAACATTGAAAAATACAAGTTATGACGACCTCAGACAAAGGCATCATAATACTATGACTTTTCAGTTAAAAAGAAAATCATGGGCGCCAGAATGAACAATATATCATTCGAAAATAACTTGTTCTGGCAAATTATGCTGCTAGCTCAGGGGTTTTTTACAATTACAAAGTTAAAACATGGATCAATCCTCTCAAAGTCGCTTAAGGGTTCTGTTTCACGGAATGCACAATCAGATGGCTTGGTCGTAATAAGTTACCATCGTAGTTCTGCGCCTGATGTCTGCGGTGTACGGGGATGACCCACGGTATGTGAGATTGTCTCACAAGGCGGCTACAGACACGTCCTGTCTGTTAATGCGCATCATCGCATTACTGACGGTGTCGCCGGCAGCCAGGGGTCGTACAGCGGCAGTTGGCGAGAGAAGCCCACTTTCCGAGTCCACCTCAGACTAGTGCGATCGAATGTCCAATGTCCAGCTCCTCGCTCTTCGGTCTCCGAGGAAACTTCTGGCTCCACCCCTTGCAGTCTCGAAGATCACATTTAACAGAAAATTCCCAGGATTTTAAGTTATATGCTCATTTGGATTGGATCTGCAGGTTGGCACCTAATGTCACGTGATATCTCCGATATCTTATTTGCCCCACGTATATCACAGAGGTCGAACATATTCGGCAAGTTCGCCGGGGTGGGAGCGTGTACGGGTGGCGAGTTTTTCGCACCGGGGCAGTGGCCTGTTGTGAGCTCCCCTTCCCACGGTGAAAGCTGGCAAAACCCTTTATCCCTGACATCCTGCCTCCGTGGCTCGGGAAGACCACGATTAGCTTCAACCCTGCACAGCTCAATAATTCTTTAATATTCGCTTTAACAAGGTACACTGAATGTTCACCATTGCATTATAGTCCTCACTTGGAATCTTGCGTACCTTAGGAAATTACAACAAAAATCTATTCAGGTGGTCGCCCAAGATTTATGTAAATTACTCTAACATTATGATTTATATAATAAAAAATACACATTAGAACGTGGCGACAGCACGTCACCTTACAACGTTAAACTGTAGGTCCCTTGTATCCGGTAGGACTACCGGTTTTAAGTCGGCTACAACAGGGGCGGAATGCGCAGCCAATAGAAACTCTGACACCAGGTCATTACGACCACACGGAATTTCTCTTATTACAGCGGAGACTATTTGTTAAATGATTAGACTCAACGTGGATGCTTGATGAATGGTCAGAACCCAATTAATTACATCTGAATAACTTATTTATTCATAGGCCAGTAACCAGTTATGTCCAATTAACCAAATTATACAGGTTATTCATGAATTTGAAGATAGTTAAATGGACAACCTATGGTAATATCTTGTATTCCTTTAATCTTGCTTTCAGATGTAAGCAGATCTCACTAAGTGTTTTATGAGTTCACTAATATTTGAGGGACAGTGATTTTTAGGTATTCACAATCACATCTAAAAAATACTTTGAATTATTGATCCTCCATATCCCAGGTCAGCCGATTTTTTTATGGACTGAACTGACGGGTAGTGACTTTCACTTTTATATTATTTAGACCGTAATGTGTACCTTGGAGACCAACCTAGTCCATGGTTTGTTTTTTTTTGATGCTTTTTTTGGGAAGATGGCTTCAGGTCTTGCTAGTGGATGTGTTTATCGAACAACGTAGCGACGTGAATTATGCAATAGGTTCGCAAACAATGCAAGCTTTGTACTTGAGATCGTTTTGCTTATTACGTTTGTGAAGCCAACTTCTTCACAAATACGCTCAAAATCGTCTGAATAATCAATCACTAGGTTGCTTAATAGTTTGAGAGCTGTTTTGGTTATGATTCAATTTAAAATTCTCACTGAACAACAACATTATGACTAGTTTTGAAATTTACAAGTCTAACTATAAAGAAAGGAATTTAGTAAAATTACGTAAAGTTATTCACAGAAGTAACCATAGTGCCTTGATAACATCAAGTGAATCCTCCAGTATCTCACTCCTAGTTGACAAATACAAAGCAAAAATAATTAAATTCTCATTACTGGTGATAAAAAATAAAGCCAAGTCCAACATAGACTATTGCAACGATAATAGTTAATCTGAACAAATAAAAATTTCTTAAAACATCTTTGAAAAATATGCACCGTATTCGTGACAACTCACTGACAGTTTCAAACGGGCTTAGTACCTAAGAAGAATAATAGCCACTGACTTAACTCTAAGGGTCATAAAAACTTATATTTTTTTTCCTTTCCTGGCGTTTAACGTATGATAGGAAGCTTACAGACCATGAAGGAGGCTTGAATCTTAGAGAGGGAACTGCTAGGATATTTCTGCAAGCCACTTATGCTTTGCACCATGTGGATTGTGTTACTGTTTTTGTGTAATATTTATTGGTGGAGCGGGAAGAATGGATCATTACAGCGATCGCCTTGACGATTTCTTTACTGCACCTAAAAGTTTCAAACAGTGTGGCCGGAAATAAAGTGGGTGGATTTTTTTATCTTCATCCACTATAGTGATGTTGCTACGCCGTCACCCAAAGTGCCGTATTATAGAGGTCTCGTAAACGAAATGATGATCCTATCATATCCTCCAAAGAGATCCGTCGTCACCGTTATGTCAGATGAAGCCAGCATCCACCGCTGTAGGCTTTAGTGAGTAGGCCTCGAGTACAGGAGTCGACGGTTCGAATCCTGTCCGGAGGTATTTTTTTAACTGAGTATTGTGTTTGTTGTCTTTACTACATGCTGTTATCAACACTAATTGTAGAAAAATCATCATGTATACAATTGATTAATGATTAGTATACATGTTGTGATTCTGGCTCAATGGCTGTAAAGGCATCTTTCAAAGGAAGGAAACATTCAGATCACTGAATAAGTACATTCAGTGGAAGCTTGATGTCAGTTTTCCTTCGCCACAATATTTTCTGTGAAGAACCTGTTACTAAGAAATGATTTCCGCTACAGGATTCGTTTTGTAACAGGACTTTATGGCTCGTTAAGCTTAAGATTGAGGTCGTTAGAGCCCGGAGAGGAATGGAGGCAATAAAAGAATTCTTCCATGCCTTTTGAATTAAACATATCGGAGTTTTCCTGGAGAGATTTCATGAAACCGTGGGAAATCTACATCAGGGTGATCATATCAGCGGTCGAAACTGCGACTTCCTCAACGTACTGTCCGAACGTTGACCACTCCCCCACCAGACTAGGGCAGAACTGATATCCATATAGGTACGTCACATCTGAGTGCATACGCCACCACTAATGTACTTAAATTTAAATGATTGCACTAAATTCTATGTTCGTAGAAACCGAAGAGCTATTAATAAACTCATTTTATTCATATTCATAGTTTCATTCACATAACCCTAATGACCTCAATGTCGACGCCCCCTAAAACAACAATATTCACATAATTTGAATCCTTTTTTTATATAATTTGCAGTGGGATTAAACTCAATACAATATTAGTTAATTTACAATCATTTTATATATTTCATCCATGGGCAGTATCATTTTCCTTTGTGTAGTATACTAAATATAATGGGCACTGACAAAAATGTGTTGTCTATTAAACAGATGACAGAAAAATAGAGGCCAAATGAAATTTTAGGTTAGGCATTAACCGTAGAAGCTTTTTAACATCTGTATATCAGTATGAACAGTGGTTTTGCCAATTTTGGGAAGATATGACACGTTATGTGGTGGGAAATCACCAGCTGTGATATTGGGTCTAATGTTTCTTCGGTTGATTTTAAGGAACATGCTCATTGTCCACAACACTTACAATGTCGCATCGCATAAAAGACTCGGTGTAGTATTTATAGATGTGTAAGTTATAACCGTCATTAAATTTCAGTCTAGAGATGGTTAAAACAATTTTTAAAGCTACTAATGCCACTAATGCTTTGGGATGTGGGGGTGCCATGCCCTTAGTTAAACTTGACTCCTCTCATTTCCTGTTCCTGAATTCCCATGCTTGCTTCATGAAAACTGCCGTTACATCGCTTAGTCACGGAAAGATGATTTCTAATTCCTTCACAGTCCACTTTCACCAAACAGTTCGATTCAAGTTCTCGCCCACACAAACTCCATCGTTTCTCCTTTTCGGTTGTAATCGGATTGCCGATTATAGGATTTTTCATATGATTCAGTCTTTTTTAACCATCCGAAAATGGGACAGTTAGATAATTGAATCTTATTTAATAATCGATTCTGAGTCTGAACGTATCCCACGTATGAATTTTAGACCCATCAGTGTAAATGTAAACAGCGTCTGGGCATTCCGCTAAGTCCATCGAGAAACGGAAATGTATATCCGTAATCACAACAAGAAATGTATATCCATCCGAGCGCGTTCGAAAAATAAATGAGTAGCCTCATGACATACTCGTAATAGGGTCTATCTGCATCCAAATTGAAAATTTCAAACTCTTATCAACTCCGCTTGCTTTCTCATCAGAAACGATCATCGTGATTACATTCGCTCTCTTTGGAATAAGAGAGACACCGGATCATATTACAGCGTTGAGCTCCGTGATCTCGTTTATTGACGTCGAAGCTCAATAAGTGAGCGGGTAAGGAGCGTGCATCCTCTTCACTTCAATTTTACCCAACTCTTTTCAGTCTCTCGAACAGCATAATACAGTACTCTATCGCTTTCTATGCTGAACTAATATCTTCATGTCCGCATATAGAAAAAAAAAAGTTTTTTTCTGACTTGAAAAAAAAAGACGAAAAAAACTATGAAAAAAAAACATTTTTTTTCTGCGACATGTTTTTTTTTCATAATACTAAATCTCAAATTTGTAAGGCATTTATCGTTTAATATGACTGTTTTAGAGTTTATACTAATTACTTATCTTAATTTTTAACTCTACTATATTTTTCTGGTTCAGTAGAATAACAAAATTAAGAAAAAAATTTGCAACATTGATTAAAGTTTTCTTTTACGAATGGGGACTTCCCGAAGAGGCTAGGTTGCGCGAGAAGGAATCCCCGTTCCCTGTTATATGGGTTGATACTCGCTATATGAACTAGTGCTGCCAGCCCTACGAATTTAGCCGTAGACATACGGATCTTTTTAAAAAATTAGGAATTTTAAATTTATCTACGGTTTTTTGCCTCTTTTTTTATTCGTATACTTGTTAAACTCTCAGCGTATAGTGATACTGAGTCATTAAATTGTCAGTAATTATGAATGGTTTCCTTGCAACTGTTGGCGTAAACCAACGATTGAAAAGAGATAAAGCTCCTATTTTGTATGATAATAGATTTAAATTCAAACTTAAAAGACCTTAATACAGATCTATCGACGCAGTCTTTATGCATAGTGTGTACTTTGCTCACAATTTAAAATTGCAATCTCAAAATCTTTTGCTACAACTAGTAAAAGAAAATGTAACTATTTATGAAGTTATGGATCTAGAGGAGACAAGAAGAAACAGAAAATCCCGACACAGACCTAGCGTGGTGGTGTAACAGCTCGCGTTCTGGCCTCGCATTCGGGAGGACGGCGGTTTGAATCCCCGTCCGGGCATCCAGATTTGGGTTTTCCATGGTTTCCCAAATCACTCCAGGCAAATGCCGGGATGCTTCCTTCAAAAGGCCATGGCCGAATTTCTTCCCATTCCTGGCCCCCCCATCCTTTCCCGTCTCTAAAGACCTCGCTGTTAGAGAAACGTTAAGCAGATTAAAAAAAAAAGAAACCGTACTAGTGTTGGCAGTGCTGATACTAGTGAATGTGGCACTGACATAGAGGATGATTAAAATTATGTTACCTATATAGATAAGTGTATGGTCGGCAAGACCAAAGGCCAATAAAATAAATAAATAAATATATAGATACTTTTTTGAATCATTGTGTAAGACATTATATGATTCAGTAAGATTTAAAACACACTTGTAAAATGTAAGTTCCGTAAATAAAATTATAATTTATTAAATATATTGTTTTCTGAAAAAAAAATTTTAGAAAAAAGCAAGGATGCTAGGTTTTTTTTATGTTGTTTTTCACAAAGCTGAAGAATTTTTTTTTTTTTAAAGTTTGCAACACTACCGCATACCCATTACAACATGTCTCCTCAATTGTATTTTTACGCTGCTTCCAATCACTCTACAGACGAATTAACTAATCCAACATGCCTTAAAATGTAACACATCGTCCTTGGACAAACTCCTTTCATTTCCAATCACTTCCAGTCCTGTCATTCAAGAGGACGCAGTTTCGAATCCCCGTCTGGCCATCCAGATTTCGGTTTTCCACAAAAGCTTTCATGGTTCCTTCATAAGGCCTTAATAGAATTCCTTCCGGTTCCCATCACCCATTCCTTTCTCACCTGTTTAATAATATTGTGATTTATACCCCACCTTTCCAAGCCTTCGGTTTTTCTGCTTTCTGGCATTTTCGAGGTCTAAGCTTTAGTTCTATAATGTGCTACATTCATTAAACGCCCAGTCACAGGGCAGAGCATTGTTGATTCGATATTCAGCTATAATTATACGTTTCAAATAACAAAATACTATTACTTCATCTAGTACATCTGCTTTTACGTGAACCTTAGTTACATTTCTTCCTCGAATTCTTTCTCTCCATGGATTATAGGCTTCGTAACCTGTATTTTAACTCGTGCAACCCTCTCGTCATTTTTTACTTTTACTGAAGCTATATGAATCATAAATACAATAATTTTTCATACATTTATTTCAATGTTTCAGGCCTTGACTGTTTAAAATTTTGTACTAAAAACATTATTGAAAGGTTTTTCTTGACCGGTTCTTCTAACTGACTTCGCACCGGTAAGTCCACTCTTCAGTCAGTCTCACCAAAGATTTGCAATTTTTTGTCGAGAAGCGATAGAAACAATATTATTGCTAGTAAGAGAAATAAATAAAAAAAATTATAAATAAATGCCTCGCGGAAAGTTCATGCTAGGTTTAATAATAGTAAAAGATCTGAAAAAAAAATACAGCATATTATAAGGTATTCATGTAAATAAAATAAATAATTCTGACGAAATCAAAAATTTGCTCATAGAATTTATCAACCACCGTAAAACCTGATTCCTCCAGCAGGTGCTCGCACCTGATAATAGTCTCATAAGATGATCGACAATGCTATTATGAGTGAGGGATCTTTCTCTTAGGTTTAAAAAACAGTTATATTCTCACGTTTTCAGAAATAGAATAATGGATCTTCCTTTTAATTCAGTAAGTAACATTTACTGAGAACCATTTAACTGAACATGGTTCGTGGTGGGGGTTATGATATTGATGCCGTCCGGAATTTCCCTAAGTTACTCGTATTTCTGAATAACTGAATTAGTCAACATTACACCGATTACTTGTTTAAGCTCGCCGTAATTTTAACGACCGAACTCTTTAATTTCGATATTTCAAAATAATTCAACAAATACTGAAGATTTTTATAAATTTTTCACATACAAGCAAGGCCACAAATGCTCAAAATGAACAAAACAGAATTTCATCAATGCAATTAAACAAAAGCAGAAAATATTGTAACTTTGCCATTTCCAGTCGAGCACAGGAATAGGATCCTGAATGCAGAGACGTTTACGTAACAGACTCCAATCTAACGTGAACCTGGGAGCTTCAGTCATGAACCTCGCATCGATAACCAATCCAGACTCGTTAAAACAAGAATGTAACAAACCTGTTTCCAAATTTCGATAAATCTGGTAGTTTCGTTTAAGGGCGTTAAAACACCGCTGTGCTGAACATGAAGAGAAGCGTATGCCAAGAGATGAAATCACACCGTATGCATACCAGTCATTCTGACTAATGTAATCTTCTCTTATAGAGAAGGTGAATAAGGCCCCCACTTGATGTCTTTAAAATACTCATGTTGAAATTATTAGCACAAAAATATTTGGTACGCATACAAATGGAACAATCCAGTAAGCTATGTCATCTTTAATGACACTTACGCTGCCAACTGGACATCTAAAACCGTCAAAATACCTACTCAAAACGTGAAAGTAACTAAAGCATTTATTTGAACAAAGGACAGTTGCCGTGTTATTATTAACTGCCATTACGATGAAGAGCTTGCTATAATTTTTGTGGTGTTGCCTGATAATTCATACGACATATGGTGTCCGTGGATGAGTGTACGAGTGAACACCCACCAGTTTCGGCTCAAGCCTTCTCTCGATTCAAACGATTGCTGGAAAACTCATAATAATTTATGTTTAAAAATCCCTGAGCCATTACATCGAGCTTTAAAAAAACAGTAATCATTTATTTCTAAAACATTTACACACGATCATAGTTATGTATGGTCCGCTTGTGTGTAAGCAAAATGAAAACGTGTTGAGGAACTGACCCAAAGCGACCGCGGTATGCATCACTAATTGAAGATCGAAATGGAGTCAACACACAAACTCCAATAGCCGTAACTCGCGTACGTATGGCCCAGGAGTGCTAATCACGATATCAGTTATGCAAAATCTCTCAAATTATACATTTAAAATAATTATAATAATAATATGTCATGTTTGTGTGTATTGTGTACGACTTCGTCGAAAACCAGAAAAAAATCTTAAATTATTTGCTGCATGTGAGTTTACAAAAGTAAAATGGTCTTACAGGACTAGGTACTAGGTAGCTCGAACATGGAAATTTTTTTAAGAAAGGTGCCTATCACACCAGGCTGAAAGAGAAATTCGATAAAAGAACAAAAAGTAATGTACCGTCCGAGTATCAATGGATCCACAACTGTTAATGATCAATCACACAATGATATGGTCCCTAAGCGAGAGCGGCCTTGAACAATCTTCGTCCTGGAACGCCACAAAACTTCGACACGGTACAGAAGATCAAGCTTAATCCTCGTACAGACGAACTGATAGACAATTTGAATCGTAAAAATAATGTATTCCAGTTTGCCACAAAAACGAACTAAGTACTTCATGTTTCAGCTTCTAACCGCTTACTATGAAGATAATAAATCTATTAGTATAATAGACAAGATGTAGCGGTGTCACACCTACGTCATGTCACGCGGTGACGTCAAGCTATGACGTCACGCTTTACGATATTATTTGTGGGAGTGCGCGTTATTTAATATCATTTCCAAGCAACAGTGAATAAATTAACTCCCAGAATACTCAAATAAAAGTATGTATTGCGTTAAAAACTTAAAATCGATATTTCAATCATTAGATGCCTATATTTACGTAATATTCTTTTGATATATTCAAGTATTCCTTAAATTCTTTGTCCACAGATATTGTAAGATAAAAGCTTTGTATTTCGAGCATCAATGTAGAAAAAAATTTGGTTAAAGTGTTACTTAAAATGGATCAGAATTACAACTGGCATTTGACGCTACGGCAGAGGGCATGAATAATTTAGCTTTTTTTCAAAATAATTTAAACTGTACCCTATTATTGAAATTATTAATTCGTTTGAACCGAAATAGTTGCCCACTCATCTCGAATTGTGCAGACTACGCTACAATTAATAATGTAAGTTTATCAGATTTATTTTAATCTTCTTTGATTTCACTGAGTAAATATTACTGAGGCCATTACGTATTTCCGCAATGTGTAACTATGACAGCTATTCGAACATTGTAATATCGGTCTGAATCACGTTGCAGATTTTTGGTTTATTACCTTTCTTTTTTATTGAATGTTTTTGATGAAATTTATGTTGTTGCGTAATGTATCTCATCAATGAATTGTCGTTTTGGTAGGAAGCTTTCATTTTGTAGCGGCAGTATTACCCGAGATTGTGGTTAGGTTGAAATCCAGCCTGGACAAAAATAAATAAAGAACCTTATCACAGCAATAGCATGTTGAATTTAGCTATTATCAGTTATTTAAGCAGGTTTCATAAACACTATGTCACGTTTTGATATCATGAATCACGATGTAAACTACTCCCGTATGTGGTTAGTTTTAAAATGCAACCTGGACCAGGATAGCAACCGAAACCTTTTGTCATAGCGCCAGGCAATAGGAATTGCATTTATTTTATAACAATTCAATTTATTTCAACAATTGCTAAGAAAGGAATTGCTACAATACTGAAAGAAAAGTATGAATTTTGTTTAAATTGTCATATTGATTATTAGTTGCTTTTTTTTTTAGTGATATGATTACTTGGTTTGAATGAAAGAAGTTCCAAATTGTTCGCGATCTATGCAACCTAAACCACAATTGAAACTAATATTACATGACGTAAGAAGTTAAGATTTATTTTTAGCATCCTTCGTTTTCACTGGGGTCATTATTTCAGCCGAATGTAAGCTGTGCCAGGCATTAAACCTTCCATCTTCATCATAGACAATAAGAAAGTTGTAAGAAACTGTGAAGATTTTGGATCAAGTTTGTATCGCATGATGCATGATTGGTATAGATGCATGATGACATTGACATGCGATTCAGGGAATGTATAAATTCGCGTGTGAATGAAGCTTTGATTTTCTACCAGCTATATTGGCGAAGACTGTAGTTATGCTGAAACGCAACCTGGACTAAATTGACAACTGAAACTTTTTCTACATCACTAGGGACGAGAAATTACAGCATAGTGAGCTTTATTTTATAAAATTTCTATCTAGGTAAACAACCAAAATGAAATCAATTGCCAGCACAGTCCGTTAAACCCGTCATTTTTGACGGTTTTTTTGGCTAGTAGCATATAATAAGTACTGATTCTAATGTAGTTAGGCTTGAACACAAACCTTAATAAAAGCAAATCATTTTAGTCCAGTAACAGTGTAGTCATATGCGGGTCCCGCGAACATTATGTCGCGTAGATGATTTTTTTTTATCGCCTGTATATTCGTGAAGGGGCGTCCATTAATTACATGAGGTGTTTTTTCGTAAATCTGGACCCCCCTCCCCCTATAGTGACGTGAGGTTAGTCTTGGAGGGGACCTCCCCCCACCCTCCCCCTCTGGTGACGACCCCGTAAGTTTTTGAGACCTTTACTTTTATCTAGCTCTCCTGTTTTCAAGGGCGATTAGTTATACCTCCCCCCCCCCCTTCCTATTTTACCTCACGTAATTAATGGACGCCCCCTGAGAGTCTGCAGAAATCAAGTTTCCTGCCTAGGCATAGTTTTCAGTGGCCAAAAAAAACTAGAAATTCAGGACTTTTTTCAGTATTTTGACTATAACTCCTTCCTTACGATTTACAGCAAGAATTACTTTATTTCCACTTTGAGAAAAGACAAAATTTGTATCGCGAAATTTTTTATGAACTGCAAGTGAGTTGTAATCTTCGAAAATCAGCAAAGTTTCACATTTTTCCAAAAATTTGGGTTTCCACCTACTTCGTCGCTCAAAATGAGCTATAACTCCTGTAGGTATAAAGTGTGAATATAATTGAAATATGTGCATTGCTATATGTGTATTGATTACAGTAATATGCAAATTATATTCATGTATAATCATTAGATATTAATACATGAAGCGCAGTAAATAATTATCGTATTACACTGTAATACATACATAAACAAATATTCGCCGCTGGGTAGATCAAAGTCATTTGAAGGAATATAATTTGAAATAGGACTACAGTAATAATTTTATTGTTATTGGTATTGTTAATTTTCTAGTTACTCTAGGAACTGCAGACAGTAAACAGTCATAAAACCACCTCTGTCTTCTGATAACTCGCGGGCGTTGGTTTTCATACTCTGTGCTTACAATGTGGATTGCATGGATGCAAGCCTGCAGAAAATTTGTCACAAGACTGAAGAATACTGTGACATATCACCTGGGACCAGTGAGCAACATGTGGTTCTGAGACATTCAAGTATAAACTGAGATACTGCAGACAATGACAAACTGACTGATTGGCTGTCCTTGCACCCCTCCTTGCCACAGTGTGATGTTATCATGTCAATCAGCAGTGGAATGATTTTGGATGCAGAGGGGAACTGTCATTTGTCAGAAGAAGTTGGGAGTTGCTAGAATTTAGGACAAGACTTTTAGAATGTATCGTTCAAACGCATCTGAAAGTAGGTGCAGTAGACTTAATAGAACAGGCAGAGAAATAGCTGATGTTGGTACTGTACGGACTAATCGGTTGTGGGACACTGGACTAGCTCAGATACGAAATCAGCAAAAAAAAACAAAAAATCTCTGCCTAGCGCGGTATGAAATTCATTCACCCAATAGCTGTTAATGGTTTGTGGAATGCATACCATAGGTGATACACTAATTACTTCATGTCAAACAGAGGATAGCGTAAATTTTAAGTTTGTGAATAGTGGGAATAATTCGGAAACTGGACTTGATATAAATTTGTTTAGAACCTTGCACTTTCGTGTGCTATTGCTTTGCACGAGATATTCAGACGTCCTTGGGAGATGTTTGCATTATAGCGACAAATTATTATATGTTTCTCGATTCACAACAATTTGTCTCTTTGAACTTGTCTGCTATTGTCGCTGAACGTTGTATTTTACAGAACATTTCGGGAGCCATTACCCCTTCCCTTAATAGATCCGAAATCAATTTTTATTTTCTTCGCAGAATGAAGCCTATGAAACGTCTGTAATAAATATAAACAGGCACAACAAGTACTTCTCGCACAGTAATGTACATTAATCTGTTCATTTTTCGAACGATTTAAATCGATTGCTGTTTATTCGGTGGCTATAATGCACATATATTCCAAATAATATAACTCAAGGAACGCGTGTACTTAAATAAAATTTTTCAGATCAAAAAGACAATTCTTATAACGTGGTTCTCATTGCAGAGGTGCCTAATCTTTAAAAGCGAATAAATGCTGTTTTTAAAAATAAAGCTAGTTGCTCCTAGAATTTTACAATCCTTTGAATCTTTGTAAGAATAAATGTTTCGGCAGAAGAAAAAGGAACTTGGAGTTATTACAACGCAAAATGACTGCTCATCAGGTGTAGCAACGAATAACATTTTGAATTTCGAAACTATTATTAATAATGTTTCTAGAGTAACAGAAAATATTTCCGTTATACGTAATTCACTGATCATTCAGTGGAAACTTATTTCTCTCAAAAAATTAAAATTTTCAGAAGGTAAAAGAATGGGTTCACGAGATTAAAGTAAAAGTAAATTCGGTGGGCGTTATTGACCGTGAGATCCATTTAATATCGCGAGATCCATTTTTTTTTCTTGAAACATTACAGCTTATTAATCAGGACAGCATTCTCCACACGTACGTGATATTTCTCATACTCGGCGCTCAGGTTTTAAGCGTTTATTTAAAAAAATAAAAACTTTGAGACGATCATTTGGTTCTTCTCAACCCGTTGCGCATTTGGCTTCTACTTTTAATTTATTTTCGATCTGAAAACATATTTGGAAAACAATAATGACCATAGGAACGTGCATCATAAATTTCAAACGAATAGCTCAATTCCTTCCTACCTTGTTCGTATTTTACCACTGCCAAACATTCACTTTAAACTGATAAAATTTACGGGTCAAGTTTACGTCGCGATACATAAGGACACTAACATGCGATACAGTTATTGTATCCATGCGCGTGTTTTTGAAGCTTTGATTTTGTGAGATTGTGGTTAAGTTAGGTTGAAATGCAGCCTGGACCGGAATGACAACTGAAACTTCTTGTTACAACATAGCGCACGAGGAATTTAGTTATTATCAATAATTTAAGCTGCTTTCGTCAGCGCCATGTTAATGACGTCACGTTGTGACGTAAAGTATCGCGATGTAAACTTCTCCCAAATTTACTACCATTAGTTTTTATTCAGGTGCAACACACACTGTTTAAGCTAAACGGTAAATACACAAACCTCCGTTTCTTTGCTCTCTTCATTTGCCACTAAAATTCTAGTGCCATCTGCCCAACCAATGTCTGAAAGGATTTCTTTATGTGTTTGATCATTGTAGTAACACGCCTGCTTAATTACTATTGTAACTGGATTCTTACGATAGTTCTGATCTTTCTGCGAAAGTGTTCATAACAGCGCCATGTAACATCAACCAAAGACGACACAATCAGTACCTGCAATCAGTACTAATATTTAGAAAGGTTTAATGACAAAAAACAGAATAAACTGAAAAAAAACACAGTTCATCAAGCAATATATATGTATATATTTGCTGCAGTCATAAACCTGTAAAAATAAATAATTATTTTATGCTGATTGAAATTACGTATTATGTTTTCAAATCTTTAACAAACTTAAAATTATTTTTTCCATCTTTGTTTATTTTTAACATTTTGTGCATTTAAAAATCTAATTAAAACCATCTTGCGATAAAAAATGCAATTTTTTTTTTAGTGATGGTCTTTGGTTACACGTTATAAGGCCGTATACGTCTGTTGTTGTTATATTGATTGTCTCTGTATTGATATTACCGTCAGTAAGTGAGTACTGTTGGTTTGCGTCTGGATGTTAAGTGTGTATTTACTGTGGTATACGCAAACTGACCCGAGCGTAATGTGGAGAATAATTGGTGAAAGTTGTGCTTGGTGGTTTTAACCTATTGTTACCGTTTTAATTACCTCAAGAATGGGCAAGATAAAGGCTGGACCAGTCGTTGATATACTTGGTGATGAAATGACCAGAATTATTTGGGATTTAATTAAAGAAAAACTGATTCTTCCCTTTATCGATGTTGAAGTGCACACTTACGATCTTGGTATTGAATCTCGCGACAAAACTGGGGATCAGATCACCGTTGACTGTGCTAATGCAATTAAGAAATACAATGTGGGAATAAAATGTGCGACTATTACTCCTGACGAAAAGAGAGTGGAAGAATTCAAGTTGAAAAAAATGTGGAAATCACCCAATGGGACCATCAGAAATATTTTGGGAGGAACAGTTTTTCGAGAACCAATTATATGCAAGAATATTCCGCGTCTTGTCACTGGTTGGATGAAACCAATTGTAATTGGACGCCATGCCCACGCAGACCAATATAATGCTACGGATTTCATGGTGCCGGGACCAGGGAAATTGGAAATACGGTGGATTCCCAACAGTGGTGGGAGTGATCATACAATTACTCATGTAGTTAATGATTTCAAAGGACCTGGTATAGCTCTAGGTATGTTTAATACTGATGAATCCATTATTTCATTTGCTCATTCTTCCTTCCAATTTGCTTTGAATCGTGGGTATCCACTTTACTTGAGTACTAAGAACACTATTTTAAAACAATATGACGGTAGGTTTAAAGACATTTTTCAAGACATTTATGAAAGAGATTATAAGTCAAAATTTGAATCAAAGGGTATACGGTATGAGCATAGATTAATTGATGACATGGTTGCCTATGCTATGAAATCTGAGGGAGGGTTTGTCTGGGCATGCAAAAACTATGATGGTGACGTTCAGTCTGATTCTGTTGCCCAGGGCTATGGTTCTCTTGGCTTAATGACTTCAGTACTCATTTGCCCTGATGGTAAAACCATAGAAGCAGAGGCTGCACATGGCACAGTAACAAGACATTATCGGTTGTATCAGCAGGGTAAAGAAACTTCCACGAACCCAATTGCTTCAATTTTTGCCTGGACTCGGGGTCTTGTTCATCGCGCTAAACTGGATAATAATGAAGCATTAAAGCACATTTGCTGAAAAACTTGAAGAAGTTTGTATAGAAATAGTAGAATCTGGATTCATGACTAAAGATCTTGCAATTTGTATAAAGGGTATGTCTAATGTCAAAAGATCTGACTATCTGAATACTTTCGAATTTATGGACAAATTGGCTGAAAACTTTAAAAATAAGATTTCTATCTGACTATCTAAAGACTAACCTGCCAAGTTATAATGTATTTTTAAATGGTTTTGTTTTTATTTATCCGTCATTTATGTATTTATCTGTTCTGATTGCCAGAGAGAACTTAATGTATTTGGGAATGTGTAATAATAAGAACAGACTGATACATCTTTTTTTATTTGGTTGTATCTAAGACTGGTTTTGTATTTAAATAAAAATTTAACTACCTGATATATTAAAAATGCATTTTAAGAATGGTATAGTATGAGATTAAATTTTATATCCTCTTGCAATCTGTTTAATTTTTAATTAATAGACTGCTGAGATTAATAACACCATTGTAAAAAAATTATGTAATCTAACAGAGGTCTAAGTCTTAATTTATTTGATTTGTAATATTGTACACATATTGTTTGAACGATTCAGTTTTCTGAACTGTGGTAATCCTAAATGTATTACTTATGTTTGTTTTACAGTTTTTGGGCACATATTTCCTGAACGGAATGCTTTTTAGGTTCGAGATCAGTAAGTCGGAACCTACAAGAATTGTCCTATCGGTCTGAAAATAGGTAGACATGTTACTTAGGTGGTAGTACTGTTTGAGAAAAAGTGCAGGAAACCACCGAGCATTTAGGAATGAAATAAAATTACTCGAAATGTTGGTAGGTGGATACAAGTTATTAAGCAAGAAATACACGTTATTACCTTTTGATGTTTATTTAAAGCAGTGTTTCCCAACCTTTTTTGGGCCATGTCCCACTTTTAAAATTTTTTTTGTGCCCCCCCCCCCTCCTACATAATTTTTAGTAAAAAAATTAGATGTTGTTAAAGAAATTCATATAGGATGGTTTTTGAAAGAAAACACTTTAATATTGTCATAAAACACAGTAAGTAAAATTAAAAAACATATAATGAAATACTAAAATTCAAAAGATTTTAATAAAGATTTATTATGGCAATTTAGTGTGATCCTTGCGCTTGATGCTTGCTACATAGAGATTTTATATTAGGCTCCAATTTAGTAAGCTTTAATCTCAAGTCTCCACGTTGTGTTATATCCAGTCGATTTCTTTTTTTTTTTTTTTTAATCAGTTTATTATTTACTGCACTAAATCCAGATTCGGCTAAATATAAAGATGGAAAAGGTAATAGAAGTTTTCTTGCACAATTGTTGCATTTGGATATTTGATTTTAGTTTCTTCACAAATCCATGCCATTGCACCTATATCTAGCATTGCATTTAAATAACCGGAAGAGAAAGCGGTAAAGTCGTATCAAGTCAAGTTCTAAATTGCCCCCCTAAAAAAACCAAATTGCCACCCTGTAGGGCGTGGGCCCCACGTTGGGAAACACTGATTTAAAGTATCTGGATGTTATGGATCATTTTCCTCAATTGCTGATAATATTAATAAATAAATTACGCCAAAGCAATTGACTTTATAGTATTCAAGTGTTTCATAATCTTCATTCTTAGGTAAAAAAAAAAAAAAAAAAAAAAAAAAAAAAAAAAAAAAAAACACTACAATTCGTATTCATATAGCTGGTAGGGAATATGGAATTCTTTATTACTTACAATTTCTCTGCGTACAGGTGACATATTGCATCTCCTGAGATTATCATGATAATAATATGCTGACATATATCGCATGGTAGCCAACCTTCTACGATCGAAGTTAGTATATTGCAGCCAGAAAATTTAATGAGATTAAGTTGTTAACAAACATTACTTACTGGTGCCTTGTTATGTTATATTGCGCGTTAATTTTCACTGTGGTCCAGGTTACATTTCAATCTATCCACAACCACCGGTAGGAAATTTTAAACGACTTTGTAAATATTAGATTACTGAAGCCCTGTGCTGTAACAAAGTGCGTTATTTTTAATCATAGTTCAGGCTGCATTTCAGCCTAACATACCATCAAAAATGTCCTTTATCGACAATCGTTTTCATGTCAAACTATCTTTCATCGTAGAAGGTTGCTGCCATGCCATAGCATAATACTATCATAATGTAATGGATATGCAATATGTCCGCTGTACACTGAGAAATTATAGAGAGTAAAGAATTTATTATTCCCTGCTTACAATACAATTGTGAAAAGCAGTTTTTTACCAGAAATGAATAACAAGAAACGCTTGGAATAAGCATCAACAGGTAATAACGTACATTTCTTGAGTAATATAACTTGTACGCATATACACATTTCGAGTAATTTTACTTTATATGTGTATCCTTGGTGGTTTCTTCCTACGCTTTTTCTCAAATATTACAATTCGGGAACATGTGTACCAAATTTCAGACCAATAGGATTTCGGCTTTTAAGACTTGGAAAAAATCTTATAAATATTCATGAAACTTCATGGTAACACATTTCTTATAAATTTTAATAGCAGTGGTAAACTCTACGTACGTTGGAAGAGTTATTCTAAGCTGAAAGGATAAATCATTACCTAATAGCTGTCAGATCTTTCTTTATATGTAACATGTTTTTGCTTCTGGATGTGTGGAAGTAAAGAAATTGATTAAGCAGAGAAAAATGTAGCGGTTTATTAACTCAGTTTCAAAAGTTTGTGAGTTTGTCCTGGGTTCAAATCCCGTTTGGGTCAGGAATTTTTAAGAGTAGTTTGATCATATGAGCTATGCCAGGACGTTCGTGGTTCGGATTCCACGTAAAACTGAAGGTCGTAGAGGAACTGGTCGTTCTACAGCTGACACAGTGGCTTAATATGGACTATATACAAGATAAGAAAAAAATATTCTACTTGATATATTGCTAGATTAAACTACCCAATTTCTGGACTATATCTGTCACTTAATTTCTTTTACACGATTTTATTTTATTTTTTATTTATTTGTTAGGGCTGGGAAGAAATTTTGCCATGACATTTTGAAGGAACTCTCCTGGAACGATTTTGGGGAAGCCTGGAAAACCGAAATCAGGATTATCGGATAGACCCGTGCACACCCACTAGACTCGATGGCTGCGCGAATACCGTGCCTACGATTCTGCGAGCGATTGTTTAGATCTCAAGATTACTGGAAACGTACAGGATACTCATTTTAAATAAGAATAATGTTTTTACTCATCTAGAGCTGCAAATATATTTATTTGGCATCTTACATATACATTCATGTAAAAATTTGAGGTAGTTTGTAATGCGAAACTGCACTCCGAAATGGTACATTCAGTAATTATATATGATGGATAAATTAATAAATAAGCAAATAATTCCGTCTTAACTAAATGCTCTGGGTGGCATTGAAATTTTACTCATTGATTAGCTAACGGTATGTTATAATTAATATCAGTAATGCCCCAGTAGTTGGGCAACACTGAAATGTTAACTTTAACTGTTGTGTAGGATTCTCAGTGAAAATATTTATTACGGGAACAATAGATAAAAATTTTCTCGAAGCTAGGAGTGAGTCTATTGATGAAACACGACGTTTCGACGATCAAAGACTCTGCCGCCATTGTCAAGTGCCTGATGTTGGTAGATGCTGGAGCAGCTTAAACACCGCGCGGAGTCCGCGCTACGTCATCTTGCAGTGACCCTGCCAGCTGATAGTTGAGAGCCGACAGGGTAAAGTTCCACTGGAGCCGTGGATAAGGCGATCATAGGAGATCGACCATGGTTCTGACATGAATATCCATCATAGGTCCCTACTGCAACACCTGACAGGTTTTCTGCTCAGTACATTCAGATATTAACATAGGAATTGAGATTAAATTACTGTAAACGGCAGTTTCATATTTACACCTTTATTTACATGAGCAATGACTGATATATGTGAATATCTACAACGTTTATTTGGCTTTATAACAAAATGGCTATGCGTTCACTGGATCATTCAACACAGGGCTAAGAACAAGTCGAGCATGTAACTAATGGGCGCCTCGCAGCCGAAACTAAATGGACTATTGATAATCTCCTGAAGACTATGCCCAAATGACTCTGACCAAATGGTTGTATATTTTAATGTCCACACCCAGCTATCGCAGCAGCGCCCACCTTTGTATTAGACGCCTGGCATCACCTCTTCTTGTCTGCGAAGGCCGCCTCGGCAGCGCCGGCGACGACGCCCTCGGCGTCGATGTGGTACGTTGTAGACTTCTGGAGAGTGACAGACAGACCCCTGCTCCCAGGGTTTAAATAGATAGTCCCCCTTCCTATCATCAGTGTGTGGAGAGGGCAATACTCCTCGCTAACCTGCTGTATGAAGTCACTTTACCAGCTTGCAGTAATGGCAGGTGCTTGGCAACTGGCGACTTATCAGGTCATAGCTCCTATAGCTTAACTATTTCATGCTCGCCCGACCTGGATACTGACTTGAGAATTAATATGAGGTATTTCAGCAAGTGATCGACCGAGATCACTACAATCCTTTTTCCTGACAGATTAAAGACTACTCCTGGTAACCGTTGGCTACTGGCGGGAATGTTGTCTATTGGCGGGAGTCATCAACTGCTGCGACAGTTGGACTAGTGTCTCGGTGTAGACCGTCACTCCCGGCACCTTGTGTGAAATCGTAATGGGGCGCCGTGCTGACAGTTACAAGCAGTGAAGCGCTGGCCACATCGGGAGTTGGTAAGATCCAAGCTCCGGCCAACTGCTTGAAGTCGAAACCAAACATCGAATGTCTCTCTTCGCGTCGGCCTGTTCGCAGCAAATCTCGCATTACTACATCTCGATCGGCGTGGTCCAATCATTTCTTCCAGCAAACAAGCTCGGGAGCGGAAAGTCAGAAATTAGCGTAATTTGCAGCCTTGCTCTCGTCTTATTTGCTAACCAATTTTGCTTCCCCATACTCAGCATTTCCACGCATCCCACTGGCCGCTGACCCACCACATTCCTGTGATACGTCACTGTAACTTTAAAAACATCTTTCACCGAGGGTAGTGGTGTAACGGTTAGCGTTCTGTCCTCGCATTCGGGAGGACGGCGGTTGGAATCCCCGTCCGGGCATCCAGATTTGGGTTTTCCATGGTTTCCCCGAAATCACTCCAGGTAAATGCCGGGGTGCTTCCTTCAAAAGGTCATAGCCGAATTCCTTCCCATTCCTTGCTCCCCCATCCTTTCCCGTCTCTAAAGACCTCGCTGTTAAGAGGCGTTAAGCAGTTTAAAAAAATCTTCAGAATTCCAGTGTCGTCAGAGCGTGGCAATAAATTGTCCCTATTCATCTTGCCTTTCTTTGAAAACTTCCCTGGGCCTTCCACAAGCTTAGAGCGGTGTCTGCATTTCCTATATATTCCCCCGGGACTGAAGAGTTTTGTTGTTTTTCATACCTCTCAGGTAGCAGGCCACCTCTACATGCTGCTGTGGTTAACGTCCCTTCCTCAGCATTTCTGCAAATGAGACCTCTCATGAATTTTCCACCTGACGCTTCAATTGTTCTGACCGTACATCACACCTCAGCCCCGACGATCAAGAATTCTCATAGAAGAAATTAACAAAGATATAGAAACATGATAGTTGGTAGTAGAAAAGAGCTAGATTAAGTTTAATAATTTTTAAAATTATTTAAACCGTATAATCAGGGAGAGAGCATTTAATCTATAAGAAATGTTTCCCTGAAAATCTGTAATGTTGAATCAGTCGAATCCACATCTACTGAGTACGTGCCTTCTTGCCACGAATTTTCGGGACACAGTTCCAGGTCTGTTCATAAGGGAAATGGTTAAACCTACCACTGGTTGACTCATTAAGAAAGCCATGAGACAGAATTGTTTACTGGGTTTTCGGAAGAATATATATGCATTACAAAGCTGGCGAAGACGTACGTATACTTACCGAGTAAGTTCCGTTACTTAAGTCATTTATTGAGGTAAGCTAGAGGGTGTGCTATTCTACTGCTCAATTTATACTCGAGCTACTGTGGTCTAGTGCACTTCTAGCTGAAATTCTCACATACTGTGGTGTGACAGCGTCACCCACAATGAATATAATTAAAAGTTATTAATTATATTCATAATTTTATTAATTATATCTAATTTTATTAATTGTATTCAATTTTGGGACGTGTAAATAGCGTAAATAATGGGGGTTGTCTGGATAGATTAAACATATGTTAAACCAGGGCAGCCAAAGGTATAACTGTTGTAAATTTATTTTTCTGTAAACTCGTGGCTCAGTAAGATAGTGAATATTGGAGGCAGAAACTGCCATTTTCAAACGGTTGAGAGAGGGACAATGGATAGGACGGCGACTCGGCGGCGCCAGGTACCGCGCGTCAGCCAGAGTACCGTTAAGGGCGGTGAACTCACCCCACCCCGCTACTGCACTGAAGGCCAGGCAGGGAACGCAGAGAGGGATGCAGCGAATACGAGGCGCGATATCAAACACGTGACGACGGACATGTATAGATAGCCAATCATGAACGTTTATTAGGGCTCCAAAATCTTAATGCAATGGGATTTTGTTACATGTGGCGGACAAGAGACACTTTTGGAGAAGAAGACGAGAAGAGGCCATTTTTGACGACACTTGGTTCCAGGACGAGCTACTGAGCAGACGTGTCAGCCGACACGCTCTCGTCTGATGATCATTGTCTGGTAGTGGTCATACTCTTGCTTTGGGAAGCGAGAAGTTATATGGTATGCCTGCCATTATCTGGAAGTCGTTCTAATAACGCGGTCGTACCCGCTTATTTGGCTTCCACGGCTGCAGTGACAATGAGCATGTCACGCTACTTCACGGCGATGTTTTTATGGTAATGTACCAGATACAGACGGTCACTATTCATTGGGTTTTTACGGACTTGTGAACCCTTAAGCGGCACTGGGATAAGACTCTGCTCCTGCCACTAAATACTGAGCTAGTTGATTTTATGTTTCACTGTAAATTTCAAGCATCTTGCTATTTGTAAAGTCATTTTGATGCTTTTCTTCAACTCTATACGGCGCCCATGGGATAACCCTTTGTTACAGTAAAATGTTAGCTTCAATTTGATGGCCTGTGTTGCCACGTTGTTTCAATGTTAACTTTGCTGTTTGTTTTAATTTTACCTGTTGAAATATTTCATTCAATCTTTTGTTTGCTTTCATCGGCGGATTGTAAACGTCGGGTATTGCTTGTTTGTTGGTCGAACTATGTTTAACGTAAAGTTAATTATTACCCGACCTTGTAAAAGCCATAAGAATCAATAAATGGGATATTATTTTGTGTCTAATATTCATGGTTCTGGTTCCTTTTAGATCCCCCTTTATTATTATAATATTAAATGTTTTTTTTCATTTTAATTTTCAGTTATAATAATAAATCCCCCCTCCCGTTTTTGGCAACTCACGTTTTCTGCTCACATAGTAGCCGTTTATATTGTATCTATTACAATTGGCGCTGCCAACTTGGGGCTCCAACAAATTAATTTTCCAAGTCGAAATTATTTTGAGAAAAATTTTACAAGTCTTAAAATCCATGGATGTGACCTATGTTGATTTATTTATTATTTTAGAATAAATTATGTGTTACAATTTGTTTTGCCATGCTTGAATTAAATTTAAATGTGTGAAATTTTTGTTTTCTTCAATCAGTTGTTCAAGTAAATGTTTTATTCACTTGCGTCAAGCATGATTAAAGTAAATTTCGAGTCAGTGCTTTTAAATTTTAATGCATTATAGAATTAAAGTTTTTCTTTATGCTAGTTTTGCTCATGTGTTGAGGTTTTGTGTCGCATGAAACATCGTTGTTTTCCTTGTTGTCTCTTTTGGATGGGTTTTTATTTGATGTTGATGGGATTTATGCGCGGAAATTTATTTAATGCTGTATCCGTTTGATTTAAATCGTGCCGGTTGTGTTATTTGATATCGATTGTCCTAACTGTTGTTCGGAATTGGAATTTTGGGTCATACGATCAATCTATGAAGTTGAGATCACGCACCATTAATAGGGCAGATCGGTCAATTATTCGTAAAATTTCCGAGCAAACTAACGCGATGGATCAAACACCAGAAGTACGCGAAGTACCATTGGCGGACGAAGAGTGCATTGATACTCCAAGTACGCGCAGCATTCATTCAAACACATCATTAGATGGGGGGCAGTTAGAAGTTTTCCCCACCTCAGACAATGGAAGTGTTCAAAATCCACCCATGCGGACAGATGTTGAAACACGTGGCGCATCGCAAAGCACGGCAGAATTGCCACCGGCGACCGCACAATCTCAAGACCAAAACCCGATATTTAGTATGCTGGCGGAATTGAGTAAACAAATGAATAAAAATTCTGTCTCATTGAAGGAAGAGCTAGAGGACATAAATAAGCGTCTAGATGCACAAAGTCAAAATTCTGTCTCATTGAAGGAGGACATAAATAAGCGTCTAGATGCAAAAAGTCAAAAATTTGAATCACAAAATGCTTTATTAAAAGACATGGACGGAAAATTGTCGATTTTTCGTGAGGAAATGACCCGGGAAATGAATGAATTCAAATCGGAGATGCGAGCAAACGTTTCAGTATTGGAGAGACGCGCGGATGCGGTTCAGGCAACATACACTTCGTTGCAGGAATCGAGCGCAGAAATCTCGAAGCGTTTGGACGCTACTGAAAGATCTGTCGAACAGGTACGGCAAGAAAGCCACCAAAATCTCGGGCAGATCTCAGAATTCGTCCACGAGGTTAAGGACAAAACTGAGAGAAGCTTGCAGGCTGTAAATTCGAAGGTGTCGGAGATCACAAGTTCGGTTGAACAAGTGAAAACGGCGCAGCAGAATTTGCAAGCGTCACAGCAAACACTCGTGCAGAACACAAACTCGAAGCTGGCGCAGTTGGAATCGAAGGTGAAAGAAATGAGTGATTCTGCCACTGTTAACCTTGCAAGTCACGGGCAAACCGATGTAGAATTAGAGCATGCTCACTACAATCAATCTGAGGAAGAATTGCAGATTGCGAATGAGACGTTTGATGAACTCAACACTCAGCGTCTGATAAAGGAAATTTGCTGCTTAAAGGCAAAAATTTCTGAGCTCAGGAATTTCGATTGTTTGCGTGGTCATTGGCCGAAAGAAAAGGAACGTCAGTCAAGAAAATACAAGACATTCCTAGGGCACGAGGCGAAAGATTTGCAGTACACATGCTTCCTTCAAGCCAGAGAAGTGTCCATAAAAGTTTCATTGCTTGGAGAAAAGCGAAATGGTCCACCGAGTTCGCGATCTCTGAACGTCGGGTGGAAATTTTCCGTCCGCAACTTCGAGTGCAACGGGAATCAATTTGTTCACTCCTTGCCCTCAGGGAATTCATGCTTACAAATGCGGGGTTTGAAATGTTTTTCTGAGTGGTTTATTGAAATTGATCGGAGTGAGATGGTTTGTGACGTGGCACCGAGTACGCGAAACCTCGTGGTCAGCCGTGTCGGTGACCTGAGTAACTGTACATGTGCCGGAACCACCAAACCATCTGCCGAATCCGCTACCAAACACCTGCAGCTTTACAAAACGGTGTTTCGAGAAATTCCGTTGGCTGGCGGGTCGATACAAAGAGAAGCTTGGGACCTTGTAAGTCCAAAGTTTCGAGCCACCCGAGATTCTGTCGGATGCGGCGAAGACGCATATTCCGCAAACAGACTCATTTGCCACAAGAAGGTCCATGGACGACTCAAGTTCACCTTTTAGATGTTGTTATTAAGCATGCCGAAAAAGGATGACAAACGGGCGAGGTCTTGGACATATCGAATTTTGGAGTCGTAAAGAGAAACGTTCATTCAGCGTTGAATCGCTGATTCCGCAGATTCACCCTTACAGCCGTGTAGAAGAATTTTACTGCCTTCATGAGCGAACGAAAAGGATTTGATGGTCACCGCAAAATGTTGAGAAGTTTGTCAACATAGGCGTCTAATGAACGTAGAAGATGACCGTTTTCTTTCAGTCATTATCAGATAATAAAAGATATGGTATGCGTGTCGCGCAATCTTCAAGCGAATCAATACGGCATACGGTTATTAAGTACGAAGAAACCTTCAGAGTTTGGTTTGTGCATAAAAGAGGAATTCTCAAGCACTAAGTAGAGCCGTAAATTCCGTGATGCCACGCGAGATACCAAATAGTATACCTGTGATAATGATACTATAATGACTTGCACAACCATTAGCGGTCCTGACAATCTAACAAGACACGCAACATGAAGCAACGGGGTGTAGAAAATTTATCAACGGACACACGCTGAATAACGAACAATTTACGGCAGCGACTGACGTCGTCTGTAAATAAATATATAAATAATTTAAGAGCATAGGCATAAATTTGATGACCTATGAACATGTAGTTAAGTTGTAGCATAAGGTATATGTGTTGAAAGTGAAAATGTACCAGTCGTGAGACGAATGCTAATGGCATAAGGATTAACGGTAACTTAGCGACGCAGGTAGGGAGGCGGCCGATGGTGTACAACAGCTGCGAGCCGGTAGTCAGTTCCAGGAAAACTGTAATCTCCGAGGCCAAGGACAGGTACCTGAAGCCGAAAGCTTTGAGGCACGGTATCAGCTGATGACAACAAAGCGGACCGTAACACGAAACGTAAACATTTGTAGCCCATTCAACTTCGAGAGCTGAAAATTCACTGTGCGGAGTGTGCGACATTTTCAGATGGCAAAATACTTGTAAGAATCGAGGCACGCGAGCGTCGTTTAACGAGTTATGCGGCAAGGTATAAAAGAGTATGCTCTGATGATCAAGAGGACGATGTCGATTAGTTTGGTGACATAAGTCGCAAAAGTTCGCAACACCCACTGTCGGTTCAGTATAACGACATCATGCGGTATGGACAAATCCTAGAAAAAATAGCGATCCCATCTTCAAAACCCATGAGTGTCGATACTTTTCGTTTCCTCATACGTCTCAGAGAGCTTAATAACTATCCTTAACCGATAGCTGATTGATTACAATGTAACGACACCTAATAATTTTACTCGCACGCCTTCAACTAATTCGCCATTTATAGAAATGCTTCCACTTCGACATATTGAGTGCACGGCATTGTTTTTCACCTAGAATGGTCATTGAATATGTGGCATGTATTGAGAGTTTAATTGAATTACGGTATCATTGGCTACTAAGAGTGCTTTGATGATGATAAAAAAAAAAACTGGAACAGCTAAGGGCTTAATCGGATCGTTATATCCCGTATCCTTGTCATAAATTATCGCTTTGACGTCATCGTTACGCTTGTAAGATTGTGAAGAAGCAATACTATTATCTGCGGGGACTATCCTTTTTAAATGCTCGCGGGAAAGTCATGTAACTCAGTTGATTGATTTGATTTTGTTTGTTTTATTTGCATTGGTATGGTTTGGACATGCTTGTGTCAACCGTGAAAATTAACATTCAGCGCGATCTGTTTAGTTCTTGCTAAGAGTCAATTGACCACCTGTCATGATAATCTAACTTCAACACAGGTGCTGAATTTGCATAAGTCCATTGTGGATAATTAATTGATTTACCTAGCTTTAAGGTTGATATATTGTGTAAACAATCTGTTTTCATTTTTTGAATGAACAGGTCTAATTTGTTGTCTATTTATATCTTGCACCTATCAATGTTTTATGATGTTTTCTTTCACATATTAGGATAAGGCATTTCATTGTAATTTGTGTTAACCAGAATCACGTGTCGTAATTACATATTTAAAAGGTCACATGTATGCGATAGTTTGAGTGAACTGGAACCGTGAGACTATAGGATAGGCAATGATTTTGTTGCAACTGCAGAGAGTTAGAATAGTTCAAATAAAATTATTTTCAATAATTTTATTTTGATTGGGTAGCAGGTATATTGTGGTGTGACAGCGTCACCCACAATGAATATAATTAAATGTTATTAATTATATTCATAATTTTATTATTATATCTAATTTTATTAATTGTATTCAATTTTGGGACGTGTAAATAGCGTAAATAATGGGGGTTGTCTGGATAGATTAAACATATGTTAAACCAGGGCAGCCAAAGGTATAACTGTTGTAAATTTATTTTTCTGTAAAACTCGTGGCTCAGTAAGATAGTGAATATTGGAGGCAGAAACTGCCATTTTCAAACGTTGAGAGAGGGACAATGGATAGGACGGCGACTCGGCGGCGCCAGGTACCGCGTCAGCCAGGATACCGTTAAGGGCGGTGAACTCACCCCACCCCGCTACTGCACTGAAGGCCAGGCAGGGAACGCAGAGAGGGATGCAGCGAATACGAGGCGCGATATCAAACACGTGACGACGGACATGTATAGATAGCCAATCATGAACGTTTATTAGGGCTCCAAAATCTTAATGCAATGGGATTTTGTTACATGTGGCGGACAAGAGACACTTTTGGAGAAGAAGACGAGAAGAGGCCATTTTGACGACACTTGGTTCCAGGACGAGCTACTGAGCAGACGTGTCAGCCGACACGCTCTCGTCTGCTTTGGGAAGCGAGAAGTTATATGGTATGCCTGCCATTATCTGGAAGTCGTTCTAATAACGCGGTCGTACCCGCTTATTTGGCTTCCACGGCTACAGTGACATTGAGCATGTCACGCTACTTCACGGCGATGTTTTTATGGTAATGTACCAGATACAGACGGTCACTATTCATTGGGTTTTAACGGACTTGTGGAACCCTTAAGCGGCACTGGGATAAGACTCTGCTCCTGCCACTAAATACTGAGCTAGTTGATTTTATGTTTCACTGTAAATTTCAAGCATCTTGCTATTTGTAAAGTCATTTTGATGCTTTTCTTCAACTCTATACGGCGCCCATGGGATAACCCTTTGTTACAGTAAAATGTTAGCTTCAATTTGATGGCCTGTGTTGCCATGTTGTTTCAATGTTAACTTTGCTGTTTGTTTTAATTTTACCTGTTGAAATATTTCATTCAATCTTTTGTTTGCTTTCATCGGCGGATTGTAAACGTCGGGTATTGCTTGTTTGTTGGTCGAACTATGTTTAACGTAAAGTTAATTATTACCCGACCTTGTAAAAGCCATAAGAATCAATAAATGGGATATTATTTTGTGTCTAATATTCATGGTTCTGGTTCCTTTTAGATCCCCCTTTATTATATAATATTAAATGTTTTTTATTTTAATTTTCAGATTTATAATAATAAATCCCCCCTCCCGTTTTGGCAACTCACGTTTTCTGCTCACATAGTAGCCGTTTATACATTGTATCTATTACAATACATATATTTGTATATAACAGAGGGCTGTACAGATTACGTGCAGGAACAATGACGTGGTGCAAAAATATGTTATGTTAAAGAGCATAGTGCTTTTATTAAGTATGTGGCTTATTTCGCTGCGAGACACCCGTGGGGTCTTTCGACCTCCTGGTGGCAATGTAATCTTCACGGGTGTACCACCGTATTGTGTTGTGATAATACAACACAATCCGGCAGTACACCTGTGAAGGCTTCATTGCAGTTTATACGCCGGGTAAGTCTCCGTTCTTACTCCTGGTGTCAGTTTTGATTGTCAACGTCTTCCGCCCCTGCTATCCGCAGTTTGCTGGTGGGGGATATGAACTGTCTCCATCTGTTTGTGAAAAGTTTAATCTGTGTATTTTTATTTGGGTAATGAATGGTTTATCTTGGTTATTGTGGAAAATCGCGTAAAAACCGTAATGGGGGTGGGATTTTAACCTGGGTTCATTATACGTCCCCAGTCCAGTGTGATGTTGCTTTAACAAGCACGGCCACACAAGTATGTAGCATAGTTCAAAAAGTATTGAGATAAAAATTATACTGATTAAAACATACTATAAGTTACAAATAGTGTCGAAACGTGTAATGAATCTTAATAAAATTCCACGTAATCTGTTTCTGCTAGGATCGAATTAATCTTTCATAAACGCTTATTAAAATAGAACGTATTTGATCTACGTTGAAGAAATCTTAAATAGTTGTACAAAAGTAATACAAATAATTAATATAAAATAATAAGCCCAAATATTATATCGAATAGTGATAGGGAAATAATACAGTTGAGGATTCGCAAAAGTACAGGATTCCCACAGTGGCAACAAATTACGGCAAGTAATCGTTTCACACCGCGACCGATTAAAGCATAGTCGGACAACTACAGCGTGTTCCGTTTTTATGTTATGCCTCAGGATGTTGTTTGTTCTCTCTTATTCTGACGCAAGGTAAACACTTCCTACCACCGTTGAAAGTTATATACTTTCTGATTTATTTCGTTTCCGCTTAAAACAAGCTTCATGCAGACATCCACATTCTGAGCTTTTCTCATACAACCTTAACGTTGCATGGCGTTTGACTGGTAACAGTTCATGAGATCTACCAACGTTTTTGTTGGTTGACGTGGATCGTTATAAATTGGTTGGAGTTAACGGTGCTCTTATGGAGAATCATTTTACTCGCAATGACCTTTTCTGAAATGAAGTAACCGTCTTCTTGATGTGCTTCACTCGCTAGAATTATTGCACTCCTAGGCAAAAATATTTCGATTCAGCTTTGTTGCATTTAGCCAGAAGATAGCAAATGTACACTTGCAGGGATGACTCCAATTGACAAGCTAGAAATAAAATCCCTTTCCCCAAATTGTCACTGTGAACTGAGCTGGATACAGGCGTACTCGTTTCTATTTTACAGGAGTGAGCTATCCATTGCGGATAAAGAAATCCCTGCATTTTTTTTTTTTTGGGGGGGGGGGAGTACTGCATCTTCTTCGGACGATTTGACCCCTGTGACAATTGCGTCGCTAACCGGTAAGAACAATCTCGTCCTGTGATTCTTTATACATGCATATAGAATCAATGATCTTTATTGGAAGATTTGACCCCGCAATATACCATCCTGATTTCGGTTTTCCAAGGTTTTCCGAAATCACTCCAGGCGAATGCTGGGATGGTTCCTCTAGTAAGCCGAGGCCGAACTCTTTCCCGTTCCTATACCCTATTCACTTCCTTTGGGAGCTTATAGTCCCCAGGTTATCACGAACCTCCTTTAAAAAGGAAAAATTGAAAAACGTAACTAACAAACGCTGCGAGCTTATCTATCAGCATAATGCTTAACGTAAGTGTATTTATCCCTGTCTCTTTGTGCGTTTCATCTGTTTAGACTTTGGCGTTATTGCCAGAAATATAAGATGATGGATACGATTAGTGCCGTTCTGTGTAGTGGGAAAGAATTGTATTGTGTAACAACGTATAGTGTTTCCTTCTGTTACTGCTTGTCCGTAAGGGTTGGTTAATTTGTGTCATTATACTTTCGTTGATTGTTCACATGACTCTGTTTGTTGTTTTATTATTTTTATGTGTTTAAATTTAACATTACGTATACACACGGTACAAAACGTTATACTATTTCAGGTGTTTTGTTTGGTTCTTTACAAATTTTCAAACTGGCCGTTTCCTTTCGACCGATTAATAGTCATTTAGATGAAATTTGCATGGAGATTTCGCAGTGATGGTATAAATTAGTTAGATGTAATCGAAGGCTTTCGCGGCTGGAATAAACCACGTCCTGCTGCTAAATTCCTTCTTCTTGGGGGGAAGGGGGGGGGGGTTAAGGGCGCATCGACGGCGGGGTCATTAGCGCTTCTTCTTGGGCTTATGAAGGAGGTCACAACAGAACCTTGGCATTCAAGAGCAGAATGTGGCGCCACGCGATAAGAATGGAAACGATTAATTAATTAGTTTAATACGGAGGTGACGCGAAGTATAAAGAGGGATTTTTTTAAAATGCTTTACGCCTCATCGACGGCTAAGGTCATTAGAGGCGGGATGGGACTGGTGACAAGGAACAGGAAGGAATTCGGCCATGGCCTTTTTGAAGGAAGCATCCCGGCATTCGCCTGGAGTGATTTGGGGTAAATCAAGGAAAACCCAAATCCCGATGCCCGGAAGGGGATTCGAACCCGCGTCCTTCAGAATACGAGGCCAGAACATTAACCGTTCACCCACCTCGCTTGGTATAAGGAGGGAGGGAGATAGAACAAGGCTTTAGGCACTCGTAACAGCTTTTCCTTCTGATTGGGCTTAAATATTGCTCGTAATATATATACCGCCGACAGAGTTTAGAATGTACTATTAAAACATTTGCCAATCCCAAGTTTACTGGTTCGTCGAGGAATATGAATTAATGTCATAATAGAGTACTTTTTGATCAAGTTAATTTATGTAGGTGTCTTTTATTGATCTGTAATGGTAGAGTGCTTAGACTAATTATTTCAGTTAATTCGCAAAGGAAATGGAGAAAGAAACAAATTTCAGTGATTGATTCTTTTGTTGTGGCTTTGCAGACCGTCAAAATCGAGCAAAATCAGAGCTGTGAGAAGGTGGGGAGATACATCGGAAATGAATTCAATGTCGGCCTTTTGAAGAAACCTTCCCGGCATTGTCTTGGAGTGAATTTGGGTAACCGAAATCTGAATGACCTAGCGAGGGCTCGATCCCACGTGTTCTTGAGTCCAGGCCAGAGAGTTAACTGCGGTTTCAGGAATGCGAGCTCTTGAGAAACTATTTAGTTTAACCATAAGATACTAAGATCCTAATGTTCTCCAATTCCATGCAGATATTTCTTAACCATGTACTTCACCTCCACGTATACTCATGTAGTCCTTCACTGGTTGATGTTACAGGCGCTGCTCAAAATCTCCTCCGCGTACCTGAACAAGAAGATTCCCAACATCCCCGACATCAAAACAGATGGCGGAGAGGAGAAATGGTGAGTCGCTTACAATAACATTTGCAGACTCTCATGACGAGGGGAAAAATTAGTGAGTGCTTCCGGATAGGTTTAATGGTCATTTGCGTTCAAGAAAATGAGAATTAATTAAAATTCTACTTTGGTATAATTTTCAGTCAGTAATGCAGTTGATATTTCAAACACTTAAATTAATTTTGGAGTCTTGTTAACTTTTTTCATGAATTTATTTTTTAAGAAATTATGTGCTACAACAAACAACTATTAATTATCCAGAATACCTGCAGAATACCTCACTGCAAGTACGAGTAGCAATGAAATAGTTCTTAACGACCATTATACGAGATTGACATATTTTAATTCACGTTGTGATCATTATTAGAATGGTTATAGTACATTTTTCGAGCGGTCTTGTGGCTCAGTGGTTAAGGCGCCTGACTGGAGATCGAAAGGTCCTCGACTAGAATCCCTGTCAAGGCGGAGATATCAACTCTGACACAGCTTGCTGCGTTATGTGAAGTACGCAGATTCCACGTTAAACTGTAGGTCCTCTATACCGTGAAGGATTGCCGGGTTAGGTTAAGGCGGCTACAACAGGGGTGGAATTGCGCAGCCAGTAGAAACCCTGTCGCCAGAACATTACATTATTATTACATTTTTCGCAGTTATTGAACAATAAATTTTATATCTAGAAGCTGTGTCTACAAACAACTATTGTAGTGGATGTTATGTTTTATGTTATACTATATTCTCCAAACGCGTTTCGTCCTTGTGGTGATGCCCCACACCACAATGCCGAAACGTGTCTTGGGAATAAAATTCACCACGACAGTTGTTTATAGACGGAGTTTTTACATGTGATCCCATTTTTATGTTTAATCCGCTGTTGTTTGTATCATTTATGCTTGACTTTTGTCTTGCATTGCTTTATACAGTATTTACTCCAAAAACCTTCCTTCAACACTTTTTTCATGCCATTCAGTAATTTCTCAATATTTTCACTGTTCTGTTAATAGAACAATGTTGTCAGCAACAAGCAGCATGCTAGTATTTTATCTTTGAACATTTATGCCACATTCAAATTTTTCTTTTAGTTCCTTTATAGCTTCCTATATTTACATGTTTAATATTCAGTTTATAATACATTCGTATTGAAGTTTGTTGTGATTGGCTAATTCGATTAGGGGAATCCTCTTTAGACTGCGTGAATATGCCAAGGAGTGGCGTAGACAGACTAATAGTAACGATGAAAGTGGTACGATGTATGAGTATGGTTAGTGCCGATGACAGTAAAAAAGAAGTCGTTCTAGTGAGACAGTGAGTTTACTCGATCAGCGATGGCACTTTTAGGAATAAAAACTATTTAGTTTCCGCTGAGTGGTGTGGAAATCCGGGAAATTTCTTGTATCCAGTTTGCTTGACCATTAGTGACTGCATGAACGTTGTACGTGTGAATGTATCGTCAACGTTACTTAAATTCCAAACTGGATTTTTTATCCTTGGATAAATCGAAGACTGATAAGTATATTTTGTCTCGCGTTGGTGGAATAATAAATGATCAAGTATAGATTAAATGAGTGGTGTACCGCTTAGACTAAGACTCTCATTTATGAACAACCTTTTCACTCTATTAGGACCTAGCTGCTGTCGGCAACTTCGCTTTCGTGGGCTGTTATGTACGGAGTAAACCGATCATGTATCAGTTAACACGTCGCCAGCGAGGAAATCATAAAACTGGTCGTTCGTACGCTCAGATAATGGGATGAATTTCGACTGCGGGAATTAAATAAATTCGGTCGGTAAATATTCCTCGAATCGCTTTCAAAACCTGGCGCTCATTTGTTTAATTCAATTTTATTGTGATGGAGCGCACGCTCTAGTGGCAATCTTCCTACACACCCATTTTTCTCCTTTCTTGCACCCACCTACTTTTGTCCTCTACAAATTTCAACTTTAAATTCTTTCAACGTTTTTGGTGAATTATTCATCATTTCTCTTAGTAACTCAATCCAATCCCTGAGGCCCTTACCTACGAAAGAAAGTTTTTCCACACCCTTGTGCCGGATATCGAGTGCCAGCTTGTGGTCATGGTCATCTTTTCCCTTCTATGCCTTACTCCTAATTCTTACACCGATATTGTCAGGGTCATAATGAACATACAGGTTTATTATAAGGAAATTAAAATATTTTATTGGAAGTCGTTTCAGTAGCTGAGCGAAGTATTGTTTGTCAGGAATGTGCTGAGATTCTGATTCGATCAATATAACTCATTTTCGCCGCTAGCTGGTATGAGTTTGTAACAGTAAGAGTATAACCGACTCTCCTCGCTCTAGTCTGTTCAGCATGTGGGACCTGCAAGATCATGGGGGCGGCATACTATCATTCACTTTGCTATCCAATCATTCATCAATCCATTCATTAGTCTACGAGTTATTATTCAGTCAGATGCAATGAGCATCTCATATAGGCTCTGTCGGGAGGATCATCGCAGTCATGTTATCGGCTGTATGTTCACGTCTTTCAATGACTATTGAATGGGATCACAAAAACGTTAAACGCCTGTTGACATTCTTATTAGGATAGAATCTCAGCTGGTCACCTAATACGTACCAGCCTTCCCTTATCCTGGTAGGACCATTAGACGCTTTGTTTCTCGCTTCTAAAATGAAAGTTCGTTTTATTAATATTTAAATTTGTCAGTTTAAACCATCTCTTTTCGATTCTTTATTTTTTTTCCCCCACTTGATTTTTATTTCGCTATTGCTGTAGCTACGTTATACACATGCTGTGCTCACATTAATATTAAATTTAGTTTAAGTTTTTTTTTATATACTGTAGCTTTACGCCTCGTTTATGTCGCGGTCATTAGAGGCGGGACGGAACTGGTGACAAGGAACAGAAAGGAATTCGGCCATGGACTTTTGAATGAAACATCCCGGCATTCGCATTAACTTGTAAAATATAGTTCATCTGGCTTAAAGAGGCTGCATCCTGAAAGAAGGATTGATAAAGCTGTGTATATATATAAAATAGACGTGTGTGTGCCTATATTTCACTCTGCAGCCACAACTTCTCTGGTGCTTCTGTGTGGCAGTAGCCTGGAGTCTCCCATCGTGCACTGTGGTGGTTGAATGTCGGTAGCTGTGGGGGTGAGGGAGATATGGTTGCTAAAAATGTTCGACCTTGGGAACTATTGTATTTCGACCAAAGACGTGTGTGTCTCTATATTTCACTTTGCTCCCACAACTACCTAGCGCATGCCACTGATGTTTGTGTGTGGTGGTAGCGTCAGTCTCCCATTGGGCACTGTGGTGGTTACATGTCGGTAACAGTGGGGTGAGGAGATATGATGGTTGAAAATGATCGACCTAGGGGCACTTTCATATTTTGACCGAAGACATGTGTGTCCCTATATTTCACTTTGCAGCCACAACTATATAACGCAGACCACTGATGTTTGTGTGTGGTAGTAGCCTCGAATCTGCCATCGTGCACAACGGTGGTTCCATGCAGGTAGCTATGGGGGTGTGGGAGAAAGAGGTCTACCTGGGGCATTTTCATGTTCGAACTTTGAATCTTCTAGAATGTACAATGTTCTAGAATATAACACATTTTTCAGTTTTTTCGCCATTAAAAAATATAAATAATTTATGTTCCACATATTTAGTTTTTTAACCGATTTAGACGGGAATTTGACAGGCGGATTGTTGATTTGATAGCGAGTAACGTAGGCTACTTATTATTTTTATAATATTTAAGTTCAGTGCAAAAACAGAAATCCTTCAAAATTCCTGACAAACACGAACGAAGTCGTGGCACCAGTTAGTCATAAATATGTGTGACTCACCCTTAAACGCAATCAAAGATATTGGACTCTAGTGAAGTTTTCCTTTAATTTAAATCTCCAACGTGTCTCAAATTCAATAAATTGCAGAGAAGGAGATTGGAGCATATGCTTTATAATTTACAATTTAAGGAGCAAAGTTACACGTTAATTATGAGGAACAAGTATTGTTGATTAGATAAAATTGAAATTTGTTTTATTTTCACCGATGTATATATAAATGTTAGATTCTATGTAAATACCTTAAAAGATGTATCGAGCGAGGAAAATAGTGGTATGCTGATGGGCTGCTGGAAGAGTAATGTAAATGAGATCTAAGAGAAACTTATCAGTATTAAAAAAATAGCCGTGTTTCGTATCTCACAGGCACTTCAAGTTAAAAGATACGCGAGTGAAGTTTTCCACGCAGCCACAAACACACCCGCGGCGGTGTTCACAAGTCTTACCGTCTCCAGGCACTTTGGCAAACAACACGCCTAACAACTTGCTACAAGACAAAACGAGGCACTTGTCTACCTTGCTCTAGCTATACAAGAAGAGATTGCATCCGTCCGTCCACTACCAGGCTTGTTTATGTTCTGTAAACAAACGAGAGACTGCTTCAGGTATTGTAGTGACACTGTGTGATAATATGCTCGTCATGTACTCTTTAAACAAAACATAGAATATTATATAGTGTAAGGTATACCATTAAAATTTCATATTACAGCTTCTTATGAGCGCTGAATTTCCGTATAAATATTAAATTTCTCTGATAATTACATATAGCTACAGCCAGTCCATAAATAAAATTTTTACTATTAAACGAAAAACTTTTTTTATATGTTTCCCTAAAAACTAGCTCCAACGATTTCGATTTCTTGGGTCTGGAAATCGTTCTGTCACACTCTCATCTTCAGAAATATTCATCTTCAAACGTTTATTACGATTTTATTTTTCAAAATGAAAAATCTATTTCTATCTATGCATTCTCGAAAAGTTTAATTACTCGGAAACGGATCCATCCTGTGAGCTTGTCTTCTAGAAGTTCAACTACTCGTCAGCAGATGGCGAATTGACTTCCACAAAGCACAGCGCCAAACCTTTTAATTGTTGCTGTTAACCTTAATCAACAGTTTTTAAGCATGAGATGCTGTAATTGTCATTTTATAGAATCAAAAGACCAAGTACATAAAATTACTCTTTACCACAAAAAACCCACGTCATTTTCGCAGTATAACATCGAACGATGTCCTCTTTTATAAATAAA
>JARYHS010011408.1:164982451-165222018 GCA_031002005.1 Vandiemenella viatica | reverse complement strand
TCGAGTATTAATGCTGTTTTGTATTGATTTTACTGAGATGAATCTGTATTAGAGAAATAACTCTAATAAACTCCGATAACTGTATTTGAAATTGACTTTTATTGAATAACAGTGGAATGTATGTATTTTACATAACATGGTTCGCCACAAATGCCTTTTAAGCAGTTAGTTATAATTTCATTGTGAATACATCAGGCCATTAATTAAAGCGGCATCACGCACCACAAGATTAGAAAGAACACTGGCTGCATCTCAGCGCAGTAGTTTTTGAGTTTTTATCTAATATAAGTGAAGTTTTTCGTTTTATAGAATTTGAATCATCTCAGTAAAATCAATCCAAAACATCATTAATATTAGAATTGCTTCAATAGTTACCCACGATAATCAATAAAGATGCTAGCTTTCCAAAACAAGCAACTGTTTAATTTTTGTGCTCTTTGGTTACATCAGTAAACATGTTGATTAGGATAAAATCGTTTGGCCGCTCTTTCTAGAGACAGTTAAAATGATTAACTTCAGAGATAAAGTAGTGGTAGTAGGTAGATCGTAAAATAGATCACATTACGTGTCTTTAGCGATACTTTGAAAAGACTTTTTTTTTTTCACTTATTGCTTTACGCCTCGTCGACGGCTAAGGTCATTAGAGGCGGGATGGGACTGGGGACAAGGAACTGAAAGGAATTCGGCCATCGCCTTTTTGAAGGAAGCATCCCGGCATTCGCCTAGAGTGATTTGGAGAAACTATGGAAAACCCAAATCTGGATGCCCGGACGGGGATTCGAACCCGCGTCCTCCCGAATGCGAGGCGAGAACGTTAAGCTTTCACCCACCACGCTTGGTTTGAAAACACGCTGAACCTTTCATGTAACAATGGAGTGAAATAGATTATTGTCTGGATTCTTTTAGAGAATTTTTGTCTTAGCTACATAACTAACTCTACTTTCACCTGTATTTCATACCTATCCCACTAAAATCTGAATCCAAAATAACTCTCGTATGTGATGCCAAAGTGCTTATTCCTTGACACTGAGATCAAAAAATAAAGATAAAAGACATGTTAGGGAAAGGCAGGAGGCAGTGGGCTGGACCCAGCCAGGCTTTTGTTTTCAGGTACTGAGCAAAGGGTCGACCGCCAACCACGCTGCTTGCGTCCCGCCCCGCCACCGCCCCGCTTTCATGTGTGTGAGGCGACTTTGTAACAATAGCATCACACTGCACTAAAAATGCTACCAGTATTTCTGTGTGGGTTTGCTTCCTACCTGCTTCTTGCTTTACGTGTCTCACTATACACTATCAAGAAGTAGCTCTCGAACCATCTTCTTGAGGTACAGTGCTATCTCCTAGTGGTGATTCGCAATCATCATGGTTCTAAAGCAGCAGAATGGAAAATATGTACTGTTGTGCAGCTGAACCACTTTCTCATTTCTTACAACGGATAGTTTTCCTTTATTTTTTCTTAGATGATGAGGCATAACCGTGTGGTATCTTCCGCATTCTTGAACGATGTCCCAAATAATGTATATTGAATTCTTTCCTTTTTAGCTGTAAGCTTAGTATTTTTTTATGTATCACACTGACATAAACTCCCTATCGGAAGGTAGCATATAGAACAACACTGTAAATATAACCTCTAATCAAGCTGAGTTCAGAACGGTCAAAGAATATTTCCATAATTACCACTTGTCTTCCATCATGTTCTACAGTTTGATCTCATCCGCTTTCCAACTAACATTTATCATCAAATTCTTTTTTTTTGCTAAGGTTTTGGGTCGAGTCTACGTCATTACTGTCGCGTGTGGACGGAGCGAGCGTGGACACTTACCACACTGATGGGTTAGTCCTAGCCTCACTTACTGTCGGCTGTGGTTTCCAGTCAGCATCTGTAGGCATCTGGCTAGGATCACAGACTTAGTTTACTTAAAACCAGGACATAGGTGTTCCTCTGGAATAAAATTAAGAGTTTTGTTTATTTGATTTGTTGTTGAAAACTGTTGCATGGTAAAGTTACATGGAATTGATACATAAATCGGAGTTTTCCGATATTGGAATGGTAGACCATAGGATCCAAAGATTAATGCAGATGCATTCCTAGCCAGCGGAGGGAGAATCATAGAAAAATGCCTAAAATGGTCAATTTGGATGGTAACAGGTCTGCCCTACAAAATTTCACATCACGGACTGACTAGCAATGTACGCGCTGAGAAGCGTCTCCGGTCCTGAAAGTGGGGATATCTCTCTTCTGATTGGCTGTATGTCATGCCGCACAGACGTGTACTTCACGTGTCTTTAGGGTGTGTTCCTCGTGTACCAGCCGTGCTGGTTGACTTTCTCACAGTAAGGACTGCAAGACCAGCGACCTTGCTGTCGGTGTCATATAGAAGCGGTGTGTTCTCACACCGTTGCGCTGACTCGGAAACAAGCTGCCTTTCTTACTACTGAAATCTGTACTAGAATTAGCCAGGAGAGGGTTGGTGATGAGGAACTGGAAGGAAAGGAAATCAGTCATGGCCTTTCGGAGTAACAATCCCGACACTCCCTTGGAGCGATATCAAGAAATCATGGAAATCTAATATTTAGATAGCCTGACCGGGGATCGAATCCACATCCTCCTGGATGCCAGACAACTTTACCCACTAGGCTGGCTTCGAAATAGGTCCCAAATATGTTAAATAGATCGCTTGCTCAAAGGTACTGACTTAAACTAACACCAAGAGTAACACGTTATCTTGCTTTAGAATTTACTATCTTCGGTTCTGCAGACATTAATAGACAGTGTATAATTATTTTAAAATAAGAAGGACTACGTTTTACGCCAAGTAGCTCCATTACTGTGGTTTCGTTTTCCCTTGTCAAATTTCTCAAACTTCAGCACTGCTCGTGAACGTGCATAAAAAGTCGAGTGCTCAAGTTTTGCGCCCATGCTCTGCTGGCAGCCGATAAACAGCCTGCGCTCCTTGTCCCCTCTTCTCAGCCTTTGACGGCCAACTCAGCAAATATTTCCAAACAGTTTACTGGAGTTCTCCTTTTAACAAGTTGGCCATTTGCTCTTCCCCAAGTTGGGCGCTCACCACGTCGTAGAAAGTTGAGTCGGCACACCGAGCCAAGTCTTATTAACTCGGCCTCACGTCAAAGCGGCCCCTATGAGAAACAGGTAATTCAGATAAAGGCACTCAGTTTATTTGCTTGATTCGTCGGTGGTCGACCTGCGCAAAGCAATTCGGCTGTTACCTCTAATTTTGAAACTTCTTCTCTTTGATGTGTCGCCAATCAAAATTCGAGCGTTAGATGCTGCTTCTTGAGTGAGTACTCTATCCTTTTAAAATAAGCAGTCTGAAAACATATCCGAATATTCCGTGCTTGAGTAAATCCAGTTTTACCGCAGTTATTTAATACTGAAGGAAGATTTTGGACTGAATATAAATCAAAGCAAGACTAAAGTGATGAAATGTAGCAGAAATGATACCAATACTAGAAGATTTAATATAAAAATAGGATCGGATGCAATAGGAGAAGTAAGAGAATTCTGTTACTTGGGAAGCAAAATTACAACCGATGGCCGAAGCAAGAATGATGTCAAAAAGAGCCTTCATGAAAAAGAGAAATCTTTTAGATTCAAATATTGATATAATTAGAAAAAACCTTTTTAAAATTCTATGTGTGGAGCACAGCACTTTACGGTAGCAAAACATGGACTTTAGGAATACCGGAAAGAAGGAAAATTGAAGCATTTGAAATGTGGTGTTACAGAAGAATGCTGAAAATTACGTGTACATACAAAGTAAGAAATGAACGAGGTTTGGAAATGATGGGTGAGGAAAGAAGTTTGTGGAAGCAGCTTACGAAAGAAGAGACAGGCTGGTAGGTCATATTTTGAGACATGCTGGATTGGTTAATTTGCTGGTGGAGAGAACAGTCGAAGGTAAGAACTGTAGGGGAAGACATAGATTAGAATATATGAAGCAGATAATTGAGGACGTGGGTTGTAGGGCATATGTAGAGATGAAGAGGTTAGCACAAGATAGGAAGGGATGGAGGATTGCATCAAACCAGTCAAAAGTCTGATTACAGCAAAAAAAACAACACATCATTAGTGACATATAAAAATAGTACAGACGTTTTACTTTCCGTTGTGAAACGGATGTTGTTTATTTGCTTGGCACTGAAAGGAAACTAATGTTTTGCCAGTCAGATAAATTTTGGATGTTAGCTTTTATTCCGAAAGTTATTAGATTCTGCATTACTCCCATCGTTCAAAGACTGTTTCTCCAAATGATTTCATCTTCGAAAGAATGGTTATGTTTCATCGATTTCACCAAACAGAAGTTATCTGTTAGGAAGAGAAATCAGAGTTAAAGCAATGAATTGTTTCTACAGATACGATAATTTTTCGATGTGGTACTAGATCAGAGAGTGTAGAGCCGAGTAAGAGATACCACACATGTAAGAATCTAAGAACACGTTAATTTTGTTTCTTCTTTAACCTTTTCCACCTAGTTAAATGCCGAGAAACCACAATGCTCTTTTAAGAACAGAATTTTTCAGTAAATGTTATGTAAGCCTTCTAATCCATTTTACTTCCGATGAAACAAACGTTATCAGATCGAAGGCATATTTCATGAATCAGCAACGTCAGTTCAGACGCTAGTTTTGGTGCTACGAGAACTGTGACTTTCAGGGAGTGAAAGTTGGCATAAATGTTCAGGGTATACAGTCGAACTCATCCAGATGTTTCGGAGTATTTTATTAGTATGAAATATCGAGTTCGCAATATTTCGCGTAAACTGTAGTGACTCTAGCAATCCAATCATACATTAAGCTTTGTGTGAGTGATACATTGTAGTACTTAGGTAAATATTAGCTGAATTCATTTCTAGAAGTCGAAGATTAATTTTACAGCTTTATTTGGTATATATTTGAAAAAGTCTATGTCACCAGTCTTTTATGATGATACACATATGTTATTATTTATTGTGATGTGAACAGTGTTATTTTATACATTTTTCATGAAAGATTTCGCAAAACCGGGGTATGTATTGCCTTTGGGTAGCTTTCAGCAACAGTATCTTTGGCTGTATAGAGAACAGACTCTGAAGATGGTGTGATGAGAGGTTTATATGCTTGAGTAGAGTCCAAATAAGGTTAGTAGATTTTTATTAACAGACCTGCTTTGAAATATCGTAATTCTGACTTATATACATTGCGCGCCATTAATAAATGAGTGTTAATCCAGTTCTGTGTTATCCGGAACTTTATTTTGATATTCATCCATGTTAGTGACATCCTGTTTATTTATGAACACGTATTATTTATCTAACTGTTGCAAGGTTAAATGAGAGGAATTTCGTTAGTGACTACTTAAGCCAGGATTTAAATGACATAAGTGTAATGATTTTACACATGGTGAGAATTTCTAAAATGTTTGTTAAGAAAAATTCAATCGGTGATACTAATAAATAATTATTATCGGTTAGAAACAAGTGGATGTTTAGAATCAAGTTATAGCTTCCAGAGCCATCTGCTAAGTAGGGCTGTTAAATGTCCAATTAAAAGAAAATCAACATTTACATGGCATAAAAAAAAAAATTACTTTCGTTATTTCCTTCAAACTCCTTAAGTAAGTAAGATTTTTTTTTTTTTTTTTTTTTTTTTTTTTTTTTTTTTTTTTTTTTTTTGTAACTGCTTTACGTCTCTTTTTAACATCGAGGTCTTTAGAGACGGGAAAGGATGGGGGGCAAGGATGGGGACAAGGAATGGGAAGGAATTCGGCCATGGCCTTTTGAAGGAAGCATCCCGGCATTTGCCTGGAGTGATTTGGGGAAACCATGGAAAACCCAAATCTGGATGCCCGGACGGGGATTCGAACCGCCGTCCTCCCGAATGCGAGGCGAGAACGCTAACCATTACACCGCCCCGCTCGGTAAGTAAGTAAGAGTATTAATGAAAAGCGCAATATGTAACAAACATTAATTGCTGTGATTTATATATAATATGGTCTCTCCTTGTAACATAATTTGTAATCCATGGAATATTTGTATGGAATAACTGGCGCATTCACACTTATTACATTCACTGTTAAATTCTGCAACTTTGTTGACGAAAGATCTTCGAAGTATTAAGAGTAAGGAATCATTCGTTTCTCTGTCTATGCAACTGCTTTGAAGTATTGGTTCAAATTAATCCATGCTCTGCTAGATATAAGGGAGAGAGCTTTTTGTGTGATGTATTTTATAATGTAATTAACGCTCTCTGTTAGCCTGTTATCAGAGTGAAGTACTACGGTTCCTAATTCTCTGCCAGGATGTTCTTCTTTTAAAGATCCGTGGACTGGAAGTCTTCCGCCAATTACGATCCTGTCCCACGGACCCTCAACTCATACCGATTACCCACCCCTGCCCGGGCAGAAGGGCTATTTTTATAACGCCCGCACACAGGACATTGGCTCAAGATCAAGCTACCTTGCCTCTGCTACATAATAGTCTTTGGAAACAGAACGCCAAGAGAATCGGAGTAGGCGACACTGCTGTTTTCATTGAATGATCGCCCGGTAAATATATTAACGTCTTGTGTACAACTATTGTATTCTCTACGAAATTCCCATGCTCTTACAGTTGGAAGGTACAGTATTTGCCAAACGAGAACAGGTGACGTATTAAAAAATAAAATTAAAAAATAAAGAAACTGGTTGCGGTAGAACGTCTCAATACAACCCAGGCGACCGAGGTTTGATTCCCGACGAAGTCTAGATTTTTTTTTTTTTTTTGGATCAAAGTTACACGACCGAAACGACTCCCAGACCCGTTCATCCTGCTGTTAAATGAGTATAGTGCAGGAAACTGTGCGTCGAAAGTAAAGTTAGAAAGTTGGCCGGAGCGCGCGTCTGAAATCCTTACCTCCACCCTTCGTGCCAGTAGGTCGAGGGAGAGAATATAGAGCTTCACCTCTGTGAATCTCTAGCGTAGTCGCGACTTTTGTCTCTTCTAAAAATAGATTCAAGCAAATTGAAATCACGTTGGTGATCTGAGAAACAATACGCTCCGGTACTGATTTCCATCCATGGAGTCAATAGTTTTTCTTTTTAAAAAATATTTTTTGACAATTTTTTATCGGTCACAATTGCTCTTAATTTTGGGAGTACAGCCTTCAGCTGAAGTGTCGAATAATTTCTGGGAGTGTTCTAGCAGAGAACAATCTATTTTAACACTCTCTAATTTTATTAGGAATTTTTTTAAAAAAATTGACGCTTCTTCAAGAAAATAGGAATCTTTAACTTAGGACAGAATTAAAATACCCAGCGCCATAACGCTCAGTCATGTCATTAGGGAGCTTGTACAATCACCCCAGGGAAATGTTGGGATGGTTTCTTCAAATGGCCGTAGCCGAATTCCTTCCAGTTCCTTCACCCGTGTGTTTTTCCCGCTTGAAGTGTGTCTCGACATCGATGATGTGTAGACCAATAAGCAAAAAAATTTGATACCTAATATATTATACAAGTCAACGTTCCGTAACAGTTTACCGAGCGTGGTGGTGTAACGGCTAGCGTTCTGGCCTCGCATTCGGGAGGACGGCGGTTCGAATCCCCGTCCGGGCATCCAGATTTGGGTCTTCCATGGTTTCCCCAAATCACTCCAGGTGAATGCCGAGATGCTTCCTTCAAAAGGCCATGGCCGAATTCCTTCCCATTCCTTGCCCCCCATCCTTTCCCGTCTCTAAAAACCTAGTTGTTATAGGAGACGTTAAGCAGTTAAAAAAAAAAAAAAAAAGTAACAGTTGCCGTATGCATTGTATGTGTCCCTATTAAAAACAAGGGAAACTATATTTTTGATCGTTAATAGTATTTGTTTCAAGTAAATTAGCACCTAAGGCTCACTTCCGATTATTTCTTCTTGTTTGTAGTGCCATAAATCGCTTTTGATTTTAAGATGAAATCCTTCGACCGTCAAGCAACCAAGTGTAGTTGCCAGATACGATGATAGAAAACGGATTAATTTGTCTTATTGTTAGCGAAAAATAAATTTATAGAAATTATTTTTGTTTTCAAACCAGGAATTTTTCACTAATACATTATCCAGCATAAAAAATATTAAAATTATTTGCATGAAATACAGATTAAAAATATTAATACTGACTAACTAAACCTCAGTGCTTTGAACAGAATTTGTATGCTTTGCAGAAGTAATTTTTGAAGTGGGAACTTGTGTGGCGACTTCTGTGTGAACTCGCTGCGGTAACAGAACGGTGCGTCACCTTGGAGCCACACACTGGCGCGACACGCAATTGCGCATGTTCTGTGTGTCAGCTGGCTGTAGAAATGCAATCGCTTGTGTAAAACACGCTTGCTTAACTTAAAGGCTGTTACTGTGAGGGATTCTAACGGCAGTAATCTGTTCCTAAGGCAAACTACCGGATAATAACGCACAACGTCAGACGTTACTGAAAGGTAATGGAATTAGTCCTCAGCGTTTCAAAAATGTGTACAATTTAAAATATGTTTTTCGTGTACTATAGTTGTGTGTGGCTTACTACGTCTGGATTTTGTACATTTAGGTACTTTTCTCAACCGACAGACGTCTATAGGTATGCAGCAGGAAGTTGCTGAAACGCAGAAAAGAATAACTAGTCTTTAACGTTTCACGAAAAGGCGAAAAAGATTTTTACTTCAGGATTTATTTTTCATACCTCACATTTGTGTGGAGTTTATTACTGGTGGGTTTTTGTGCATGAAGGTATTTATCTGTATTAATTACATATGTTGTCATGTTTACATTGTTATTTCGTATGGTGGCAGCTAAGCCTTATAATCACGAAGAACGTTTGTACCATGCAATCTGAGTTGATTGTGGCTGATCTCTATTAGAAAGAAATTTATGTACAAATAGAATTTTAAACTTTTTTCTGAGTAAAGAAAGAGACAAGTTGTTCTCATTTCCACGTTACGTCCCAATACAGAATATATTATTTTTAATCTTAAGAGCAAGTTATAAAAATTGTGTTATAATCAATACAATACATACTTCCTCTTTTCACATGGAGACCGGCTGTTGTGTGGTTCCCGTTCTGACCCCTGTGTGTTATGCAGCCCAGCTGTGCCCCGCAGTATTGGCTGCAGTCTGCTTGTCAAGCGGGCTGCTGGCCGCGTGGCCCGCTGGTCATTAGGCCCTCGTGTGTCTGCCCGTCTCATATTGATCTCTGCTCCTGTCGGCACGGCGGACACTGCCGATGGAATACTGATGAGCCCAGTGGCTAGGGCTACTGGCTTCCGTCCGCCCACGGTCATGTGTGTTACACAAAGTGAAAAATAGGCTGGCAACCGTACGCTGTCAGTCTCAGTGGAAAATGAAATTTATTCCATAATCTCTTTCAAATACAAACACTGTATTACCTCGCGAATGCAAACTGTGCCGTTTGATAAAAAGGGAGGCAATTCACTACCACATTGACTACTGCTATACTGGGGAGTATATGTGTTTAAAAGATGGCTACACAATAATAACCCACTTAAGTTGCATGTAACAAAAGCTTAGTTTCTCGGAAGAAAAATGAAATTGAGATATGTGTTCAGAACAGATTCACAGGTTCTATAATGCTCTAGCTGAAAATTTGCTATTATCTGCAACAGAGATTTTACGATGTTGGTTACAACTGAATATCTCATATCGAGTTGCAATAGAAATCAGTCGTTTTGCGTTTCTTCAGTATCTATGAATCGGGAGTACCCACTAGTTTCTACAAAATAACATCTATTAGTGTTCAGTTTCTGATATATTAAATAATGACTTAAGCGTCGCTACTGTTTGGTTTTACTGATAGAACGCAGCACCTCACTGTAGGATTCACGATGAATCACAATAAGATTTTTGTGGATTAACTGTCTGTGTCATATGTTTGTCCCTGTTGAGGGTATAAATAGATAAAAGAAAAGCAATCGTGTCAAAGCATGCTGCGATTGACGATGCCTGCCTTTCCATACCATTCTACGACATTATGCGGATGGTAATTGTTCTTCAGTGTTCGATTTACCTGCCCACTGTTTACTCTTGGCTAGCAAAAAGCTGTATAGGTTCGGGGAAGATTGTACAATGAGTTTTGAAGAAAATCGTCGGTTTCATGGTAATTGTGGACATATACATCCATTACTTACTCACGTCATCTCTGTAAAATTAAAATCTTTCTGAAACTAAAAGTAATTTGAGACATGCTTTAGAAACTTCTTTCAGATGAATTAATCCTAGTATTTCCAAGTCCGGTTTTAATATTTGGTATTATTATTATTATTATTACTCCGCGATTCACTAAAAGTGTGTGGCGGAGGGTGTATTGCACCTATCCGAAAGGGTAATAGTTTGGAAGGGGTATACGGGATATGGCAGGAGGCGCCCATGGGTTATTGTGAGGAACCGTCCCAGCATTCGCGTGGAGTGATCTGGGAAAACCAAAGAAAACTCAGATCAGGATGGCGGGAGAGCTTTATAGAAAGCTACTCCTGTCGGATTTTAAGTTTACACGCCCAGTAAATCCTTTCTATTCCATTCCCTAATCGCTCTTGGAAAAAATGAGTACCGAAAAGAATCGGTTCTGGTCCTGATTTCTCTTATCTTATTTTCCTGGTAATTCCGAACAATATTTGTTTGCTGTCATTCCGAAATACATCAGTCGAGAATTTTTCAATTAGCATCTGTCGAGAGCAACGCCTTCGGTGCTCCAGGTCTTCCCAACCTAACTCCTTCAACATCGCACTTACGCTTTCCCTCCAACTATATATACCTGTCACGAATCGGGCGGCTCTTCTCTGGACGTTCTCTAATGCCTCCATTAACCCCTTTTGATGGGGACCCCATACAGAAAAACAATATTCTATGTGAAGCCGCACTAGTGACTTATATGAAATCGATTTAACTTCCGGAGTGCATTGTTTTAAATTACGACCTAGAAATCGGAGCATACGATTTGCTTTCCCAATTACATTCTCAATATGCTCATTCCACGACAAATTATTAAGAATTGTTACGCCTAGGTATTTAGCGGAATCTACCGTTCTAAGGACAATACCATTAATTGTATATTCATAGTTAAATGGTGTCACCTTTTTACTTACACGCATGACTTGGCAGTTTTTAGCGTTTAACTCAATTGTATTGTGTCAAACTCCATATTCTTTCGTAAAAGCGCAGTATAAATTATTTCTCTGCCTAAGTGAAACACCGGAAACAGAAATACCAGACGATCTGGATGGTTGCAGCTGAAGTCGAACAAGAATGGAACAGCTGGATCTGGAAACCGAGTCTGGTGAGTGAATCGTAACGTTCGGTATGACATTCTGGAAGAGCTTGGTTTGGCTACCAGCGGCACTTTATAGATTTCGGTTTTCTCTGTTTTATCGAAATCACTCTAGGTGGACACAGGGTAACTCTTCTATACTCCCCGTTCCTCGTCAGAATTATTATGCCGCCTCTAATGACCGTGGCATAGACCTGTCGTTGCAAAAAAAAAAAAAAAAAAAAAAAAAAAAAAAAAACTAGGAATGAAATCACTAAGAAAACTGGAAAATATTAAAAGTTGTCAATGAATTCGTAGCAAATTTTTTTTAAAAGGGATGGTGTTTCACGTCCTTGTGAGAAGAAGTCGTCATAGTGATATTTGCAAGTAAAACAAAACTTTTGCAGAATTGAATAAAGATAATTTTCTACTGACGTACAAAATCAAATTAACTAGTTTCGTTCATTTAAGAAAGTTTTACATTCAGATTGACCAAATTCTTAACTTACAATAAAAATTAAGGTCTTTGTGATTTTACTGAGAACGAGACTCAAATGTTTGACTTGGGTCAGTGGGGGCGTTAAGGGAACAGCCACGTCGGTGGATTGATCGTTGCGGAGTTACCATATTGATGTGGTGGCTGGCGTCTGCAGGGTCATCTGCGAATTTCCGCACAGCAAGGAGTCGTCACAGCTGCACAACTCAAATGCATCAGACACTATGTCTGACGGTCATCTTCAGAAATACTAGGCTCGAAAGTTGAATCTGGCACAGCTAGAAAGTCCTCAGTTACATTGAACAAGAAGATACCTCTCGAGTAAATATAGTATCTCACTTGTGAGACCAAGGAGGTATTTTCTCTCCCCCACGTCGAGTCTCTACCAGGGGCGTAGCTTCTATGGGGCTAGGCGGTGCAGTGCACCGGGGCCCTTGCGCTCCGGGGCCCCCAAGCATACCTCTGGGAGCCCCAAAGCTCACCTCTGGGGGTCCCCAAGCGCGGTTGAGAGGACCCACGAGCCTTCATGGCAAACTGGCGACTATTTTTTTTTTTTAGCTCTACAGTCGTCTAAGGGGGCCCCAGGAAGCCCCTCACTAAGGGCCCTCAACTGCTGAGTGGGGCCCCCAACCATTGCTCAGGGGCCCCTAAGCACAACTCAAGGGCCCTCATCCTCAGCTAAGGGGGCCCCTACCAGCAACACAAAGCAAAAAAAAAAGGTCGCCCATCTGGCCTGAGGGCCCAAAATAAATTTTTTGCACCGGGGCCCTTGTTGACCTAGCTACGCCACTGTGTCTCTACCAGGTCAGCTTGCTGTGCACTTCTCAACTCGTTACATCTCACTGTCAGCCAGACAGGGCATCGATGAACGAGTATTTTGCGTTGGTTGGTACGGAAACAGATACATTTTAGCATTAGTATCTTAACTATCGCCACTTTAATACTTTCCACATACAGAACTACATTTATTACTGGGCGAATCGTTCTCGTGTTACATGTCTTCCACCAGAACTGATATGTTATTTCAAACTTTCCGTTCTATCCTTCTCTTCGATATATCTGCCTGACGGGTGCATTTCCAGAGTATGGAGATTTATTGGCGGAATCGCCACTGAGAGCTGATTCCCGAGTGTCCCCCATTCACCACAGAAATCCTAGCATTTTTCACAAATCCGTTGACTTCCCCGGGTGCTATTGTCAACGACCAGCGATCAGATGAGGGCAGCGTCTCTCTACTCACTCAATCACCCACACGGGACGCCTTTCCTTTCGTTACCCTTTTATTTTCGTACGTCGGTTCACAGCAGCTACCTGTCCCGTAGTGTATTCCCATTGTCCTAGAGACAACCAACGGATACTGGCTGGGTCCAATATCCCGTTCACTTCCGGTTTTAGGTAATACTCATTGTCATCGTGAGCACTAGAAAGTAAATTAATAAACATATTCTCGGTAGAGGATTCTTTTTTTTTTTAAACTGCTTAACGTCTCTTAACAGCGAGGTCTCTAGAGACGAGAAAGGATGGGGGGCAAGGAATGGGAAGGAATTCGGCCAAGGCCCTTTGAAGGAAGCATCCCGGCATTTGCCTGGAGTGATTTGGGAAACCAGGGAAAACCCAAATCTGGATGCCCGGACGGGGAATCAAACCGCCGTCCTCCCGAATGCGAAGCCGGAACGCTAACCGTTACACCACCACGCTCGGTGGTAGAGGATTCACGATATCTGCCATTAATGAGAGTAAATTATGACTAACACATAAAATCAACAGAGTTGTAATTGACATTCCTCATATTTTCATACATATATCGCAGCTTAGTTTGCTAGGTATTGGATTTGATAGTACACTGTACATGATGACAGAATACTTAATTTTGTGATACATTTAAATAGGATAAACTGTTTAAATGGCTTACTGCTGAATTCCAACAACGACTGATACATTTTGTTTACATTGTATACACAAAATGTGAGGGCATTTGACAGGGTATTAGGATATTGACTGAAAAATTACCACTCACTAAGTTTATTGGGTGGTCTTTCTGCCAGGGCCGGTTAGGGGGGGGGGGGTAACCGGGCCCGAAATTCCTAGCGCCGGCCCTGCTTCCCGCTCGTCCTATCTATCGAGTAATTGCAATCATCTGGATGGATTCGTTTGAAGTTGCTTTGTAAAATAATTATTTTAATGTTCAAGTACAACACCAGTCTGAAGATTTGACTGAATTTCAGTTTCAAATACTACTGCCAAGCGACTCTAACAGGTAATCAAGTTCTCCCTTGGATCAACTCCTTGTTTGTTAAAAGTAGCTTCTAAACCCATTTATCATTTTACTCGTCTAGAGAACTGTTGTTGGTTCTTAGCCTACAGCTGACGCAGTCGCCATAATGATTACAGTTTTTAGGTATTTTCCGCAATCGTGTAACTAATCTGTTTTTCCTCTCCAAAAACATACATTTCAAATGCAGGTAACGAAACAACAGATTCGTTACTATCACTTTCATTCTTCACTTTAACAAGCTCTATGTGGTCTAGGAATAAAGTCTTAATAATAAAATATAACCCTCCTAGTTGTACTGATGGCAGTAGTTTCAGTAAAATTATAAAGTTAATTGGTCAGTTGAAATGTGTAAATTTGCTTGATACATTGATATGCTTGTATTTTCAGCATGTACGACATAACAATTTCGTGCGTTTGTTTTCTTCTTTGACCTTTCTTCAGCAATTACATTCTAAACCAACATGCAACCTGGTCATGTATCCTTGTTTGACCTTTACGGTGTCTGCCCAATCTCATTAACGCCTAGTGATATCAGAGGGCTGAGAGATGTTACTCCAACATCTGCTAATGAGCAGTATGCAATAGTGGTAACTACTAAGTCCTCACAATAGATTTACATCGAGCAGGAAATATTACATGATTTCCAGCTCGTAATGCCAAGGATTCATTTTTTTTCACGTTGCTTGAAGTGTGAACCTTCAGTTAAAATTAGTCGACATAATTAAAGGTAAAATTTCATTTTAATACTCTTGCGAGGCTGTGGTAGTTGATAAATTTTAAATTTGTTTGAAATCAGTTCAGTCATTTTAGTTTGTTGGGCATCAAATAGACATGCAAATTAACTTTTCACAATATATACACGTTAATATTTATACGAAAACCCTTCAAGAAGCAATCGTGTACAGCACTCATTCACACAAATTAGTTTAGTTTAGAGAAATAAATAGTTATGAATCAAGCTGTTTCTTGAATTAGAGAGCTATAGTGTATTCAGGTAAATACACCTTCTGTAACCACGTAATATTCGATTTTAAAATAACTAAATGTTTAAAAATGATTAAATACTTACTACTTTAGATAATCTCACACACACTGTGAGCCCTAAAATAACACATTTGGCACTGGACCCATCGTTCTTGTGATCTTGTCCTGAAAAACTTTCGTTGCAGTACAGGCATTGTGTGTTCTTGATCATCGTCATCATCAAATAACACTGTTTTTTGGTTTAGATTTCTGCGGTTGGTGGTTTTGTATCTAGCATTGGTTTCATTCTTCTTTTTTGTTTGCTTCTTCGTTTTGTTAGCTTCTGCAGCTTGTAGTGCATTTTTATGTGAACTTGATGTGAACGTCTGCAAAGAACCTTTCTTTCGGCCCTTGGATTTGCTTTTTTTCCACTATTGTTGCACGAAAATATCTTTTGGGCTCAAAGAAAAAAAAGTTTCCGGTTGTTGAAATGCCACCAAAAAATAGATTTTTTTATTATCATTGATACAGTTCAGCTCCACATCATAATAAAGCATCTTTTCAAAGCATTGTTTAATGTTAATAATCTGCAAGGAACAAACAAAATCTGTGCACAGCAGACAGAGGCCACGGCCACCAGCAGGTGGACACTTTTCCCGATTTCTCACCGTTATAGAAATGTAGTTCAATCTTAACAATACAAAAGAGCGGTCTGGTAGCTCAATGGTTGTGGCGTATGACTGGAGATCGAAAGGTCCCCGTTTCGAATCCCTGTCTAAGCGGGAATTTTCATAAGCACTTAACACGGCCTTCATCTCTGGCACAGCTTGTTGTGTGATGTGAAGTACCCCAGAACGCTTCCGTGGTTCGGATTGCTCGTTAAACTGTAGGTCCCCTGTACCCGGCAGGATTTCCGGGCTAGGTTAAGGCGGCTACGACAGGGGCGGAATGCGCAGCCAATAGAATCCCTGTCACTAGGTCATTACGACCACACGAAATTATTATAACAACGCAAATAAACAATCGTAACCACCAAATCAGGAACTTACAGCAGAAACATCACTCTTGCAAAAGTATTTCGTTCAGAAGCGGGACGTCATGTGATTTGTCAGTAATAAATTCATAAATTGACCACTTAAAAACATCAGGTTCATCAAAAACCACCAATATTTTAATAACTTCGAGAGATGATTCTCTAACCGGATAGGGGTTCTCAAGGTGACAGAAGGCATTAAGTCGCACTATTTATGATTTTTCGAGCGTGATGGCACCACCCCTTGGCCCAAAAAAAAACCCATGGCTACTTTGCCCACCATGGCCGCTTTGCCCGGCTCTCCCCTAATTTTTTAAATCGTAGAAATTTTATAGGTTACTTCCAGTTCTACTTGTAATCAAATACACCAGGCCTGTAGCCATTTTTTATGTTAATTTCTTGAAAATTTTATTGCAATATCAGTGTTAACTCCAGGTGAAGTATAGTTCCTTATCAACGTTAGCACAATTATATTTGAAAAGGCACTTCAGTCGATTTTTCATACTGACAGTAATAACGATCTTTCGCTACCTACGCTCTATTTACTGCTTTATTTTTGAGATAAACCAAAACATTAATCGGTATGGAATTATATTATCGTTTTGTGAACAAATTTCTACAGAGAGGAAATTAAGAATGTAAATTGTGAATATTATCTTCAAGTAATGTAAGCGTTTGTTTTTGTTGGAAACTTGAAAGATTAATATCTCGTCTCTGCGTCATTTCTGTCTCTAGAACTCCATATATGACTAGCAAAACCATTACAGTTCTTGTTTCTTTCTCGTGTTTAAATTTGAAAATAATGTTAGTAAGTATACGTTCAGTTGATACCGAAGAGAATCCCATTACAAATTCGCATATTTTGTGTGATGCAGGAAACTTCATTTTTCATAATTCGTTTGTATCATTTTGTTATTATACTACTTTGTCGTGGGAAGTCACAATAATGTACTTCTTTATCTTAAATACATGGCCTTTGGAGCAGATTTGCAATAGTATGTGACGTCAAATTAAGATATTAGTTATCTGATGGAATAAAGTGCTTGGATAGAACATACCCAGTATCCTTCCAAATCTAAACCCAACCTCATTCATTTTCATCTCTTCATTTAAATTTAATGTATTTGCTGTTGACTTTACTTTTTGATGTACCTATGACCTTATAGCGTCGTTAATCTGCAGGTGAAGTTTCTACATAAACGAAACTGAAAATTTAGCATTATTATTCAACTGTCGATAAAAATTAATATTTTATTTAATACCCAAATTTTTTTTTAAAAAAAGTCGTCTAAATCACTTTAAAAATTAAAAATACCCTTCATTGTTGTTAATAGAGCCAGAATCTGTACTATTTTTCTTAGCGTGTGTTCCTTAAAAATAATTCAGCAAACCAGATGTAATTTCATTAACTTTTTTTTTAGAATTTGCTTAAACAGGTGCTTTGTAAATTACCAAAGCAGTTCAATTTACTTAAAAAAAAAACCCTCTGTCGTGTCACTCGAAACTGTTTCAGCAAACATGTCACTGTGTCCAACTACTGGTGACACAGTTTTAGTGACGTGTCACGTTTACTTGATCCCCGCCAGTGAAGATTTATGGTGACAGCGTAATGGAACAGCCGCTAGATTTACGATGCATCAAGTTCACGTCTCTTAGTACACTGCTTCAGAGATAATCAATACAAACCAAAGTCAAATCCCGCTGGCTGTTCAGCAGACTGGCGTTACATGATTTTGTTTGTATTATTATTCAAGAACTTAACGCCACAATCCGCCATTCTGTTGAACAGCACATATGGCCAGACATTAAAATATTGTGTTTTTACAACACAATCCCCCAGTACATCCTTGAAAACTTCACTGGAGCCATATTCTAGTAAAGTTTCAAATCTGATGTACTACCATGCTCATATGTATCCGAACGATCTGAATCGCTCTCCGCTGAATTTTCCCCTGTAGCTTATTCAACCAATTATACACAACTACGAAGAGAGTACTATATGCTTTAGGTGGTATAGTCGGGTGACTATCCCAAATTGACACTGATCCAACTCCAAAAATACTTACTTTTTTCAGGTGATTCGTTTTACAAACTAAAACGATGGTTATATTAAGGCACTAAAAATGTTTCGTAGACATTGAATGCACGTCGTTTCACATTTCTAAAACATACAACAGTCTCAATACACAGCAAAAAAGAGAACATACTTACACAAATAGTAATTTCGAACAGGTGCTAGGACAGAAAACATTTCAACTTGTTATATAAAAATTAAGCAGTATAGAATTACAATAAATACAAGAAAAATTATTGTTTGCAGTGTATTACAGACTATTAAAGTTTGCGAAAGTGATACACAGTTATCTAAATTAGTTGATATAACATTGCTGGTAAGACATTTTTAGCGCCATTGACTTTTCAGACTGCTTGTTGTGAGGCGCGCTTCTTTTGGTTCATCAACTAAAATCTATTTTGTGGGAACTCAAAGCATGGAAAATTAAAAAAAAATAAAAAATGTTAAAAACCTGCTATCAGTAACTTAAGAAAGCAATCTGTGACGTCCAAATAATATAGAAGTAGAATTAAATTAAATTTAGCATCACCAAACTTATTTGCACTCATCACTGATAAGATCAACTGCTTGAAGTATGCGTAACATACTTGATCATTATTTAAAAAAAAAAAAAAAAAAAAAAAAAAAGAAAAAAAAAGAAAGAAAGAAATAACATTGTGACGAGTTAAAAATCTCTCTGTAATGCTTCATACTTGGCAGTCTTTTGTGTGGTTTGAAAGAAGATTTAATGGTACGCTATAATGATGTGCCCAGCTCATCTCAGGCAACAACTACAGGTTAAGGGTTTGAGTCCTGTGCCAAAAATGCAATATGTATTTATCATAAAAGTCATTTATTTTAAATGGGATCAAATGTTTCTAATTAGGTGTTCCGTAGTTACGGCGGTTCATGATTTGAATTAACAACTAAACAAAATCAATCAAAGCGCTTGCTGAACGAAAACGACGTTATTGATTCTTTTCGCAATGTGTGTTATATTCATGGACTGGAACATTTGTGGACCAACATCTTATCCTTTCTGTACGAGGAGCTCTGCCATCAGAATTTCTCAAACGGTTCGCTAAGTACTAGGTGTAAAAAAAAAACAAAAAAAAAAAAAAAAAAAAACTATACATAAATACCGGAATATTGATATTAAGCTAACAGTTTCCAACTATTATTCATACCCATTTTTTCCAGTACTGGGTACTGCAGTCTGTAAAAATTAAACTTCGAAACAACAAACAGGAAGTTTATGAATGAGGAAATCTAATGCTGTGGAGCCAAATGTGTGGCTGTTAGCTGCCATCTTTGGCGGTTCTCACGTGCTGGGGCGTTCCGAGGTCGCAGAGGCGCACCAGGAAGTAAAGTAGTTCGCGCCTAGCTCTAGCGTTCCGAGGGTACACGGTTCGAGTCCGGCATTGGACACAAGTGATTTTGATGTAGTATTATTTTCTTCTTGGTATGCATAACATTAGTTGACTAAGAAAGGAAAGGAATTAGGCGACAGTATTGATGAAGCAATCATTCCTCTGTACAATGAAGCGACTCTTTTCCTTCTTCTTTTGATTGAAAACAAAATTCTCGATTGTTTGATCATGAATTAAACTGGGTACCCAACCTAATCAAATTGCTCAACGTTGCCAGTCACTCGTTGATTTCAGTTCTTCATTAATTTTCGTATTTGTTCTATGTTGGAATACATAAAATTAATGATAACTGTACTTAATAGAAATTTCGAAATCGTTACTGAAAATATAACTGCAGAATTGGAATGTTTTGATGAGAAAAAAAGTCTCCAATGCGATTTTTCAATTCAGAAACGCTAGTTGATTATTTATTTTTATTTTAGCAGCTCTTAAATCTAAATTCTGGTGCTATTGTTATACTGATCCTCTTATGTACTGAGGAAACTTTAAACAAAAAATAAAAAGCAAATCTGCTCAGTTTCCTGGTCATCAAATGTGAACATTTTCATCTTTTCGTAAAACTCAGTTCATTTAAATTTTTTTATAGCGGTGATTTTAATAATCTCTAGAAGTCTTTTTTTTTTTCCAAGAAATTAAAAGAAGTACGTCTGAACGTGGACGCATATATTTCGCTCATGTTTGAACAAGAGTCAAATCTTGAAAGACATATTAATCAAAAGATAAATGAGTCTTACGTCTCTTTCTACTTGAACAATGAGCTCAAATCAGCTGCTAAATTACCGTAGGTTGCGGTCTTCAAAAAAGGCAGTAAAATAAAAAACTATGTTATTGGAAGGAACTAATTTTATATGATACGCCGAAATTTTATCAAGTATGTCTTTCAGTAAACATTAAGAGGATTCAGGTGGAATTAAGGTATCATACAATTTGTTACAAAATTTTATAAATCTGCTCTTTTACTCTCTGCAAGTAGAGTGTAACTCAGGAAAAACTAGAAGAAGGAATTCATGAATGTTTACAAAGCGTTTAATACGGCTTTCCCCGTACGCCACTGACCTCGGTCTAAGCTCATTTTTCCGCACACAATATTCTGGCTGATTTCTTCAAGAAGGAAAGTGTTTCTGGTCAGTCAGAGAGAGAGAGATCATAATTTATATACGTTAAGGACGAATAAAATATGCAAAAATTATTGTTCCTTTTGTTTATTTCTGTAGGCTACTAGGAATTCACATCTATCATGTAGACAAGTTACAGTGCAGTTAAAACTTTATAATTTACAAAATCGAGGAAATACTTTAAAAATATCTTTTCCGTAACTCATGGCTCCTAACTGTTGTCGTTATAGTTTTTGACCGCAAGATAACAATGTTAATGACAAGTAGACGGAGGATTCGAACCTATTAATGAGGCATAATTGAGTTTCGTGTTCTCAATGATCTCCTCGCTATGTTTAATTTGTAACACGGTTGTGGGTAAAACTAATTTTTATTATTATTTCCCGCTATTCTGCAATGTTTCCAACTCACAGCGCCACTGTACGGAAGCTCATGGTGTTACATACTTTGAGAAGTGTATTTTGCAACCAGAAGCAGATACAATCCTAGGGTACGATTATTATTGCCAGAACTATATGGCGATATATTTCTTCCACGCGGTATATTTTCACATATCTATTTATCTTTATAATAATTCTTGCAATCATCTCTCTCAAGCTACATTAAAAAGTCTCAAAAAGATTTTTCTTAAAACCTTGAAAATCTGCCGCAAAAGCCATTATATTGTGGATAAAAATAAATTAAATATTCTCTTACTGCTCTCAGTTGCCATCATTTACCAACTACAAGTTACAAAGATGAGGGGTTAATGCTTAATGGATGAAAACTTGTGAAAACTGCCTTTCTTTTGCTTAAACATCGATCCTACGGTTACCTAATTTCTTGCAAATTTTTCAAAAGCCGACTATTGCTAACTAATATCTTTTTCTTAGCTTTGAACCTCGTAAATTCATCACAGATGGTAGAAATTAAAAGTCCGAAATAGGAAATCTGTCTGCCAACAAGGAAGAGTGAGGACAGAGTGGCTTTGCACTGTTGTCAAAAGTTATATCATCGTAAGTTGCTCATAAGGTCTTGTCTCACATTCTGTGCGGATTCCTGTAGCGGACACAGCAAGTGGCAGACGAGTTGAGATATATTCTTACAATTCTGAATTCTACATTTCGTTTTTGGAACTATATCAGTCAATTCATCATCAATAAATTTTAAGAACAACGTAAAACGCAGAAAAGTAACCTACGTGTTCTCTTTTCTTGTCTGATTGAACCACGAGGCGATATCAGCTTAAAAATATTTAAAAGGAATTAAAATAAACTTTTTAAAAAAAATTAGGAGCTTATCGGAACACTAACCTCGTTAGTAGTTCTATTATGCTGGACGTCAATTTTCACATCATGAAATATGGTAAAATATATTACCAGCGTTTCAGAGTAAGTAAAACGAGGCGATAATACAAGATTTGAAAAAAATATTGAACACTTAATTGACACATGCTGATATCCACATGTTATGTAATGAATCTGAACGATATTCAAGACCAAAATTCTGTTCTCGTTTTTTCTAAAAAAAAATAAGAACTTGAGTTAGAGACTCCACTAGCGCAAAACGCGTTTCACCCACTCTCTTGCAAATAGATTTTAAATTAACAGGACCATTCCAGGCATCATTAACAGCTCTTATAACGAGACAGCAAGTTTTTAAGAAAAATTACCGTCGCCTATTGGCGACATGACATTACGAATATCTAACGAAAAAGAAAGTGAAAATTTGAGCAAATTTTTACTATTTTAACTACATTTACAGTCTGCGTTTTTTAAGCTATCCATAAAAAAGTTTAATGGACTAGTAAATGTAAGTAAAAGATTCTTAGTAATGCACATTTCTTGTGAATGCGGACATTGATTCCACCGAAACTAACACAGAATCGTTTCTGTTAAAAACGTTGTAGATGAGCGGTAACGCTCTGATCTCACATTCGGGAGGACATGGTTTCGAATCCTCAACCGGCCATCAGATTTCAGTATTCCATGGTTTCTCGAAATCACTCCATGCAAATTCTGGTGTGTTTCCTTCATAAGGCCATGACCAAATTAATTCTCTTTCATTGCCACCGGTCCTTTGACGCCTATAATAAACTCCAAATGACAAGATGAAAAGCTATAAGTAAAAAAAAAGAAGAAGAAAAAAAGTTATCTTTATTTATCACCTATGTCATCAAATTCAGTTTATTACAAGTGAATCGAACATTATTTGCGTAGAAAATGAAGCGGACAGGCCTTGTAATTATAATAAAAGCAAAATACGAAACCAAAATTCTGTAAGGCTGAAGATTCTTAACTCCTTATCCCTCTGTCTGAACATTGTCGACGAAATCGCTATTCCAGTCGGACAGGCGAATATGAATGAGGAAAGAAATCACTTAACGGAATAAATTCAATGTGTGAACGTTACGATACAAACAACCTACAATCCAAACCAAATATAACACCCTAGCTATGTTCCCAACATTATGCATTGGGTTGTTTCAATATTACAGAACTAGTTAATTTTCTCAGTGCTGTTTCTCACATCGTCTTAAAAAATTACTACAATAAGTAGGGACATCAATAGAACACCTCCTTTGAATAGTGTGAGGTTGTGAATTATTTTTCGATGTGTACAACCTTTATCATTAAATGTGGTCCAAGTAGCAAAGACTAGACAGGGTGTTACATTTCATCAGATTTACCGGCTTTACGCTACAGAAACGTTTTTTATTATTTTGTTTCGGATGGTTTCTTTACTTATGCTTGCTCTTCGTATGATCCATAAATCCGTCGGACCAACGGATAGCGAAGTCCCGAATCGTTGAAATCTTAATTTATGGTTGATATGGAAGCGGCCATAAGGATATTAGCTTTAAAAAAAGTATTTTGAGGCCGGTCAGGTTCAGTGATGTGCACTGACAGAAAGTTCCATGTATGTAGCTTTGTTTTTCACTGGATCAGGAAGACCGCAGAGCAGCCTGTCTGGTCTAGCGGTGAACGTTCTCGACTGCGAACGCTGTGGTCGTAGGTTCAAAACTGTGTGGGGTGAATAAATTTTTTCTTTCGTTTTCAAGCCATTCCAACATACCCTCTGCTTATATATAAAACATGTAATTTCTGTAATAAACAACAAATAAAAATTAACACATGAGGCAAAAACTATTTCTATTAAATCTTGCTGAATAAAATCTTCTTTATATAGGGTTTGATAGAGAGCACTGAGCTATAAAAAGAATGATATCTTAAATTCACACCTCATAACTATGTATTTCATCACTGGAATTTTTGAAAGGGTGACTATTTTCAAAGAACATATCGGAAGAAATGGAGAAATGGTGTTTAAGTAGAAAAATAGATGGTTTTCAACCTATAAAATGATGTATATATTACAGAAAATAAATTAATTTTTTATCTATAATTGCTCTCGTACAATTAACATGGATTCTCACTGTGTTTTTATATAACAGCCTTATTATTTAAGTTTGATAATAGTGGACAAAACCAATAAAATTTTTAACTAATGTGCTCGTGACAGATTATTTATTTTACGTGTTAGAGAGGCTGGTAAGAGGAAATTTATGCTTTATTTCCTGGTACAGCGTTGTCAAATCTATTTCCTCCACCGTTGTCACGTTGACTGCCTTCCAGCAGTGCTGAAAAGATTTCCGTGTTCAAGGAATGAGGTACCAGGAAATAAAGCATAAATTTCCTCTTACCAGCCTCTCTAACACGTAAAATAAATAATCTGTCACGAGCACATTAGTTAAAAATTTTATTGGTTTTGTCCACTATTATCAAACTTAAATAATAAGGCTGTTATATAAAAACACAGTGAGAATCCATGTTAATTGTACGAGAGCAATTATAGATAAAAAATTAATTTATTTTCTGTAATATATACATCATTTTATAGGTTGAAAACCATCTATTTTTCTACTTAAACACCATTTCTCCATTTCTTCCGATATGTTCTTTGAAAATAGTCACCCTTTCAAAAATTCCAGTGATGAAATACATAGTTATGAGGTGTGAATTTAAGATATCATTCTTTTTATAGCTCAGTGCTCTCTATCAAACCCTATATAAAGAAGATTTTATTCAGCAAGATTTAATAGAAATAGTTTTTGCCTCATGTGTTAATTTTTATTTGTTGTTTATTACAGAAATTACATGTTTTATATATAAGCAGAGGGTATGTTGGAATGGCTTGAAAACGAAAGAAAAAATTTATTCACCCACACAGTTTTGAACCTACGACCACAGCGTTCGTAGTCGAGAACGTTCACCGCTAGACCAGACAGGCTGCTCTGCGGTCTTCCTGATCCAGTGGAAAAACAAAGCTACATACATGGAACTTTCTGTCAGTGCACATCACTGAACCTGACCGGCCTCAAAATACTTGTTTTCAAGCTAATATCCTTATGGCCGCTTCCATATCAACCATAAATTAAGATTTCAACGATTCGGGACTTCGCTATCCGTTGGTCCGACGGATTTATGGATCATACGAAGAGCAAGCATAAGTAAAGAAACCATCCGAAATAAAATAAGAAAAAACGTTTCTGTAGCGTAAAGCCGGTAAATCTGATGAAATGTAACACCCTGTCTAGTCTTTGCTACTTGGACCACATTTAATGATAAAGGTTGTACACATCGAAAAATAATTCACAACCTCACACTATTCAAAGGAGGTGTTCTATTGATGTCCCTACTTATTGTAGTAATTTTTAAGACGATTTGAGAAACAGCACTGAGAAAATTAACTAGTGCTGTAATATTGAAACAACTCAATGCATAATGTTGGGAACATAGCTAGGGTGTTATATTTGGTTTGGATTGAAGGTTGTTTGTATCGTAACGTTCACACATTGAATTTATTCCGTTAAGTGATTTCTTTCCTCATTCATATTCGCCTGTCCGACTGGAATAGCGATTTCGTCGACAATGTTCAGACAGAGGGATAAGGAGTTAAGAATCTTCAGCCTTACAGAATTTTGGTTTCGTATTTTGCTTTTATTATAATTACAAGGCCTGTTCATTGTCTACGCAAATAATGTTCGATTCACTTGTAATAAACTGAATTTGATGACATAGGTGATAAATAAAGAGAACTTTTTTTTTTTTTCTTTACTTATAGCTTTTCATCTTGTCATTTGGAGTTCATTATAGGCGTCAAAGGACTGGCGGCAATGAAAGAGAATTAATTTGGTCATGGCCTTTTGAAGGAAACACACCGGAATTTGCATGGAGTGATTTCGAGAAACCATGGAATACTGAAATCTGATGGCCGGTTGAGGATTCGAAACCATGTCCTCCCGAATGTGAGATCAGAGCGTTACCGCTCATCTACAACGTTTTTAACAGAAACGATTCTGTGTTAGTTCGGTGGAATCAATGTCCGCATTCACAAGAAATGTGCATTACTAAGAATCTTTTACTTACATTTACTAGTCCATTAAACTTTTTTATGGATAGCTTAAAAAACGCAGACTGTAAATGTAGTTAAAATAGTAAAAATTTGCTCAAATTTTCACTTTCTTTTTCGTTAGTTATTCGTAATGTCATGTCGCCAATAGGCGACGGTAATTTTTCTTAAAAACTTGCTGTCTCGTTATAAGAGCTGTTAATGATGCCTGGAATGGTCCTGTTAATTTAAAATCTATTTGCAAGAGAGTGGGTGAAACGCGTTTTGCGCTAGTGGAGTCTCTAACTCAAAAAAAACGTGAACAGAATTTTGGTCTTGAATATCGTTCAGATTCATTACATAACATGTGGATATCAGCATGTGTCAATTAAGTGTTCAATATTTTTTTCAAATCTTGTATTATTGCCTCGTTTTACTTACTCTGAAACGCTGGTAATATATTTTACCATATTTCATGATGTGAAAATTGACGTCCAGCATAATAGAACTACTAACGAGGTTAGTGTTCCGATAAGCTCCTAATTTTTTTTTAAAGTTTATTTTAATTCCTTTTAAATATTGTTCTTTAAGCTGATGTCGCCTCGTGGTTCAATCAGACAAGAAAAGAGAACACGTAGGTTACTTTTCTGCGTTTTACGTTGTTCTTAAAATTTATTGATGATGAATTGACTGATATAGTTCCAAAAACGAAATGTAGAATTCAGAAGTGTAAGAATATATCCCAACACGTCTGCCACTTGCTGTGTCCGCTACAGGAATCCGCACAGAATGTGCCGCAAGACCTTACGAGCAACTTACGATGATATAACTTTTGACAACAGTGCAAAGCCACTCTGTCCTCACTCTTCCTTGTTGGCAGACAGATTTCCTGTTTCGGACTTTTAATTTCTACCATCTGTGATGAATTTACGAGGTTCAAAGCTAAGAAAAAGATATTAGTTAGCAATAGTCGGCTTTTGAACAATTTACAAGAAATTAGGTAACCGTAGTATCGATGTTTAAGCAAAAGAAAGGCAGTTTTCATCCATTAAGCATTAACCCCTCATCTTTGTAACTTGTAGTTGGTAAATGATGGCAACTGAGAGCAGTAAGAGAATATTTATTTTATCTGTATCCACAATATAATGGCTTTTGCGGCAGATTTTCAAGGTTTTAAGAAAATCATTTTGAGACATTTTTAATGTAGCTTGAGAGAGATGATTGCAAGAATTATTATAAAGATAAATAGATATGTGAAAATATACCTCGTGGAAGAAATAAAGAGAAGAAATATATCGCCATATAGTTCTGGCAAGAATAATCGTACCCTAGGATGGTATCTGCTTCTGGTTGCAAAATACACTTCTCAAAGTATGTAACACCATGAGCTTCCGTACAGTGGCGCTGTGAGTTGGAAACATTGCAGAATAGCGGGAAATAATAATAAAAATTAGTTTCCCCACAACCGTGTTACAAATTGAACATAGTGAGGAGATCATTGAGAACATGAAACTCAATTATGCCTCATTAATAGGTTCGAACCCTCCGTCTACTTGTCATTAACATTGTTATCTTGCGGTTAAAAACTATAACGAAAACAGATAGGAGCCATGAGTTACGGAAAAGATATTTTTAAAGTATTTCCTCGATTTTGTAAATTATAAAGTTTTAACTGCACTGTAACTTGTCTACATGATAGATGTGAATTCCTAGTAGCCTACAGAAATAAACAAAAGGAACAATAATTATTGCATATTTTATTCGTCCTTAACGTATATAAATTATGATCTCTCTCTCTGACTGACCAGAAACACTTTCCTTCTTGAAGAAATCAGCCAGAATATTGTGTGCGGAAAAATGAGCCTTAGACCGAGGTCAGTGACGTACGGGGAAAGCCGTATTAAACGCTTTGTAAACATTCATGAATTCCTTCTTCTACTTTTTTCCTGAGTTACACTCTACTTGCAGAGAGTAAAAGAGCAGATTTATAAAATTTTGTAACAAATTGTAGTATTGTTCCTCAGCATGATACCTTAATTCCACCTGAATCCTCTTAATGTTTACTGAAAGACATACTTGATAAAATTTCGGCGTATCATATAAAATTAGTTCCTTCCAATAACATAGTTTCTTATTTTACTGCCTTTTTTGAAGACAGCAACCTACGGTAATTTAGCAGCTGATTTGAGCTCATTGTTCAAGTAGAAAGAGACGTAAGACTCATTTATCTTTTGATTAATATGTCTTTCAAGATTTGACTCTTGTTCAAACATGAGCGAAATATATGCGTCCACGTTCAGACGTACTTCTTTTAATTTCTTGGAAAAAAAAAGACTTCTAGAGATTATTAAAATCACTGATATAAAAAATTTAAATTAACTGAGTTTTACGAAAAGATGAAAATGTTCACATTTGATGACCAGGAAACTGAGCAGATTTGCTTTTTATTTTTGGTTTAGTTTCCTCAGTACATAAGAGGATCAGTATAACAATAGCACCAGAATTTAGATTTAAGAGCTGCTAAAATAAAAATAAATAATCAACTAGCGTTTCTGAATTGAAAAATCGCATTGGAAACTTATTTTCTCATCAAAGCATTCCAATTCTGCAGTTATATTTTCAGTAACGATTTCGAAATTTCTATTAAGTACAGTTATCATTAATTTTATGTATTCCATCATAGAACAAATACGAAAATTAATGAAGAACTGAAATCAACGAGTGACTGGTAACGTTGGGCAATTTGATTAGGTGGGTACCCAGTTTAATTTCATGATCAAACAATCGAGAATTTTGTTTTCAATCAAAAAAAGAAGGAAAAGAGTCCCTTCATTGTACAGAGGAATGATTGCTTCATAAATACTGTGGCCTAATTCCTTTCCTTTCTTAGTCAACTAATGTTATGCATGTCTTTGCAATATATACCAAGAAGAAAATAATACTACATCAAAATCACTTGTGTCCAATGCCGGACTCGAACCGTGTACCCTCGGAACGCTAGAGCTAGGCGCTAACTACTTTACTTCCTGGTGCGCCTCTGCGACCTCTGAACGCCCCAGCACGTGAGAACCGCCAAAGATGGCAGCTAACAGCCACACATTTGGCTCCACAGCATTAGATTTCCTCATTCATAAACTTCCTGTTTATTGTTTCGAAGTTTAATTTTTACAGACTGCAGTACCCAGTACTGGAAAAAATGGGTATGAATAATAGTTAGAAACTGTTAGCTTAATATCAATATTCCGGTATTTATGTATAGTTTTTTTTTATGTAATGTTCCAGTTTAGAATGTGACTGCAAAAGAATTTTGACACCTAGTACTTAGCGAACCGTTTGAGAAATTCTGATGGCAGAGCTCCTCGTACAGAAAGGATAGATGTTGGTCCACAAATGTTCCATTCCATGAATATAACACACATTGCGAAAAGAATCAATAACGTCGTTTTCGTTCAGCAAGCGCTTTGATTGATTTTGTTTAGTTGTTAATTCAAATCATGAACCGCCGTAACTACGGAACACCTAATTAGAAACGTTTGATCCCATTTAAAATAAATGACTTTTATGATAAATACATATTGTATTTTTGGCACAGGACTCAAACCCTTAACCTGTAGTTGTTGCCTGAGATGAGCTGGGCACATCATTATAGCGTACCTTTAAATCTTCTTTCAAACCACACAAAAGACTGCCAAGTATGAAGCATTACAGAGAGATTTTTAACTCGTCACAATGTTATTTCTTTCTTTCTTTTTTTTTTTTTAAAGAATAGAAGATCAAGTATGTTACGCATACTTCAAGCAGTTGATCTTATCAGTGATGAGTGCAAATAAGTTTGGTGATGCTAAATTTAATTTAATTCTACTTCTATATTTTTGGACGTCGCAGATTGCTTTCTTAAGTTACTGATAGCAGGTTTTTAACTTATTTTCCATGCTATGAGTTCCCACAAAATAGATTTTAGTTGATGAACCAAAAGAAGCGCGCCTCACAACAAGCAGTCTGAAAAGTCAATGGCGCTAAAAATGTCTTACCAGCAATGTTATATCAACTAATTTAGATAACTGTGTATCACTTTCGCAAACTTTAATAGTCTGTAATACACTGCAAACAATAATTTTTTCTTGTATTTATTGTTATTCTATACTGTTGAATTTTTATATAACAAGTTGAAATGTTTTCTGTCCTAGCACCTGTTCGAAATTACTATTTGTGTAAGTATGTTCTCTTTTTTGCTGTGTATTGAGACTGTCGTATGTTTTAGAAATGTGAAACGACGTGCATTCAATGTCTACGAAACATTTTTAGTGCCTTAATATAACCATCGTTTTAGTTTGTAAAACGAATCACCTGAAAAAAGTAAGTATTTTTGGAGTTGGATCAGTGTCAATTTGGGATAGTCACCCGACTATACCACCTAAAGCATATAGTACTCTCTTCGTAGTTGTGTATAATTGGTTGAATAAGCTACAGGAGAAAATTCAGCGGAGAGCGATTCAGATCGTTCGGATACATATGAGCATGGTAGTACATAAAATTACATTAAAAAAATGAATTTAATTCTGAATCCGTAAAAAAACGTCTAGACAAAATTTGAGGTCTAGAAAGCAACGGCAAAATAAAGCATATTTTATTCTATATCTACATTTAGGCCGCGTATCTATTATAATAGGTATTTGACTCAACAGTAGTTTTTTTAGTTACCATTCGCAGATGATACAATAAGTGTTTATAGAAATTTCGGTATCGCACATATGTACTTTGCCACTGTCAGCTTTAAATTTATTCGCTGATAGCCCGATTGTGGCTGTTTCTTTTCCCTGATGCCAAATGAAACATTCACGTTCTTTCAAGCACGTAACTGAAGTAGTTTGAAGATATTATTCTGTTGACATGGTTCTTTCGACGCACAGTATACATAAATGGGAAAGAACTTGGACATGGACTAAGGGACAATTATATCAATAAATTGGAATGATTTCTATAATCATATATTTTATGACCAAAGAAGTATTTGAAACTAAGTTTCAGCTACATACGATTCAACCTCGGATTTTTGTTTCGAAAATGAGAACTTCGAGTATTCTCTTACAGCGAGTACTTTTTATAGCTCAGAAATTCAGAAAGCTTTGTGAGGTATAGGGAGCTTATTACCAATTTATTTTCTCATCTATACATTCAAAATCACTAACAGCACGAAGCAAAGGGAAATACACATAGGCATCTTACTTCTATGATCATTTCTCTACTGTCATTGGAACTAAAATATTTTGGTGGGGCAAGAATTTTACTGCATCCGTAACTTGTCTATGAATTGCAGTGTAAAATTAATTTTACCAAGCCTGTCGGTATGTACTGAACCGACAAGTTGCTTAAAACTGTTACATACAAATTATTGTTGGAGTAAACTTTATTAAGTACTAAACAGCTTATTTTACACTCGAGGGAAAGCTGCTTTTATTTTTCATTATGCGCATTACTTTATATATTTTGTAGGATAAATTGTCGTTTTTTGGAATAGTATCAAGAGCCCGTTGCATCTCTAACCACTTATTACATCTGAGAGTACAAAGCCATTTCTATTTCAGACTATCTCTTATTTTTAAATCCACTTTGATTAGAAATAATTAGTTTCATAATGTTGGAGAACAAAAAATTCTGCAGAGATCTTCTGTCGGTGTTAAGCGATTCCAGTCGATGGTTCATTTTTCGATGTTTACCCCCCCCCCCCCTTTCAGAATGGAACTTAGCCCCGTGATTTTCATGTAAGAAGATACTCACTTCTCTTCTGACGATTTACGGCATTTGAACTGAGGAAATGTTCGATTTTTGTCTCATATTCTTAAAACACACTATAATTCTAAGGAGATCGTATGCTTTCACCCGTTTCAGAATTTCCTGTTTTTTAACAATACCTACAAAGTCTTTTCTAACGAGTCAGTCTATCATTGACCAGAAAAAATCATAGTGACATATATTATTTTCTTTAGTAAATCAGTTTTTTAAATTATTTTGAGTATCAGACTTTGTGCGACTTTCATGTCTCCCGTCCGTGATATATTAACGCCGGCAAAATAAATCTTAAATCTTCATCTGACATTTCATACGTAAAAGTTTCTGGAGATTTCTACGAGGCTTTTAGAAAACGATTTTCAGCGGAGTTCGTTAAATGCTTCACGCATCGCAATTTTACTCATCTTCTTAATTAGACGTTCTGAAGTTCTGAATGGTCTCTATTCATTTGTAGCGCGCATGTATCCTTCTCTGCTTTTTAGCAATCTTTTTAATTCGCACGTGTGCTTTCTAAGATGGATATGACTTTGACACCTCTCCTAAATATAAGCATAAAACGAAGCTACATCTTTTGAGCGGTGCATGGAAATAACTTACATATATGATAGTTTTGCTTTTGGGTATGTTCTGAAATATTTCTTTAAGGTTTTCATATATATATATACTAGCGGCCCGGTACGTGCTTCGCTACGTATAAAGTGAAATAATAAAAAAAATTAATTGGAACATCAAATTCATGTATTCAAATAAAAAATATTTTATTAATTGCTGGCTATTTTAAAACTTAATCCAAAACATTTGGATAAACAATATTTTTTGTTTTTCCATTTTGAGCATGAATAAACAAACGGCTGGGGGTACCGACTCTGGAAAAGGCAACGTAAAGTCGGCCATGTGAAAAACATGATTCCTCCAAATTCACACCACAAACGTGAAGTGTTTGCCCTTGGGCCTTGCTGATGGACATCGCAAATGATAAACGCACAGTATATTGTAATCGTTTGAACTCAAATGGCATATCAGTTGGAATCATAGGGATACGTGGTATCAAACGAACTTCTCCTTTTGATTTACCAGTTAAGATCGTAGCTTCAATCAAATTTGGCAATAACATTTTCACTGACAATCTGGTGCCATTGCACAGTTTTGGTGGATTAATATTTCGCAATAATATAATCAAAGAACCAACTTTCAGATTCAAGCAATGCGGTGGCATACCAGCCGGTTCCAATGAATTTAAAAATTCAATTGGATAATTCATTGTCTCATCTTGATTCATAACACTGTCAATTGATTTATATGTCGTGACTACACCTGGCAGTTTCGCTTGAATTTGAAAATTAATGGCAATGATATGAATGTTCTTCGGTGCTAAAATGGCGCGTTCTCTCAACCAATCATGATTTCTGTAATTCTGAAGAATATTCGGAAAAACACATTCAATCAATTCATCTATCGATTGAGCAATTGTACAAAAATTGTTCGGTACAGCAATCAATCCGTTGGTACTGTCGATTTGTATTTTGACATCACCAATTTCTAACAATTGTTTTGAAAACTGATGGGCAGCTGGATCATTTTGTAGGCGAATACGCATATTAATGTTCAGTGTCAATTTTTGTACATATCTCCAAAGAACTGATGACTTCAAACAGGCATTTATTTCATCAGCAGGAGTTGATCGAGGAATTATAGGCAATGTTTGACGAAAATCCCCTGACAGTAATATCAGAGCACCACCAAGAAGCTGTTGATTACCACGTAAATCTTGCATTGTTCGATTAAATGCTTCTAGAGATTTTTTATTCGCCATTGTACACTCATCCCATAAAATAATTGACATTAATCGCAGAACTTTTGCCTTAGCAGAATTTCTCGAAATATGGCAAGTTGGAGTTTCAATCACCTGTACATTCAATTGCAATTTTAATGCAGAGTATGCGGTCCGACCACCTTCTAATAATGTAGCAGCAATTCCCGAAGATGCAAGTGCCAATACAATTTTCTGTTCCAATCGAATAGTCGCTAAAATCAATGATATAACGAACGTTTTGCCTGTACCACCAGGTGCATCCAAGAAATATAATCTACCTGCATTATTGGAAACGGCTTGCATGATTGTGTCATATACATGTTTTTGCTGAATATTCAATTTGGTTATATTCGATTGTACAAATAAACGCAAATCATTAAAATTGAGTTCCTGCTTACGTTGCAATTCACGATCAAACAAATCATGCATCTCACGATTTGGTGCGGTCATACCCAATTGTACTAATGCTTTATTTGCAATCGTTAGACACATATCTTCAATTATTATCAAAGCTTCGTTGTACATTTGCAAGGTAATCAACAAATCAGGATTTCTTGCATGATGACGCATACGAATTAAAATATCTTCTGCCATATAATGTTTATATTTTTTCCATAATTCAAGTGGATTTTATGGCATACATGTTCATAATATAATGACAAATAGCATTCGTATTTGTTGTGGATGAGCTGAAGTAGATGCATCATGAAGTGTTGAATCCCAATGTGCATCATCCTCCAACAAATGCAAGAGTTGACATGCTTCACGATATGTTTGACACAAATGACCGTTGACTGTTCTCAATTCTTGAAATCATTTTGGGCCATTGACGTTAACTAATAACAATCGCAAATAAAAGCACTCAGCATTGTTTGGATGTACTGTATATATTCTCCCAATTGCATCTGTTTGGAAAATGCCTGGATGCCCATCGACTGCTGTTCCTTGTTTACGTCTTTGAAATTTTTTCGAAGGCACATTCCATGTGTAATACTTAGGCACTTCAGAATATAACAAATTTATCGCAAATGTATCAGTTTCGCATAATTTGAAAAAAGCTGTCAACATAGTCGCTGGTGGTTGTGCTGCTCTTTCCAATACATTTGCTTCATTAAAATAAACACGTTGGCCATTCTCAAAATGCACAGCCAAGTTAACAACCACAGGATGTCTTTCGTGCATTGGAAACAGCTTCATTACTACTAATATAGCGCCCCATTTGATACTATTATCACCAGCAACACCGAAAACAGCCATACCGCTCCCTTTATTTACATACATGCAAATATATTTAATGGATTTGACTGAATTACAATACTCCACATTTATATGAGCATTGAATATTTTCGATAATAATGGACAATACGGAACCACACAACGATTATCAACTTCAACGTCCTGGTTACGCATTCTAATGGTTGCCGTTTTGCCATTATCATTAGGTGATCTACATCGATACAACGGATATCCGTCATTGCCGGTTATTGTGTCTGAAGTCAGTTGCCTTGGGTATCGTTTCGAACACTTTCCATCAATCATACATGGCGAATTCATATTTAGTTCACCGCACGGACCATGTATCATGTTTTTAACGACAACGTGAAATAACTCAGGATCAACAGTTTGATCAGGAATTTCAGCTGATATAACGTTATCGATTTGATCCGGAGTTATTTTATGTACCAGCCAAATTAATATATGTGCGTGCGGCAATCCCCTTTTTTGCCATTCGATGGAGTACATATGGCAACGCACCTCTCCAAATACACATAATTTCACAATCAATTTTTGCCGAAAAACACGTGCTGTAATGTCATGACGATCAGTTGTCGACTGTCCTTCAAATAAATTGTTTTTGATGTCATCCCACTGCGGATTACATGTAAATGTAATGAACGGATCCGGTCGACCGTATTTTCGTACATAAGACATTGCGTCTTGTGCATATTCGTTCATATGCCGTGGGCTATCAATATACGAAGATGGCAATATAGTTAAACGTCCGATGTCATTAACATTAGCATCATTCGCTATCGCATCTTGCAAATGAATATATTCTTCGGATCTTAATTTTGCTTGATTGAAATGAATAAAATTAAGACGTTCAGTTTCTATTTTGGCATACATATCAACGATGTACTGATGATATAGTTTACCACATCTCAAGATATAATTTTGTTCTTGTGGACGAACCATCAATCGATACGAATAAAAATTCATGGCACTAACTTTTTTCTGTACATGTAGACTTAAAAATAAGTGCAAAATGTGACTTTAGAAAATTATACAAATGAAATGTCAACACACTGAAAGTAGGTCAATTATTTACCTGTTCGTGGATCAATCATTGGTATATTGATATGGTAGCCATCGTCACCTTTCCAATGCAATATTGGGTATTGTAATGCATCGTAACTACGATGAAGTTCCGAAACACGTTGCAATTGCTCATTTCTGCGATGAAGTACAATATCACGGGATTGAAACTGATCACCATGAATTACAATTGCAACCTCATCAATTGTCGGTGCATTGAATCGCCTTGCATGCTCTCCAAAAGGTGTTCTATCAGCCCTTATTACGATTTTGTGATTATCAGATGTCATACGATCGAGAGCAATTTTGAACAATTGAACTAATGCGTTATGCTGATGGAAAAGCCTTTGTAGCTCACGAATAATTTCTCGTCTTGTATTCGAAACAATTGCACAACGTTGATCCAATTCACGATTTTCATCACCAATAAAATAAATTTGCAAAAATTGATGATCAGCGTCGGGGTATGGCAATAACGAACCAGCTTGATGAAAAATCTGGCCCTGAATCTGTAACATGTATGCAATTTTAGGTAGATGTTGGATCAGAATTTTTAAAACTATTGAATACTTTATGATTCAGATTGATATAAACATGGGACAATCCTGTTGAAGTATTTACCTTAAACCTCGGCATAAAATTATCTCTAATAATTTTAGTAGCACCAAAAGAAGTCATTTGAAATGCCGAATTGTATTGTTGAATATGACTCGAAAAGTGCTTCGACGTTTGAGATGTCCCAAAAATAAATGAATACAATGGTTCGGGTGGAGTTTCTAATGCTGGCAATCTCACTTTGCCATTAGCACAACACATGCCGGGCGTTTCACCTGGAAAGTTAGCCGCATCACAATGTGGACATATTGCGTCCATCATTCCAATGTATCCGTACATACTATAATCAATCTGACTGTTGTAATTAAAAGCAGCACGCATCATTTCAGCCAAAACAGCACGACGTATTCGTGATCGCCGTGCAAGATTCAGTACAGGTACAGGGTCAACAGATCTATTTCGTGCATTACGTTCACGCTGCGATGCATTAGCTTGTGCGCGTTCATCTGCAGTCTGTGATCGTCTTAGTAATGCCACATCATTTGCATTACGCGTTCGCCGACCTATATTTACTCTTCTGGCTCGTGGCATTTTTCCTTCATATAAAAATGAATAAATCAAATTAAAAACAGATTGCTACATTAATAGTGGTGTATCAGTATTTATACATGTGCGTATATGTGTGTATGGAAATATATATGACTGCATACGTCAATGTATATAAAAATGTCATTTTTAAATCGACTTGCTTCCATCTGTTACAAAAGAATAAAACACCCGTATGCACACAATATGTTTACATACATGTAATTCAATTCAACAGTTCAAATCTTACCGTTTGTGTAAATGCATTTGACAATTTAATTCAAATAAAGCCTGTAAACGATATGAAACACCGACGGCTCGCTAAAAACTGAGAAAAGTACACGCACACATATACATAGTACATTTGAACAATTCAAGACTCACCGTTTGTATGAATGCACTCAACAATATGTTTAAAAATATAAACACAAAGCAATAATTATCGCTGACAATTTTCTTTAATCGAAGCACGTCCAAAATGAAATGACCGCATGAATGACATAACAACATGCTTGCCTGTCAACACTGAAAAAAGTTTCAATTTGACAGCAAAATCCCCATTAACAAAATGATCCGCCATTTATTGAATCCATTTGTTACAAAAAATGTGATAAATAAAGAACCGCTCGGCCGATTTTGTGCAAACTTCACATAAACCATCTACTAAATAGTCCGAACAAAGCCTAAACATTTGGTATGGATAGGTGAGCCCGTTATTGAGTTATAAAATTACAACGAAAAGTGGCATTGATTTTTATATATATAGATAAGATTGTTTCTTTCAATCCTTCTGCTAGTGATTTTCAGTTATAATTATAGCTACGTGATCTCTTATGCATGTAGTGATTGAAACTTCTACGAATAAGTCTAGTTTATTAGTGACTATGAGCTCCAATGGGCCTTCAAAGCCGTCAAGGCACCGCGTTAGCTCAAATATGAATATTTCGAGAAGTTAGTAAAAGAAATTGAACAGAATGATGTGACAATCGCTTTAGTTTCGTGGAATTAATACAGTCGATAAAGGGCAGGTTAAAGATAGCAATAAAAATTACTGGATAATCAATAAATCATCAAACTATATTATTTATGTTAATTCGTCTGAGGTCAGTTTGTTATCAACGCTAACCACACATAAGAATCTGAACCTTAATTATTCCTAAGGGTCAAATCTGATGAATTATGGTAATCCGACGCAAGGAAACTGACGATTCCATACAATACTGTTTTGATTTGCGTTTCCTAACGGACACAATTTTCCATGAATCGGCTAGCTTTATTAGATGTTCGACAACCATTTAACCCCATTTAACACCTCATCTTCCATAAATACCTGTCAATCTCCTCTGTCCTTAAACATACCCTAATAATTCTGTTGCAGTCATCAGACACAACAAAATTACAATATAATTCTGGCTACTACGGAGAACTTTTCTAACGGATATTGGATATTACTTTCAGGCTTTTTTTGTATGGATGGATATTTTAGAAGAGTTATGAGTGTTACGTGAAACGGAAACAAGGACCATGATCCCGAACTAGCACACAATTTCAGGCGTAAGGTGGTGACAAAATTTTATTTCATAGGTCAAGATGTCAGGGATTGGAATAAATTCCCGAGGAAAATTAAAAATACTTTTCTTGAAGCATTTAAGACAGAAATGTGAAAATGCGAAAATAAGTGAGTAGAGGAATTGCCACCGAAGCGAGTGCTTCACAACAATTGAATTAATTTAAAATCGGGCATACCTGGAAGAATTATTATTTTTTTTTTTTTCTGATGAATATATTCCCTAACAATGGTAACCACTTGGACACCTATTGAAGCAATACCATCAACAACAACTTTTATGAACTTCAAAGATTTTAGCTAGACTACCGTCTCATATTTAGTATCATAAGGAATAATTTCCAATTGTGTATCCTTTTACATTTTCTTTATTGATATTTCTCGTAATAAATTCCTTAATTACTTCTCTTTTTATCCATAATATAATCTAATTACCACTTTGTTACTTTTTGCCAGTTCTTTCATTAATTTTACTATTTCTTGCTTTCTGTTGTACATTTTTTATTAATTTATTCTATTCGATATAAATATTTATTAAATTTTCCTCAAGCAGCATCGTCCATCACATATCAATATAACTACGATAGCAGCACGTTCCACTCTTCACACTGTTAAGAGCTTACAACTACAATACTGTAACAAGATACTACTATCTTTCTTTGCCATAACTTACTATAAGAAGAGTGTTAATAATATTTGTTTCATCTCAAAGCAACTCCATACATTGTGGTTGGCTTGGTTCCTTAGGGCTTCTGATTTTTTTTTTCAATAGAACATGAAAATCATTATACTCAAGTACAGTCCTCATTTTATTAATTCCATTTGACTGGTTGTTTGAGGTACCATCTCACCATAGAAAATTCAAACCATATTATTTATGAACCGGGCATCCTGATTTCTGGTTTTAAGCTGCTTTCTCTGGTATAAAGTTGGTACGGTCCTGTTTCTGCTTAAATAATTTCACCAATAGTATAATACAGGACATTTTCTCACGGGTGTCAAAAAATATTTTTCTCACTTGTTGCAGATCGTAAACAATATCTTAACCACGGGGGAGACAAATTATTCATTTTTATGCTAAATCTTAAGCAAAAAATGAATAAATCCCTTTATGAATTGCCACCGCATGTAAATCGTAGAACCCGTAAAAATTCAATGATCTTCATGAGTTTTAATGACTAGCACGTGGACTCCTACAACAGCCTTTTCTAGATAGAATCACATTATAAAGGACATTTAAAAAGAACTTCATAAGTATGCAGCAATTTACTCACCTTGCTTATTGAGTAGAGTAACTGCGCCTACGAATAACCTCTATGATGACTTCATGCCCAGACCAAACTGCGTCTCCGTCTGTTGGTTACTCTTCTCTCAGTTTAGTTCTGAATAAAGGATATTACAGAACAAATAACATGAATCAGTGACATGTTAATATCTACACTGCAGGTTATGGACACGTTGCAGTTTGCTTCCTTAAACGTAACGAATGAGTGTTTCAAAACAGGTATGTAAGTATCAAGTATTTCGATTAAACAGCATGAACCAAACAGGCCTGCCATGTCTCAAAATAAGTTTTTCTTGCTTTAAACAAGCTCTCTGCTTCCTTACTTCGACTATCACTAATTTTACCTTACAGAAATCTCAACTTTTTTCTTACGAGTAACCAAAGGTAGTTAGAAAGCAAACTATTATATAAAGTCACGTGCAAAAACAGTTACAGGTAAGTACTGAAAACTTCAAAACGACACAAGTTGAAGAATTTCCTTTATTATTCCCAAGGTAACTGCTCTGGGATGTTTTAAGAATCTATCAATTGTCACTATCACTAAATGTAGATCTCCTTCCTCACTTTCCATCTTTTAGTACATGAAAAATACAGCGTACGGCCAGAATATATTATATACTAGCATTTGCCCGCTGCTTCACGCGCGCGTGCCTTGGCAGGTGTAGAAATTATTTAACGATTTTATTCTCTTATCAGACATTAACGTGGAAAGGCATGAACTGTTAATGTATTCTGAATAGTTTCGTTTGTTTCGGTTAATACGTTAGGTTCGGTTGCAGACGATGTTGTCGGTCTATTTCACTCTCATTTAGCCGATTTCGGCGACATCTTTTAGCTGCAGAAGTTGACCCCGACAGATTAGATTTCTTTCGCAAGGGCATATCATAAACTTTTATACTTACCCAACTCACAGCACTAACAATTAAAACGTTTTCACAGCTGCAATTATCACTATGCGTGAACTTTGGCTGCGAGTATATAGATGAGCATAAACTTGGTTACAATATAGAATATCTGTAGTAGTAATAAATAATATTATTTCTGAAAGCAATATTTAACTCAGCTAAAACATAATATTTTTAAATGCTGATATGGAGGATTCCACGTTAACCGTGGTACCGAAAATTTAAATGGATATATAACAATTGTAACGTTAAGAAAGCTGATATTATCATTATGTGTAATTTTTTTTGGCGATTTTATGTGTTAACTTTGCCTGGGGTTCTATAGCTAGGTATAAGCTTTGTTAAGGATGTATCTGTGGATATAATGAAAAATATTGTTTCCATGATACTTAACTAAAAAAAGTTTATTTTTAAATGTGGATACCGAGGATTGCAACATAACCGCGGTGCCATAAATTTATGTAAATATAGCAGTAATCTACGACTTAGTCCTCTTGGAAGTGTGCTGAGATATAAAAATTCGTTACCAATAATCACAGCATCTCAATTTTTCTGATTTTTTTTTTTTTTTTTATTTTTTGTTGTTTGGATATTGGTTTTATTTTATGTTGATACACCATCAATTATTCCTGCTTTAAAATAGAAATTTACGTGAATTGGAGCTACTCTTGATTTCAAATCGTCGTATCATTACTGTCATTATTTCAGTCAGATATAATTAATCCAAAAATGTCGAGATGTTATCATGGTACAGTTTAATTTAATTTAATTGCAATGGAGCACAGGCTCCGGTGGCAATATCCCTACACACACATCTTCCTCCTATCCTGCACCCACCTACATTTACCCTCTACAAATTTTATCTTTAAATTCCTTCAAAGTTTTCGGTAAATTATTCATCATTTCTCTTGGTAACTCATTCCAATCCCTGACACCCTTACCTAAAAAAGAGAATCTTCCCACACCCTTGTGCCTGAAATCGAGTGCCAGCTTGTGGTCATGGTCATCTTTTCCCTTCCATGCACTACTTTTCATACCTATTGCAATATCTTTCCATGCCTCATCACCAGTATATGCCCTGTACACTCCCATGACCCTCCTCATCCTCCTCCTGTCTTGCAATGAATCCCATTCCAGCTCCTTTATCATATCCGTCACTGATTGCATTTTTGCGATAATTTATGTAGTAACGTGCATGTAACTGAAACAATTATTTCTGAGTGGCAACATTATGGCAAGTGGTGAATCGCTTGAAATGCAACCTGACAGCTGATATGATGCTTTGTTATAGGCCTAAGAGACGATGCCTGCAGCTTTATAATCTACGCGGTGTAGCATTAGGATATGAAACATTTTTAATTTAAGTTTCTTTCAATATTGCCGTATTTTCTATGTAATTATTTCAGTCGCGAAACAACAGCCTGGACCAGATGACAATTGACTCGTTTTGTTTAGCATCAGGCATAACGGGTTTAGTTTTAAAATTTACGCGGTGTAGAATAGAATTTTAGGATGCCTAGTTATATTTGAAATAAAAATTCGTTAGCAATAATCACAGCATCTCAATTTTTTCTGATTTATTTATTTTTTTGCTGTTTAGATATTGGTTTTTATTTTATGTTGATACACCATCAATTATTCCTGCTTTAAAATAGAAATTTACGTGAATTGGAGTTAATCTTGGTTTCAAATCGTCGTATCATTATTGTCATTATTTCAGTCAGATATAATTAATTCAAAAATGTACTAATGTGCATGTAACTCAAGCAATTATTTCTGAGTGGCAAAATTATCGCAAGTTGTAAATCGATTGAAATGCAACCTGGACAGTGGTGACAGCTGATATGCTTTGTTATAGGCCAAAGGGACGATGCTTTTAGCTTTATAATTTACGCGGTGTAGCATTAGGATATGAAAAAAAAATTATTTGAGTTTCTTTCAATTTATCCGTATTTTCTATGTAATTATTTGAGTCACATGTACCTGAATTTTCGGATGCCTAGTTATAGCCACGAGACAAATTAATCGAATAAAGTACTTCCAAATATGTGCAATTCATTATGAAAGAAGTATGTTTTATTACTTGCTGATATTTATAATAGCTGTTTTTCAGACATCGCTCTTCGAGAAAAAACTGAATTTCGTATTAAGTATTGGCTTATTGTGGCTGTATTGTACAGCGTTCACTTAGCAATTTTGTTCCAGAGACAAACTGTATAACAGTCTACCAGAGACAATACATGTCTTCAATATTAGCAATATAACTTTTTCGTAATTCAACAGACCTGTTACGATTCAAGTAAATGCTGATTATACCTGATTCACGTATTCTTTTTATTTTGAAGTACTGCGGTCCGGAAAAATGAATCGCAGAAGTAAAAAAAAAAAAAAGGGAAATCCTAAATTTTGACAGGTCTCTTTATGAAAGGAGTGACCGTCTGAATGTGTATAATTATCTGTGGTCTACAGTTTCACATTTCTGAAGTTTTTTACTGACTTGCTTCTTCCCATGGTACAAATTAGTCGTTAGCTACTTCTGCAGATGTTGATCAGCAACATTAGCTTTAAAAATTTGGAAACACCATGCAAATTGATGCGGTAGTTTTTGCGTTATTAGAGATCAAGCCTCACTACAAACGCAGCTTGCTTACAGATTTATAATAGTATATATATATATATATATATATATATATATATATATATATATATATATATATATATATATATATATATATAAGATCCTCTAACAGGAGCGATCAACACTATAAAGGAAAAAAAGTATCCAGCCTTCCTTTACAGCTAATGGCGAATCATAGAAGAGATAAATGTTACGAAGAATTGTGCCGTAAAATGTTCTGTCTGAGCTCGAGGGGGCCATTGTGCCTGGAGGTTATAAATTAGTACTGAGCAAGTACGACCTTTATCTCAGTGTTTTGGTAGCAATGAGACAGTTGCAGCCACCACTTCTCGACGGAAGTAGGCGCGTCTCTGACTGCGTGACCCATCTGTTCTCGTTAGGTAGCAATCAGAGTGTAGGCGACCGGATACAGAACATCGATCGTTCGATTTCCGCTTCTGTTTCCAGTAACTTCGTGTTATTTTGTATCAGACCTTCCCCACGCACGAGAGAGGAAACACTGCGATCCGTAGGCCGTATCATTCAGCTAATTTGCTGGAGACCCCATTCGTCACTTATTACTCTAACAAATAAGATGGTAAATAGTGTTTGGGGTTCCGCACTAATAGGGTAACACAACCATACTTGTGTCGCTTCCCTGTCTGTCCGTTCGACTATCCCTCAGCCTCCAGCTAGTAAACTAAATAAGATTCAGATTTGAAAATGTTATGTGTTTCGTTAAACTAAAACCAAATATCATATTTTAAATTTGTAAAATTATATTTTAGAGTGTTTCGTAGTGGGTCAGGATTTCGAAAGAACATGTGTTCAAATTACCGCCCGTCAACCAGATTTGGGTTTTCCATGGTTTCCTGAAATCACTCCACGTGTTTGTCGGGATGGTTCCCTCAAACGGCCTGTCCTTTCCCGCATCTAATGACCTCGATTTTACAGTAGTTTATATATCTTCAGGGTTCTGTAGGAAGTAAATGTTCGAATTCAATACAAAATATTTTGTTGAAAACTTTATAGTGATTCTACAATGTGAAAAGGACTGAAATTGCTAATATCTTCAAAGAAAGTTTTGTTACTTTCTTCCAGTCATGATTTCTGGTTTCCTGTTGGTAATTGAAGAACTGTATTTTTTAAACAGCTTAACGTCTCTTAACAACGAGGTCTTTAGAGACGGGAAAGGATTGGGGGGGGAGGTGGCAAGGAAGGAATTCGACCATGGCCTTTTAAAGGAAGCATCCCGGCATTTGCCTGGAGTGATTTGGGAAACGATGGAAAAGCCAAATCTGGATGCCCGGATGGGGATTCGAACCGGCGTCCTCCCGAATGCGAGGCGAGAACTCTAACCGTTACACCACCACTCTCGGTGAATTGAAGAACTAAATGTAACATAAACCTGTCGACATGTACATAGAATATTTCATGAATGTGTATGAATTCACAAAGTCAGGGTCTCGAATAAATTACTGAGAAATGTACTAAAAAATTTGCCATAAGCAGTGAAAGTATTTATAATGTGTACTTTGCCACGGGGAAATGAGAGACATCACAATAAAGAATTATAAAAAATCGTTAGTAACGACAGAAGACTGTAGTGCGTGAGGGTATCAAGAACAATTTGTGTTTACTCATGTCGTAGAATAGATACTCGTTCGAGAACTTGCCAATACCATGCTGAGTCCTGAAAAGTGTGTGCAGTAGAACTGTATTGCTAGCTTGGAACCATAATTCCATATTCTTTGTAAAGAGAAATTAGTAAAGATAACGTAACTCCATTGCCCATAACAACTTTAACAACACTTCATTCTACGATATTCTAACCGTTAATCAAGGATTAATCCACTTACTTCCAGCTCATTTTGAGACCTATTTTTTACACTGATAAAATTAGGCTGCATTTGCAGCTTTTTACTTCAAATTAAATTTCAGTGCGCTTAAGATGAGATTTATTATATCTTTCTAAGTCAACTTTACGAATTCCGTAGTAGGCAACCTGCACCACTACAGATATTTGATTTTTTTTTTAACTGCTTTACGTCTCTCTAACAGCGAGGTCTTTAGAGACGGGAAAGGATGGGAGCAAGGAATGGGAAGGAATTCGGCCATGGCCTTTTTAAGGAAGCATTTGCCTGGAGTGATTTGGGAAACCATGGAAAACCCAAATCTGGATGCCCGGACGGGGATTCGAATGCGAGCAGATATTTGAGACGGGTTGATTCCGATGCAGTGTGTCCAAACTCGAACTCTCGGATCCATAATGATACTCTCCGGTTTGAAAAGATGAACTGTGTGAAATTGGTCAAAATCGGTGGGGCGATGTGGTTTTGTTGGAGGAAAGAACAATCAGATTTTGAGTTTTGTTTGTATCTCCGTCTGCAATCTTCTAACAATTATTTGGAATATGTAGTGTTGGTTATTAGGGAACTCGGAGAGGATGTTTGCTATTTGAGACACTGTATTTAGCTGATTTTTATTCCTAAATATATCTTCACCAGTAACATATTGATTAACCCATAGTGTGACTTAATCTGGACGCTGTGTGAAACTGCGTTTATTGGAGAGAGTTTTAAGAGGGCAGAGGACTGGGATGCAAGGCATTGGTTTTGATCTGGCTACTATGAGGCTAACGTTACGGTATCAGACACTACAGTTGGAGTGTGTGCAGGAGAAAGAGGCTAGATTTGTTTGTGGAAACCCACTAACTGATACGATAAAGAAGATGTGTTCGGACTTAATGGAAGGTAAAAGGCCGGTGAACTGAGAGACGTAAAAGAAGTAAACATTTGACCTATAATGCCAAATAGCTGTGTATGGAAACAGCCACATTGGTGTAAGCTCCATCACAATTGATTAACTAGTTACAATAATAACAGCAAGTCCCCTTTCTCCGCTATGATTGCCGAGTTAGGTTAAGTTGTCACGATAGTTGCAGATCGAACGGAAGATTCAAATTCTTTCACTTCAGAGACCGAACCAATCTTCTGGATTTCACAGAAAATAATGCCGTACTTACATTTGCTTTTTAGAGGGCACTTCCAGTTCCTATACTAATTCCAAAGGCACAAAGAAATCTGGTCGCTTCTCTGATCAATGGAATGATAACAGCGATGAGCTAACTACCTCACTCGCTTTTTGATGGTGTCTTTTTGTCCGACCAATCGGAAGCGGCAGACGTGTTGGCACCTCCGCTCCGGACGACGCCAGTTAGTAGTATAATTATTTTTAATGACGTCGGCAGCGCAGTTTTGGCCTTTCTGTTCACCGGGCGAGTGCGGAACAATGCGTCCAGCAGCCTTTGTCGCGAGAAGGAACTGCTGCCTTAGCGCCGCGCTGAGAGGGCACAAAAATAGTTTTTAAAAACTGGAGGAAGCATTTGATGTCGGAGAGATTTGTATTGTCTTCTGGATTTAAAATATTTTAAACGGTATTCATACTTTTAATATATTGTGAATATTAACCGCTGTTAATTTGAAGCAGAAGTCTAGTAGAATTTTTGAGGGTGGTTCTAAAATTCGTCAAAGAACGTTACCACACTTCTTGGCGATAAACTCAGGTCTGTTACAGATATGTATAGTTAGACTAGGAAACACACTGATGATGTAAAGTGTAAGTATGAAAAAGTAGCACAATATGGCTAATTACCATAATATGCCCAACCATAGTTTTCGTTGTCACAAAAGACTTTGCTTGTCGTAATTTGCGTGTTATAAGTGCGAAACAGCCCGCTAGAGTGGCGGCCTCGTGTATGTAGGATAACTGGTTTAAATCCGAGCCCAAGGATGGTTTGTTCCAATTACGTTTTGTGTTCGTCGCATATTGTATATCCGGTACATAATACCTATCATTCGTTTTTTTTTTTTTTTTTGTTTTTTTGTTGCTATTATCATTCTCTCGACTACTTTGATGCATTACCCCAGCTCGTCCTATCTTGCGCGAACCTCTTGATCTCAGCATATCCTGTATAACCCACATCTTCAATTATCTGCTTCATATATTCTAATCTTTGTCTGTCTGTATAGGTCTTACCTTCATTTTTTCTCTCCACTAGTAAATTAACCAATACCGCATGCCTTGAAATGTGACCCACCAGCATGTCTCTTCGTTCTGTAAGACTCTTCCACAATTTTCTTTTCTCAGCCATCATTTCAAACATGCGTTTATTTCGTATTTTATCTGTCCACTTAATTTTTCAGCATCCTTCTATAACACCACATTTCAAATGTTCAGCGATAAATAAACTCGGAGAATAGAAATATAAGAAGTTGCTACTTGTGTAGTCTAAAAGGAAAAATGTCTGCTTTTAGGGAAAAATAAAAATGCACATCTAATATCTGAGTCTAGTTGCAAGACTATATTGAATAATCTTGAGCTTGCCACTGCGCCTAGAAGTACCACAAGAACCGATGTATAGAGTCCTATAGCATTGATTAGTGTGGTATAATCTCCTTCCTTCTCTCATATAAAGTGTTTTTTTTTTCAACTGCTTAACGTCTCTTAACAGCGAGGTCTTCAGAGACGGGTAAAGATTGGGGGGGGGGCAAGGAATGAGAAGGAATTTGGCCATGGCCTTTTGAAGGAAGCATCCCGGCATTTGCCTGGAGTGATTTGGGAAACCATGGAAAGCCCAAATCAGGATGCCCGGACGGGTATTGGAACCGGCGTCCTCCCGACTGGGAGGCGAGAACGCTAACCGTTACACCACCACCATAGGTCTCATATAAAGAGTACTCTTAAGGACATCTTCTGCCGGATAAATGGACACACCGAGCGGGGCGGTGTAACGGTTAGCGTTGTCGCCTCTCATTCGGGAGGACGGCGGTTCGAATCCCTGTCCGGGCATCCAGATTTGGGTTTTCCATGGTTTCTTCAAATCACTCCAGGCAAATGCCGGGATACTTCCTTCAAAAGGCCATGGCCGAATTCCTTCCCATTCCTTGCCCCCATCCTTTCCCGTCTCTAAAAGACCTCGATGTTAAAAAGAGACGTAAAGCAGTTAAAAAATAAATAAATAAATGGACAGAAGCGTGAGCTGCATACTTTATGGACTAAATTAATGATTATTCAAGTTCTTTATGGTCGTTTCAATTCAAAATTAATCTTGTGAAAATTTTAAATTAATATAAAAAAACCGGCTTGACAGTGAATCCACATGAAAATCGTATATTCATTGATTCAGTAATATTTTTATTGTAAGGGGAGTATTGATTGTATGAATAACACAAATGAATAAGACACACGAATTGTAACGAGGACCATTTTAATAAATATCCCAGACCACATCTAATAGGCGTAATCGAACATTTAGTCAACCACAACTAACATTAGGTTTATGTTAAGACGAAACGAATAAAAAATAAAATAAAAATTTGAGTGTCGCCTGTAGGTTCGAAAAGAAACAATCAGTATGCTGCAATTTTTTGGTGATGATCTACTGTTACTATGTTAGGGTGAGAATGCTAAGAATTTTAGAATGTGAATTGTTCCCTATTTATTTCTGTATGATCCAGAATCGCTTTCGTATGTAAGGGAAGCGATTCTGGATCATACAGTAATAAAGATTTAAAACTATTTTTAAACAAAGTTCGTTAACAATTCACATGACATATTTCGTCACTGGATACGAATAATGAAAACTGGGTTTATAATCCAACTGAGTCTTTTAATCAAGATGTTAAATAATTTATTGAATCTAAAAATGAGTTTTATTTCTATTCATTCAAATTATGAAAGAAATAACTGATTGTACTGTTGTCAGATTAGAGAAAGTTTATGATTCTTAAGGGCTATGAACTGAGAGGAACGTCTTTGCAAATGTTCCCATCTCTAACGAATTTTTACCGTTTTTTTGGTGGACGTGGCGTATAAGCGAGGTCAAGGAGACAGCCTCGCTCCGTGCGGTTTTCCGGCCTCTTGTGGCTGTACAGTGGACGGTAACCACGGATATATCACCCGCGTCTCATATTATCCAGCCCAAGGGATCAGACGTGGTTGAAGTTCACTTGAAGGTGTGCCAGATAAAGTGTCTACTGGTCGTTTCTTCCCACCCTGAGAAAATTCTGTTGGCCTCTTCTTGCGAAAGTATCACGGTCATTCCGCCTATTGCAGCAATGCGAGCGAAGCCGTCGTCTACCGACAGGCTGCCTCATGGAAAATAAATACAAGGGTTTATAACATTGTCAGCAAACGTCGTCATTCACTCAACTCCCACTAGCGCCTGTTGTGTACGTTACTTTGCTAGGAAATTGCATAAAAAACTATGTTGGCCGGCCGCCCCAAGCTAACGGTGGATGCCGAATCGTCCTTCTCGAATAAAATCCTATAGTATTTCCGAAACGGGCCTCAACTGAAAGCGAGCTCCGAGCCATTTATGATGGGCAATAAATCCATAGCCCTTAAAAGTCAGATCGAGCAGGCATTTCACTCGCCAACTAACGGTCTCGCCAACACTGCCGGAATTGTTAAAAAAAAAATCTCGCACAAGGGCACTTTGATTTGTCGACACCCTGGGCAGGCATGAAATAAACTGTGTTCTCACTCTGTACCTCAGAACGCGTTACAAACGTAATGAAAAGAGCGGCAGAAATGTGAACAATGACATTAAGTTAACTAAAATAATCTGATCAAATTAATTTAAGAAATAAGAGAATTCTGTAAAAAAAAAATTGCAGCTGATACTACAGCGATAATATCAAAAGTAGATTAACTGTAGAAAATGGACCATCTTCAAAAGAAGAAATGTTCTAGAATCAAACATAGTTATGGCTTGGAAATAACTGGCTAAAACGTAAATTGAAACATTTGATACAAGGTGCCATAAAAAGGTGTTTGAAATTAGGCGGACACGTGAGGTATGAAAAGAAGTACATTCTAAAAGTATTTTTTTTTTAACTTACGGCTTTACGCCTTGTCGACGTCGAGATAATTAGAGGCAAAATTGAACTGGGAACAAGGAAGGGAAGGAATTCGGCCATGGCCTTTTGAAGGAAGCATCCCGGCATTCGCCTGGAGTGATTTTGGGAAACCATAGAAAACCAAAAGCTGGAGACCAGGACGGGGATTCGAACCGGCGTCCTCCCGAATGCGAGGCCAGAACGCTATCCGCTCACCCACCACGCTAAGCGTTCTAAATGTGATGTGTGAAATCTTTTTCTCGCGGCGATGACATCTTCAGGCACAGCATTTTTTTCGGCAATGCAGTTAGATGTTCCGATTGGGATACGTTGATTGAGAGTTATGGACATCACCACAAATGTTCCATTGTTTGGATCTTGGCACACAAACATGTGGTACCTGGTTGCTCTCCCAGGTGTTCCGATCAAGGAAGAGTTTCTCAGCAGACCGTCTTTCGGTTAGACGCAGTCTGTGTTACGTTCCACTGTGATGTCAGTGGCGTCGAGGTGCATAACAAGCTCAGTCGTACAGCTGGTCTCGATGACGTTGGTGCGGGACCACGTAGAGCAGGATTTCTCAACATGGGGAGGCGTAAGAGGTTTTGAGGTGAGGCATGGCGTCTTAAGGAGTAAAACATGCACATATTTAATATTTGAGAAAAAGAACAAATGATGAAATTGTTGTATTTGTTTACTAATATATTTAATAAAATTTTATACAACAATTTTTTTTGTTTTAACCTAAAATAAATTTGTTTTGTATTTCAATATAATACGATGGTCTAAAGGGGGACGGGGGAGGCACATGCCCTAAAACGATGATGAAGAAAATCTTCACGGGTAACTGACCGAGTTGGTCACTTGGCAATGGCGGCAGAGTCAATGGCGCTATCGAAGGACTAACTCGGCTAGTTACTCGAGAAAATTTCTCCATCTTCTCATCATTTTAGGGCGAGAAAACTTCCAGTCTTCCAGTCTTACATGATGAGAAGATGTTGATGGTGTCTGGTGTCAGTAGTGTTCTCAGGAGAGAGCTAGCGTGGATTTCCCCATGACGTCATAGAGGTGGGGTGGGGACCTCCCTCCCCTCCAGGCCCCGGCGCGCCGCTACCTGTCAACCGCACGGCTTGTCATCACCGCTGACCTTAATTTGCACGACTATTTCTGGGATGTACCGCTAACCTATGACGCGACAGCAAGGACACTTAATCTAAGTATTTCTGACACAACTCTCCCGCAGGCGAACAGTGGAAGTATCACACGCCATTTTATTTTCAGCGCACAATTAGCGACGTCACAGGACACCGCTATCAAGAATAACATTAGGAAATCCGCTTGCTTGCTGTTAACGTTCGTTATGAAATTTCTTCCTAGTATTTTGTCATGTGTTATTGATATATTGAAGTATTTTAATTCTTTGATTGTTAAATTACCATAAATTAAATTCAAAAATTATTTATTTTCATAGTTTTTGGGCAAAACTTATTGTTTCCTTCTGCAAATACTATTACTTGGCACCAATAAGTCCTTACTTGAAAATCCCCCCCCCCCCTCATCTCTTTCTTATACCTCATACACATTTTGTAAGGTCATTTCCTTCTATGGATCTAACAGCCAATTGTCTTATTGCTCTTAACATCACATTTAATGGAATTTTCGGTGATATTTATTGGCTATTTATTTCATCCCAACATCCTCATTACCAATATGTTACTTATACACTCACAGAGCTCTATTTCATCTGCTTCATGTCTTTCAATGATACCCAATGCGACTCTTGTGATATGGCACTTATAAACTATGTTCTCTCTCCATTTCTAGTATTTCATACTCGTGATAAGGGTACAAAACTATCCCATCTTACGCAAGGAATATACTAAATTGCGCGGTAGGGGTTTAGTTAAATAAAAAAATAAAAAATTTATTGGTAAATCATACAGATTTATTGAAATACATTTTATTGGATAATAATACATCATTCAGTACTTATAGTTTTATTTCATGTGCTTCATAGGCCTTTCTTGCCTCTACATATTGCCCCCCCCCTTTTTTTACCTACAGTAGTCAGCACCGAGCGTGGTGGGTGAGCTTTCGGAAGGACATGTGTTCGAATGTACGTCAGGCCATCATGATTTCGGTTTTCCATGGTTTCCTGAAATCACTCCTAGAAAAAGCTTGATATGCTGGAAATACTGGAATTTTGGAGTTAACTTGGGTATATTGTTTCTCACGAAAACTGTCTCTTGGAAGTAATGTGTAATTATACACCAATGCATTCACATTCGTTTTATTAGTTACTATGTGGGGAAATATGGCTGATTCCGTATTGCTCGTTAATTAGCATACACCTTCTTTAACATTAAGGACGTTACATTTGCCGGGCATCCAAGTATGGCACGCAATATTATTTTCAGCGCAAAAGAATACATATGGTAATCACACAATTCTATTGACTGCTTTGTTATATGAGCCTAATTTTTTTCTGAACATGCAGCATACGCTATTTCGAGCGTATTATTACGGATTTTCTGGCGTGGAATGTGCGCGTCATGTTATACACTGCTAGCTGGTACAAATGATAGATCCCTCAGCAATCGTTATTACCAAACCTATAATTTTCTTCCTAGGACCTTCGAGGAGCATTTTTTTCATGTCTAATTGATATTTCGAATCATTATAATTCGTTAGTCGTTTAGTTACCATAAAATTAACTTCTAAAACATATTGTTGCCTTCTGTAAACAGTATTATTGGTTCAAATAACGAGTCCTGTTCGTTGTACATTATGTAAGGTCATTTATTTGTAGCTGCCATTTTTTTTATACCCACTCCACGTTGTCTTATTACCTCAACACGCCTTTTGTGATATGTCAGTTTTAAACGCTGTTCTCTTTTTATTTCTAGTATTTCATACTCGTAATAAAAATACTATACTAATCCATCATACTCAAGGAATATAAAAAAAAATTATTGGGTAGGGGATTCGTTAAATAAAAAACATAATTTCTTGATAAATGTTACAGATTTATTGAAATTTTAAAATACATTTTATTGCAATATAATACATCATTCAATACTTATGATTCCATGTGTATCATAGGCCTCTCTTGCATTTACATCCTGCCCCCTTTTTTAACCTGAGTCTTCACTTAATATCCATTTATTGCCTTACACGTTATGAAATTCCATGCCAAAGCATGTATATCTTTAAACGTTGCTAATGTTTATGAGATGAAAAATGTATTTATGTGGGTGACACATACTCTCTGTCACACATTGCTGTGAATAACATAGACATGCAACTTACGGTTGTATCTCAAACTCGAATGTCACGAGGGAAGAAAGAATTCGTATAAACATCAAATCTCGACAGTGGCTCAGTGGTTAAGGCGTCTGACCGGAGATAGAAAGGTCCTCGGTTCGAATCCCTGTCTGGGCGGTGATTTTCATAAGCCCTTAACCCACCTTCACCTCTGGTACAGAACGCTACTGTGGCTCGGATTCCACGTTAAACTGATAACTACTCTGTGGTTGTGTACACTTTCAAAAGCAAAGATTCAAAACAGACGAAGGCCTAACGTGACCTAAACGAGCATTCATACTGCATTGAGGGGGGAGAGCAAACAGTCAGCCAGTCGGATGAACAATTTTAATATTACAATCGTCTCTAGTCTCTGTTGCTCTATACATAAAAAACACACCAGCACTCATTAAAGGATAAGTTTTAGGAAGGATTTGGGTAGGTATAAGGCAAATGGATGTAGGTATGGGCACTGTAGTGAAACACGAGTGGTAATTGTAAATAATATACTGCAAACAGTGGGAACAATACCTGATGAGGATATGTACACACTTTTTCTATAGTTTCATTAACCCTGGAACCAGAAAAATCCATCAGTAACAGCTACCAGGTACCACACTGTTCACATTAGTATCGCCTCGCCTCTCACACACATCAGCCATCTTTGCCATCTAGTAGCATGTACACAAGTATGTAACTGTTCACATCAGCATCATCTCATATCACCCACATAACAACAAGCCATCTAGTAACATGTGACCCTAGTACCACAAAGGCATGAGTAGATTCAAGAGCATTTCTTAACACAGGTTGCAATGTCGTACTGTGGATGCTCACTCACAGCTGCATACGTCACAAAACACACACACATTAGTGGAGGAGATGAGCCGAACATCCTACATCCAGACAAACGAGTTAAAGGAAGGTCTGACCATATTTACGCATACATACGCAGAGAGAGACATACACAGAAAGACGCACACACACACATTAGTGGTGGAAATGAAATACACACACTACATGCAGAAAGACGCGTGAAAGAAAGATATCACCATATTTACACACTAGCTACCTTCCCTCGCAAACAGCATTTCAATTCCAAAAACTGTGGGCTCCACATTAACCATGGAACCAGAAAAAAAGCCATCGGTAAGAGCTACCCCCAGGTACCAAACTACACAGGTTGCAATGTCGTACTGTGGATGCTCACTCACAGCTGCATACGTCACAAAACACACACACATTAGTGGAGGAGATGAGCCGCACATCCTACATCCAGACAAACGAGTTAAATGAAGGTCTGACCATATTTACGCATACATACGCAGAGAGAGACATACACAGAAAGACGCACACACACACACACACACACACACACACACACATTAGTGGTGGAAATGAAATACACACACTACATGCAGAAAGACGCGTGAATCACCATATTTACACACTAGCTACCTTCCCTCGCAAACAGCATTTCAATTCCAAAAACTGTGGACTCCACATTAACCATGGAACCAGAAAAAGCCATCGGTAACAGCTACCCCCCCAGGTACCAAACTGATCACATTAGCATAGCCTCGCATCTCACTCAACTCAGCCAACCTTGCCATCTAGTAGCATGTCCACAAGTACGAAACTGTTCACATCAGCATCACCCACATAGCCACAAACCATCCAGTAGCATGTGCCCCTAGAACCATAAAGGCATGAGTAGATTCAAGAGCCTTTCTTAACACAGGCTGCAATGTCGTACTTTTGATGCTAACTCACAGCTGCATATGTCACAAAACACACGTTAGTGGTGGAAATGAACTACACACACTACACTAAGACTGGCGAGTGAAAGAAAGGTATCAACATATTTACACTCTAGCTGCCTTCCCTCGCAAACAGCATTTCAATTCCAAAAACTGTGGACTACATTTTCATAGAAGATCCCCATACATCGACAAGTATCCAAAACGTCACCATAGGTGCAGACACAAGTTCTATTACGCCTAAGATAGCGCTCACACTTGAACTGTCGTAAATTGTTAGGTCAAAGTGGGTGTTTGGATATTTTATCCACTCAGGACTCATCGCTTAAAGTCTAGTGCGAGATTGTGGTCATGGTCAACTTAGGCTCCATACACCACTCAGAATTATTCCACCAATATCCATTCTAACAGCATTATATGCCACCTACAGCCCCTCAACACTCTTCCTATCTTCCAATGACATCCCAGCCCCAGCTCCTTTATTATGTCACTTACTACATATTTCCCACAGATAAATCTAGCTGCCCTCCTTTGCACCTTGCATTTGATGTAAAAAAAAATGTGGACAAGTGTCTATTGCAACTCATGGTACCTGGAGGGCCACTGTTAATGAATGGTTGAAAGGGTTGTGGTGTGGATGAGACGTGTTGGTGACCTGATTGTTGATGGTACATGTAATCAATTGTGTCTGATTAACACTATTAATGGGATAAACACTGAGGTGTGTTGGCGAAAACATCTTTTGCACACCCTCTCTCTCTCGTCAGGCAGATGATATGTGAGAAGAGTTCTGTTTTTCAGTCAGTCATGAGGCAAGAGCGGTCTTCACCACTATTTCGTTTCCATGATTGGTGCAGGTAGTTGTGCTGAACTCGCTGTAGACATGGACATGTGTATCTGCGTCTCTCTTTGTGCATGTAAGTGTAAGTATGGTGATACCTGACTTTATCTCGTCTCTCTGATGATTTTTGTAAGGATAGTTCTGTCCAGTTAATCAGTTGTAACGACAATTCTGCCCTACTTCATCGTTTCCGTGATGCTTGCTGTTAGTTCTGTCGACCTCGCTGTATGCATGTACAAGTGTGTGCGTGTGCCATTCCTATGTGGATCTGAGTCTAAAATATATGGCTATAGAATTATGCTCACCATCAACGTGTGCTTCTAACCATTGTTTCAGGGCTTAGGCAATCTACCATTTCGATGTTCTCTTTACAGTTTACTGCCGTTTGTGTTGGCATACGAATTGTGTTTCTCACTACATAAAAACCATTTAACAGAGAGGGCTGATGTACCAGAGAAGCGAAGGGCTTGGGTACAAACCCACAGTCAGACCATTGCTTGTGTGGTGTAGTATGGAGTCCACATTTTTTGTACATCAAATGCAAGGTGCAAAGGAGGGCAGCTAGATTTATCTGTGGGAAATATGTAGTAAGTGACATAATAAAGGAGCTGGGGCTGGGATGTCATTGGAAGATAGGAAGAGTGTTGAGGGGCTGTAGGTGGCATATAATGCTGTTAGAATGGATATTGGTGGAATAATTCTGAGTGGTGTATGGAGCCTAAGTTGACCATGACCACAATCTCGCACTAGACTTTAAGCGATGAGTCCTGAGTGGATAAAATATCCAAACACCCACTTTCGCATACGAATGACCTAACAATTTACGACAGTTCAAGTGTGAGCGCTATCTTAGGCGTAATAGAACTTGTGTCTGCACCTATGGTGACGTTTTGGATACTTGTCGATGTATGGGGATCTTCTATGAAAATGTAGTCCACAGTTTTTGGAATTGAAATGCTGTTTGCGAGGGAAGGCAGCTAGAGTGTAAATATGTTGATACCTTTCTTTCACTCGCCAGTCTTAGTGTAGTGTGTGTAGTTCATTTCCACCACTAACGTGTGTTTTGTGACATATGCAGCTGTGAGTTAGCATCAAAAGTACGACATTGCAGCCTGTGTTAAGAAAGGCTCTTGAATCTACTCATGCCTTTATGGTTCTAGGGGCACATGCTACTGGATGGTTTGTGGCTATGTGGGTGATGCTGATGTGAACAGTTTCGTACTTGTGGACATGCTACTAGATGGCAAGGTTGGCTGAGTTGAGTGAGATGCGAGGCTATGCTAATGTGATCAGTTTGGTACCTGGGGGGGGTAGCTGTTACCGATGGCTTTTTCTGGTTCCATGGTTAATGTGGAGTCCACAGTTTTTGGAATTGAAATGCTGTTTGCGAGGGAAGGTAGCTAGTGTGTAAATATGGTGATTCACGCGTCTTTCTGCATGTAGTGTGTGTATTTCATTTCCACCACTAATGTGTGTGTGTGTGTGTGTGTGTGTGTGTGTGTGCGTCTTTCTGTGTATGTCTCTCTCTGCGTATGTATGCGTAAATATGGTCAGACCTTCATTTAACTCGTTTGTCTGGATGTAGGATGTGCGGCTCATCTCCTCCACTAATGTGTGTGTGTTTTGTGACGTATGCAGCTGTGAGTGAGCATCCACAGTACGACATTGCAACCTGTGTAGTTTGGTACCTGGGGGTAGCTCTTACCGATGGCTTTTTCTGGTTCCATGGTTAATGTGGAGCCCACAGTTTTTGGAATTGAAATGCTGTTTGCGAGGGAAGGTAGCTAGTGTGTAAATATGGTGATACCTTTCTTTCACGCGTCTTTCTGCATGTAGTGTGTGTATTTCATTTCCACCACTAATGTGTGTGTGTGCGTCTTTCTGTGTATGTCTCTCTCTGCGTATGTATGCGTAAATATGGTCAGACCTTCCTTTAACTCGTTTGTCTGGATGTAGGATGTGCGGCTCATCTCCTCCACTAATGTGTGTGTGTTTTGTGACGTATGCAGCTGTGAGTGAGCATCCACAGTACGACATTGCAACCTGTGTTAAGAAATGCTCTTGAATCTACTCATGCCTTTGTGGTACTAGGGTCACATGTTACTAGATGGCTTGTTGTTATGTGGGTGATATGAGATGATGCTGATGTGAACAGTTACATACTTGTGTACATGCTACTAGATGGGCAAAGATGGCTGATGTGTGTGAGAGGCGAGGCGATACTAATGTGAACAGTGTGGTACCTGGTAGCTGTTACTGATGGATTTTTCTGGTTCCAGGGTTAATGAAACTATAGAAAAAGTGTGTACATATCCTCATCAGGTATTGTTCCCACTGTTTGCAGTATATTATTTACAATTACCACTCGTGTTTCACTACAGTGCCCATACCTACATCCATTTGCCTTATACCTACCCAAATCCTTCCTAAAACTTATCCTTTAATGAGTGCTGGTGTGTTTTTTATGTATAGAGCAACAGAGACTAGAGACGATTGTGATATTAAAATTGTTCATCCGACTGGCTGACTGTTTGCTCTCCCCCCTCAATGCAGTATGAATGCTCGTTTAGGTCACGTTAGGCCTTCGTCTGTTTTGAATCTTTGCTTTTGAAAGTGTACACAACCACAGAGTAGTTATCAGTTTAACGTGGAATCCGAGCCACAGTAGCGTTCTGTACCAGAGGTGAAGGTGGGTTAAGGGCTTATGAAAATCACCGCCCAGACAGGGATTCGAACCGAGGACCTTTCTATCTCCGGTCAGACGCCTTAACCACTGAGCCACTGTCGAGATTTGATGTTTATACGAATTCTTTCTTCCCTCGTGACATTCGAGTTTGAGATACAACCGTAAGTTGCATGTCTATGTTATTCACAGCAATGTGTGACAGAGAGTATGTGTCACCCACATAAATACATTTTTCATCTCATAAACATTAGCAACGTTTAAAGATATACATGCTTTGGCATGGAATTTCATAACGTGTAAGGCAATAAATGGATATTAAGTGAAGACTCAGGTTAAAAAAGGGGGCAGGATGTAAATGCAAGAGAGGCCTATGATACACATGGAATCATAAGTATTGAATGATGTATTATATTGCAATAAAATGTATTTTAAAATTTCAATAAATCTGTAACATTTATCAAGAAATTATGTTTTTTATTTAACGAATCCCCTACCCAATAATTTTTTTTTATATTCCTTGAGTATGATGGATTAGTATAGTATTTTTATTACGAGTATGAAATACTAGAAATAAAAAGAGAACAGCGTTTAAAACTGACATATCACAAAAGGCGTGTTGAGGTAATAAGACAACGTGGAGTGGGTATAAAAAAAAATGGCAGCTACAAATAAATGACCTTACATAATGTACAACGAACAGGACTCGTTATTTGAACCAATAATACTGTTTACAGAAGGCAACAATATGTTTTAGAAGTTAATTTTATGGTAACTAAACGACTAACGAATTATAATGATTCGAAATATCAATTAGACATGAAAAAAATGCTCCTCGAAGGTCCTAGGAAGAAAATTATAGGTTTGGTAATAACGATTGCTGAGGGATCTATCATTTGTACCAGCTAGCAGTGTATAACATGACGCGCACATTCCACGCCAGAAAATCCGTAATAATACGCTCGAAATAGCGTATGCTGCATGTTCAGAAAAAAATTAGGCTCATATAACAAAGCAGTCAATAGAATTGTGTGATTACCATATGTATTCTTTTGCGCTGAAAATAATATTGCGTGCCATACTTGGATGCCCGGCAAATGTAACGTCCTTAATGTTAAAGAAGGTGTATGCTAATTAACGAGCAATACGGAATCAGCCATATTTCCCCACATAGTAACTAATAAAACGAATGTGAATGCATTGGTGTATAATTACACATTACTTCCAAGAGACAGTTTTCGTGAGAAACAATATACCCAAGTTAACTCCAAAATTCCAGTATTTCCAGCATATCAAGCTTTTTCTAGGAGTGATTTCAGGAAACCATGGAAAACCGAAATCATGATGGCCTGACGTACATTCGAACACATGTCCTTCCGAAAGCTCACCCACCACGCTCGGTGCTGACTACTGTAGGTAAAAAAAGGGGGGCAATATGTAGAGGCAAGAAAGGCCTATGAAGCACATGAAATAAAACTATAAGTACTGAATGATGTATTATTATCCAATAAAATGTATTTCAATAAATCTGTATGATTTACCAATAAATTTTTTATTTTTTTATTTAACTAAACCCCTACCGCGCAATTTAGTATATTCCTTGCGTAAGATGGGATAGTTTTGTACCCTTATCACGAGTATGAAATACTAGAAATGGAGAGAGAACATAGTTTATAAGTGCCATATCACAAGAGTCGCATTGGGTATCATTGAAAGACATGAAGCAGATGAAATAGAGCTCTGTGAGTGTATAAGTAACATATTGGTAATGAGGATGTTGGGATGAAATAAATAGCCAATAAATATCACCGAAAATTCCATTAAATGTGATGTTAAGAGCAATAAGACAATTGGCTGTTAGATCCATAGAAGGAAATGACCTTACAAAATGTGTATGAGGTATAAGAAAGAGATGAGGGGGGGGGGGATTTTCAAGTAAGGACTTATTGGTGCCAAGTAATAGTATTTGCAGAAGGAAACAATAAGTTTTGCCCAAAAACTATGAAAAAAATAATTTTTGAATTTAATTTATGGTAATTTAACAATCAAAGAATTAAAATACTTCAATATATCAATAACACATGACAAAATACTAGGAAGAAATTTCATAACGAACGTTAACAGCAAGCAAGCGGATTTCCTAATGTTATTCTTGATAGCGGTGTCCTGTGACGTCGCTAATTGTGCGCTGAAAATAAAATGGCGTGTGATACTTCCACTGTTCGCCTGCGGGAGAGTTGTGTCAGAAATACTTAGATTAAGTGTCCTTGCTGTCGCGTCATAGGTTAGCGGTACATCCCAGAAATAGTCGTGCAAATTAAGGTCAGCGGTGATGACAAGCCGTGCGGTTGACAGGTAGCGGCGCGCCGGGGCCTGGAGGGGAGGGAGGTCCCCACCCCACCTCTATGACGTCATGGGGAAATCCACGCTAGCTTCTCCTTGAGAACACTACTGGTGTCTTCTTCCACTCAGCCTTACCATAGTAAATACTTCCCTACGTATAGGAGCGACAGTGTTTAGTTGGCATATTCTTTGGAGCGCCATATTGACTGTCTTAGTGTTTTTAGAGTTGTGGAAACAGGATGGTGGTTCAGATTTCGAGTTGTTTAAGGAGGTTTAATTCGTTAGTGGGAGTCGGAAATACTGCAGAGTAAAACAAGCATTATGGACTATGATGCAAATAATCGGGGAGGTAGGCTGTGATAGAGATACTAGAAGTGGTTGGTGACCTGTTAACGATCTGGCCCATGATACCTGAAGACGTAGATTTGATTCCCCGTTTGGCTGTATTTCTAATTTATACTGTATCCCGAGATTATTCCAGATGACTGAGGGGTTGATTCCTACAAAAGCCGTTGGTTTATTTCTTCCCATTACTCGCCCTCAATCCTCTCCCACCGCTAACGGCATCGACGAACATTAAAGACGTAAATAAAAGAGAGGACGTTTGAATAAACGGAAACACTATACCATAGTTAAAAGAGATGAAAAACGGCTTTAAATTAGTCCAGGTATTGATAGGGAAAAAAGTCTGTGTTGAAGAACCTGTTGCCATGTATTGAAATATATTGGCTCGTCCGACGTCAGGTATAAAGTGTCCATGTGTGTTCTGTTGCACCGCTGATACCAGAGGAAGCGCTGGGAGGTATTCAGATATCATCTGCAGTAATACAATGAGGTGCTGCGGAATTAAAATAATCGGAAGCGATTCGTCGCGTGCGCACCCTGTACACCTGTGAATGTTTCACTGGGGCACTGAGTTTGGCGAGCTTCAATTTTTAAGCGAGTCTGCCTTCATCGAGCGGCGTGGGCTGTTACATATTTCACACGGCGCGGCAGCGGCAGTGTTAACTTTTATGGCCGGCTAAGTTTTACGAGCCACGTTTAGGCCCGTTCGCCTGTCGACTGTAGTGTCAGCTGCAGTTGGCGACCCGCTCGCTTATTCTCTCGCCCTGTGTTTAATGTCACTCCCTCGCAAAATAATAAGTGCCCGCCTTCGTCACGTAAATGCTCTGTTTATGATTTCCGTGAACTGATTTTTTCAATAATCAGTACAAAAATTTAGTTTAATGCTTTCAAAAATAATGATTATATCGCTAGTATTGTCTTTTTTTACTAGTATTTTATAGCTCATCGAGGTCATTTTAGACGGGAGATGACGCTTGACAAGAAGCAAGGAAGAATAAGGCGAACGCCTTCTGAAGGAACCTTTCCAGCATTCGCAGAAGTGATTTCGGCAAATCGTAGAAAAACAAAATCTGGTTGACCGGAACTGGTATTAAATCCGCGTCCTTCCTAGCATTAACTGTTAACCCACCCACCAGGCTGCGTACATTATTAACAGCATGCTTAACGATGTGGGTCATAGTCACAATATTCAAAATGCAATTACCTACAACTAAAACTGAAGTACGACAATTATATAACTTTTTACTGTCTAGCAAGTATTTTTTTTTACTTGGTTTATTCACGTACTTTGATATTCACATGATTAACAGTGTTGAAAACATGAAAAATAACCCAATAGCTTACACTATTAAATATATAAATTTACTGTGGTAACAACAAATTCCATGTACATCGCAGCTTAATAATCTCCAAAGATAATGGTTTATATAAATTTAAATATCATTTTCCACTCGTTTATTCCACGGCCATCCGCAGGTGCCGTCCAACCACGGTGTATCTATGTGTCCTACGGTTGTGCTTTTGGCAAGGTGGTTGTAATGATTAAACTGAAATATCGTTATTGCGTGATTCGCTTAAAGATATGGCACTCCCTGTCTTAGGAACAGAAAGGAAATACTGCTTAATCCAGTAACAACATAGAGATTACTTTCCTACTTTATCCGGACATCTGCAAGAAAAGTAGTTAACTGTAAGTTTTTTCACATTTGTCATTTTATTCGAAAGAAATTTTTGTATTTAATATTAATAAAAAAACAAGAAAATCGGTTTTTTGTAGTTTTTGAGAAAGTACTTTCACTCATACCTACCATGTTTATAAAAGACAACATATCGGCAGCAATTTCAAGCCACTAATCTTTGTCAAAAAAGATGAAAGCAGAAATTTCAGAAAAAGGATGTAAATTATGATTTCCATCATTTTTCTGTTGTTTTCAGAGAACAGTTGTTTCGTTGCTGTGCAATATACCTGTTGTCAAGGAGCAAAATTTGGTCATAAGTAATTAAAAGCATAAGTGCATTAGAAATTATTTATGAACCTATGCAGTAACTGCTGCTATATCTCAGTATTCAGTCTCCATTTGTTTTATACTTTACTAGCCATGCGTTTAGTATGACTGATAGTTGTTCATTATTACTGTGTCCAGTTTGTTCAGAATGGGTCAACGGCTCTGGCCTGAAAGAACCTACAGCTAAGATGCTCCTTTTAATAAGATGTCATGTACCTCAATTTAGAGTTCTAGTCTCTGAATGGTCTTGCTGAGAATCATCCTGACATTAATAATGAACTTGGCTAATATTTAAAAGCTTGCGGCGAGTAAAATTACATCAGCAAGTTAGAATGTACGATATAAGTATCCAAAGACATAATTAGTAATGATTAAGACAATTGTAACTGCTTTTTCCTTTGTTGATAATAGTTTTCACTCTTGTAGTTTGACTATGATGTTAAGCTTCCTTAAAAACGATTTCCAGAGTTCAACCTGAAACTAGCATCGACAACAACCCTAACTATATATTATTCCATTTTCCATACACACCAAACATACGTTCATAAGAATTTCATCCCACAAAGATATCGAAATTTCATAATAATTTGGATATTACTGTAGGTTCTGTCGACACTTTGAGTATATTTTTTTTCTTTTTCTGACATCATCTTCTGATTGGTTTGATCCAGTTCTCCATCTCCTTCTATCCTGAGCTAATTTCTTCTTCCCAGCGTATCCCTTACATGTCCTTAGTTGATTACTGCATCTCTTCTAATGTTTGTTTTCATCTACTATACATTTTTCCTACAGTTCCCTGCACTAACAAATAACAGGATTCCGAATGTTTTAAGATGTGGCGCCTGTGAGAGTCTTCCATTAATTTCCTTCCTCAACCGACAGTTCAAGAATACGTTTATTTCGTGCAGTATCCTTAGCAACATTATATTGGACTAAGTTTCTAATATTACAGTTTTCGTTCTTTCTGGTTCTTCTAAAGATCAAAAAAGAGAACAAGCAATAATTACAACTACATATAGTGTTATGCTTACAATTTCAGAGTAATGCTATTAATTACCGAGTGTGGTGGGTAAGTAGTTAACGCTCTGGCCTCGCATTCGGGAGGACGGCGATTCGAATCCCCTTCCGGGCATCCAGATTTGGGTTTTCTATGGTTTCCCCAAATCACTCCAGGCGAATGCTTCCTACAAAAGGCCTTGGCTGAATTCCTTCCTGTTTCAAAGCTATTAGTTGCGCACTGGCTGCGTTTATTCTTTTATTCTAGCCTCATGTACCTACACATCTATAAGAGCAGGTGAATTAATTCTCCTGTTCAAATGCGTTTGAGTTTTCGCTGAACAAGATATAACGCTAGTGACGTCTTTTACAAAGCTACATGGATTTTATGTTGACAGACCTGAAACCACAATGCCGTCGGTGTTGCTGTTCGTCAGCTCTTGGTGATAAAGTTTTTACGACGACTTCACGACTAGGTGATGGGAAGGGCAGCAAATTGGATTTGCCGGTGGCCGACGGGTCTGCTGCTCGTCCCAGTTATTGGCTTAGACAAGGCCACCGCCCGTCAAGTATCGATTGTAGACAAGGGATGACCTGCTGCTGGTAGAAATTGGCTTTGTCGAACACTACACAATTAAAGAATACCCTACCGGGAATCTTACACCACTGTTACAAATGAAATAATTTCATGTTTAGAGCTCAAGATCACTGCTATTAGAGTGAAAAATTGGCAGAAATTTGCTTTTTGGTGTTAGGCTACGATCATGAACTGATGATATTTTTCTGTCTGATATTTTATTTACGGGAACAGCAATACTGAAAAAACTTACAATCCGGCCGTTATAGCCATATTGCGTGTTAAAAATTTGGCCAAATTTTGAGTAGTCGTTTTTAAATTTAGAGGATACAAACGTAATATATCAACATTGCTTCATGTGTCACACCGGAAGGTGATGACTTAGTGTTACATCAAGCTATCTTTAAAAACCCGGTGTTCACAGGAAGGGTCCGATATAGACAGCTCGTCATAGACAGCGTCGAAATGGGAATTATTTTTGTCAATATGGAACAATAATTGTCAACAGAGATGTTTTTTTATGTCTTATAAATATGACTAAACGGAATTACTCGAGGAATACAAAAGATGGGGAATGTATGGTAAGGCAATAATGCCTACTCCTCCAAATTCTTAGAAATTGCGATCTCAAAGGTCACAATATTTGGATACAAGCATCTACGGATAAAAATTGTGTTTCCCAATTCAAAATTTGAAATGAATATATAATTTATTATTAATTAGAGGCTGATAGAATCTTCACTTATATATCTCTGGATGATATTTTGAAAAAGCAAGCTACATTCCGACGGCGTGTCCTGACCTTGTATCCCGTAGCAAAGAAAGATAGATCCACACGTTGTGCGGAGTGGCCAGGGGTGCCGCAGGCGAAACTAGGAAGAGATAACGAGGAACAGGTGGTGGCGCTGTGAGCCCTTGAGAGCATATGCTGAAGAAGACAGAACGCTCCCTCGAGCCGCTCATCCTAGACAACACAATGAGGTCGGATGCCAATAAGTTGCCAGAATCCATTCTCTCGGGTACGAAACAAAACTTTGATATGATGCAATTTTTAACGTTTTATGAATGAAGAAACTTGTACAATAGACGGGTATAAGTAACGTTATCACAGTGTTTTTGTGATTATTTATAAATATTAAGATAAGAAGAAATAATAAGAAGATAAAATAAAATGAACGTGCTGTGTAAGTGCCCTATACTTTCTGTATTTATTTCCACACTTCAGTTCACAAAAGTAGTTATACAACAATTTTTTTAAGTAACTTATAATTAAAAATCTTCTGTGATCCTAATATTCGGTTGGTAATCGTCTGCGTGATCGTTGAGATCATATCCACTCTTCCGAAATGGAATAAACAAACAACACTATTACGCAATAAATATGGATCGCAACCATTCGGCAGCTTAATATGGCATCTGATGACCTATGGTCAGCAACGTCTAAACCCAACTATCGACTTTGCAAAGTCAATCTTGAAAAGATATTTGACGCCTACCTGGATTCGAAGAGGAAATCAATGAATATTGCATAGTTTTCCTAAGGGAAGGCATAAAATGACTTCAGAGTCGTACTTTGATTTCAAGAATACGGTTCACATTCTCTTAAAGCTACGAGAGAAACTAGATAGAGCTCTGAGCATAGAAAAAAAAATAATAATCTAACTCTCCTGTAAATAATATTGGAAAATAATTAAGAATTTTCTTTTGTACGTACACAAAACTCTTTCTTTAAATACCTGTAACAATATATTAATGAACACTACTACAGTTTCTGAATAAATTTTCTATTAAAAAAGCAAAATTATGGATTTTTATAATATAAGACTGAAGCTTACAAATAAATTGTATTTCATTACAAACGTATCGTTTTTAGATACCAAAGTCTTAAAGCATACATTTTCATTTCAGTGAAAGAAGTGTTAGTGTATTTTTTATTATTCGTAAGTGATAAGTGTATTTGTTTCTTTACTCTGTAAATATAGAGTTACAGAAATATGAAGGGTGATTTGAAATTGAAAACGATTGGCGTGTTGGTTAGAGAATAATGTAATCGCAGAATCAACAAAGTAATTTCTCGCTGCTGTGAACATGTCGATAAAAGCAAACTGTACTGTCCGTAGCATTCATGGTTATCGATTTTAGGCATCAATTCGATGTCTTGGGGTGACAGCCTGTAAATATAACAGCCACTCTGTTTCCTGACACGACCAGATACCATCGAACTAGTAAACAAACGTTGTCAGACATCGCTAAGCTATGAATTATAGCTGCCATAATAATGCAATATACGTCACACAGCTGATGGAACGCGTTAGTAGATATGGTGGAGCATTATCCATGTCTACGGAACGATCGATTTGGTGCGTTCTAAGTATTATTCTTTTTTTTTTTAATTCGGCTCGTCCTTCGTCCCGTATTGGCTGATAGCCTGAGTTACTGTAGAGTAAAACATAGCAGTCATTGCGGACTGCCGGAACAAGTGAAAACTTAAAACTGTGAAATAACAGTGTTTTTTTTATTTTCAAATTAATTGTCGTATAAAAAATTCAAATTTCATAATTTGTGGATTAAAATCATTGACTTTAGTCAGTTTTTCACATCTATCGGCACTCCAAGCAACAATTATATACATTTTTATATGGTTTATTTAATAATCAAAACATACAATGCGCTGCCAAGCCCAGTACAAAATATAGATACAGCTTAATTGACGTAAAAATTAATATACATTTGCCCACAGAGGTGTACTAGACTTATCATCAAGTCTTTGGCAGAAAAACAAACCTAACGTAAATACGATATTATATTATGTACAATTTATAACCTTCCATGAGGACTGAGCATTTGTGCTAATAAGGTATATATTTCTTACGGTCAGGTATATACTGTTTATATGTAAACAGGCCGCTGTACGCGCGCGCTAGAAGGTATATACCAAATATGTTGTATACTGCTGTCAAAGTGCAACATCTCATAGTTATAGCTAAATATATATTGTTAACACACCATGTTCATGACGCCAACTCGAAAGATTTTACCCATCCAAAAATTTCCCAATGCACCTAAAGAAGTTTTCACAAGAGAAAGAGATGTTACAGTTGTTGTCGTAAAGTATGTTTCTCCCGACACAATGAATCTATTACCACTGCGTTTTTCTTAAAGTTAGATAACTGTTAAGAAAGGTATCGTTAAAAAACAGAGACTTATCTTTTTTGTACGTCAATTTATTTTTTTCAGTGGTAAAATACTTTCTAAAATGTGTAGCACTTCTGAAAACAAATAAAGACTGCTCCATAAGGATGCCTCTGGTGTATATAATTCTGGCTGAATGTCGCATCGAGTTATGATGTGTGAACAAAAAACTATTTTTAAAACTGTAGTTTCTAATTTTTATGCTCAGTTTTGATGCTTTTATGATTATAAAATCATATTTTTCTATTTTTGCATACAATATTTATAGTTATTACCATGAATTTAAATTATATTATGTATGTACATAGCGTAAATTAAATAAAACAAAGTAATAAGCTATCTCCTGGAAAAACTGAAGTGCAATCGGTTACTCGTCAAATTCAAGTCAAAAGATACGATTTTAACTTTGGTTTTAATTTTTTAAACTAATATCCCTTGCTTTGGTACTGGTGATCAGAATAAATTTTCAGAACGAAAAAAACCTTCAAAAAGGTTTTTAAAATTTATTTAAAAACATTCTCTTGAAACAATACTATGAAGCATGAGTTATGTCAGATTAATGCTACAAGCGAATGTCTAAGGAACTGAGATAGAGAAGAATTGTAATTTCAGGGGATGTATTGCAACGATTTTAAAGTGCTGCCGTTAGTAATGCTGCAATGTTCTAAAACGGACTTGCTTTGATTACATCGTCTTTCTCCTGTGAATTAGCTATTGATTCACTTCATTCATAAACAGCTTTGATTGACAAGTTTACTTAATGTATCTGGTATCACTTACTTTTGTAATATATTCCATCGCAAGAAAATTTGTGAGCTTCGTATGACAAAATTTTCCTCAAATTGTCGCATCATAGATGTCACAAAAGCTTTTTCATATCTGTTAAGGGATTGAAATGTTTTCAAACACTGAAATGTTAAAGCTGTATAAATTTTTGTGATCCAACAAGTTGTAAAAAACGAAGAGATTTCCTGACTTCTATCGTTGCAAGAGTCACCAGCGTAAAGTTAAACAAAGAATAACAACGAGATTAAATATAAGTAATTCACTATTTCCTCAGTCGTTTCCAATTATGACATTCTGCGACGAAGATGCAATACGATTTTGGCTTTAATTATAAATTGTTAAATGTTTTTACCGTGAATGAATGAACAGAATTTCACGGTAGGCATTTGTGTTTATAACGCGACAACCCCTAAATCATTAAAAATTTGGTGTTCCTTAGATTGCAGATCTGACTGTCGTAGAAGCTAGAAAGTTTTCATATTCACTCGTAATATCTAGTAAAGCAACAGTTTAATAATATTTGATGGTCTTAGATAGTAATATTAAAGATTTTTGACGAATACCGACTTAAAGATTACAGATTCTCATTAGACGATCCCAAGTTTATATTTACCTCACGTATGGCAGTCCACATTTGACCTTCAGTTAAAAAAATAATTTAAACCCAGTAACCATTTTAATTAAAACACTTAATGAGGCGAACAGTTATTGTAAGAAAAATAAATATTTAAAAAGTGAAACAATTACATTGATCAGTCAAACCATTATGCCCACCTACTTACTAGCATATTAGTCCACCTTTCGAACACAATAAAACAGCGATTCGGTGTAGCATGGATTCTAAAAGTCCTTGGTATGCTTCCAGACGTATCTGACACTAGATTTCTACGCACAGGTCACGAAATTCCCTTAAATTACGGGCCAGCGGTTTGTTGATGCGACACCTGGAAACGAGCATCTCGGAAGCGGGGAGGCTGTTCTTGATAAGCTGCGCTTCAGATCATCACATGTGTGTATGTTCCCCTGCTAAACCAGAAACAACAGGGGGTGTGGTCAGGTGATCGTGCCGGCCAAGCATCATTTCCAAATGTGATTTCTGACTGTGGGGCTTCCTGAAGGACAGGGTTTAGCAGGGGAACATTCACACATGTGGTATTCCGAAGCGATAGCCAGCATACCTACCGACATTCTTTGTTCTGCTGTGCAGAATGCAATCCTGCACTTTCAGACTCTTCTGGACACTGATGGGCGACATATTGAACCCCTTTTGTAGCAGTAATGGTGCCGGTATGTAATGGTGTGATGTACCGTAGCAGCACATTAAAAGTGTTTCAATTGAATTGATTCTGCATTATTTCTCTTCCCCATGTCCTTGACATTAATGCTACCAAGTTTGATACTCGTACGGTAATTAGTTTTTGTGTTATAACGTGTTAAATACGGAAAGTTTAATTATAACCACCCTGTATATATATAAGTATTACTGTTATATATTATTTAAGATAAACCTTGTACCTTGTGTTCAAATGCTGTTTTATTTTTTATTTATTTTTTCATAAAAGATACATCATCCAAAGAGACCGAGTGTACCCGATTAAATCATAAGCTATCACAGCTATTAATTATTTTGCTTGCTGCAATTCGCAGTTGCCTCTATTGGGATGTGGATTTTGAGCCAGACGTTTAACCAAGAGTTAGCAGTAACTTGGTGGAGGATTTGGGTAATCCGATATGCTTGTGCGTGGAAACGCCGATAAATCAGTTCTGCGGCCGATTGCTGGCTGCGGTCCTCCCTCCCCGCGGCGGAAGCACTTAACTCTGCCCACTGTTTCCATACCGGCGTCAAATGCGCCCGTGACGTCACACACAGAACAAAGCCGCATTCAATGCTGCTCTTTCGCAGCAGTGCCTCAGAAAAGCGATTTTTAAAAATGGAAACACTGTGTGCTTCCTAGAGACCGTTTCAAAATATCACAAAACTACCTCTTATACTTACACGATCAGTTTTTTTAAATATTACAAATTTTTTTGCCTTATTATATGTCTACAGATTTTTGGAAGCTAGTTACATACGTGATTTATACCTCCGCGGACTAGCTGCCTTTGTCTGTTTACAAGGAGTTATTGAACGAATCTTCTTATGACGCGTTAGATGTGGAACGATTTCATTTAGCAGGGTAAGTAAAATGCTTAACAGAATTGACGACACACAGTCAACAAAGATGTTGATGACCAAAGGTAGACTGAGTTCGAATGAGAAAAAAAGAAAAAAAATCGAAAAATGCGATTCTAGCTTCGCCCTACTCTAATGATCAAACGCTTATATTAGGTGAGGCGTCACTCCCTTGACACAAAAATCAATGACTCTCCTGCACGTTACTAATTCTGTTGTTTATGCGCAATCAATTGTGCCAGTATACGGCAAAAAAATATCAAAATAAAATCTTTTGCTTACTTTTCTCACAGCTTACAAAGTTTAGTGGATAGAAGTGTTTTCAGTATTTGTCGTTTATAGTCTATGTTGGAAGCAAATTTCAACTTCCTAGATAATATAGGTTTTAAGATATACGCTGTAACAAAATTAGTCCGAAGATAACACTTTTGAAGGCCACTCGTATCTTTATTTTACAGTGGAAAAATAATAATAATAATTAAACCACATATTAGCCCAGTGTCAACAAGGGCCGCGGTGCAAAAAATTTTTTTGGGCCCTCAGTCCAGATGGGATACCTTTTTTTTTGCTTTCTGTTGCTGGCAGGGGCCCCCTGAGCTGAGGATGGGGCCCCCAGAGGTATGCTTGGGGATCCCCCAGAAGTATGCTTGGGGGCCCCAGAGATATGCTTGGAGGCCCCCCAGAGGTATGCTTGGGGGTCCCCCAGAGGTATGCTTGGGGGCCCCCAGAGGTATGCTTGGGGCCCCAGAGATATGCTTGGAGGCCCCCCAGAGGTATGCTTGGGGGTCCCCCAGAGGTATGCTTTGGGGCCCCAGAGATATGCTTGGAGGCCCCCCAGAGGTATGCTGGGGGTCCCCCAGAGGTATGCTTGAGGGTCCCCCAGAGGTATGCTTGGAGGTCCCCCAGAGTTATTCTTTGGGGCCCCCAGAGGCAAGCTTGGGGGCCCCCTAGAGGTAAGCTTGGGGGCCCCCTGAGCGTAGGGGCCCCGGTGCACAGCACCGCCTAGCCCCATAGTAGCTACGCCCCTGTATTAGCCCTCTACTAGACAAGCTGTAAATACTGGAAGATTTTTTTTTAATTTTTGGCTTCCATTTATTTCTATGGACTCCCTCTTGAAATAATACCTTCATTATTACATAATGATGAATTATTTTGATGATGAAAGCGGTGATTTATTGTTTAATTATAAATATTGAATGAAACTCACGAATTTACAAAAACAAATGGTGATATATTTATTATTATTATTAACTAATCAGAGCAAAATGAACTTTATTTTCTTTTATAAAACAAATGGCCACGTGATTGACGTGGCTCAGTGGTTAAGGCATCTGAAGGGCGAACGAAATGACCCCGGTTCGAATCCCCGACCTTCACCTCTTCCTTAGTGTGATGTACGCCAGAACGCTTCCGTGATTCAAATTCCATGTTAAACTGTAGGTCCCCTCTAGAGCTAATAATCCTAGTCGTAACACTCATTTGTACACATCCTTAGCAAAATTCAAGTAAAACAAGGGCTTAATGTGGTTCCAGTTGGCCCAGACAAATATATATACACAAATGCAAGTATTTATTAACCAAGGGTGTTTTATTTTATAGAGTAGTAATAAATATCAATCTTATTGCGAAAAGTCGTTATTATTATACACGATATGTTTAATCGTAAAACATTTAAAAAGTAGATATTTAAAAAATAGATATTGACATTGTCAGATGTTATTTTTTATGATACATCTTTACTTTAAAAAACTTCTTTGAAAACACTGTTAGCAGTTATAATGTCATCATCTTTTACTTTTTAACCATATGTATGTATTTTACAACAGCCATAAATATTACTGAGCCACGTATAACTGTCTACGCGAAGAAACAGATACTGGTAAATAGAATCCTGCGCTTTGAAGCATCTTATGCTTTATTAAAGGTGAAGATACTTTTGTTGGGAATTGTATTCTATCGTTTGTAAACGCACAGTTGGATCAGAAGGAGTGAGATTAATGCGAGGAATGAGCATAGATTTGTAGCAGTGAATTAATTTAGCAGTGATGATGTACTCGCCTAATTGAGTTACCATTAATCTTGCACCTTTAATTAATCTCTAATTAGCGCTGAGATTTTTAATTAAAATGATAACAGAATTTTTCTGTAAAAGCAATTTATGAGGTAGTAAACCGCATGGATTTAGGACTTCGAGAATTCCATGGCGTACAGTTGAATGTTATTTATTTCTTCATATTGGATATATTCAGAAATGAGGTAAACCTTTTCCTCTCCAGGTAACAAATTGGGAATGACTTATTTATTGTTATACAATTCTCGTTTTTTTGACATGAAATCACCGTTGAATAGAATTGCGAAAAACTTTGTTCATTGATTTCTGTGGCATTGAATATGGTAGTAATAATATAACAATTTATAACATCGGTTTGTAAAACGTTGATTTAATTCGGTTTATTTGATAGATTACGATTGAATAAAAAATATAACAACTCCGATAAACAGCTGTCATGCATGTTAGTTAAACTGTCAATAGATGGCGCCTTCTGCATTCTTTTAAAGAATGTAAACAACTCCATCCGAGAGCTATTGTGCATGTTAGTTAAACAGATGGTCAATTGACGGCTTTTTCTGCAGAATGCAAACAACTCCAATCGACAGCTTTCGTACGTGTTAAATAAAGTGTAAAGAAATGGAACCTTCTACATTATTTATGCAAACACGGTTTTTAACTAAACTTTCAATGAAAGCATTAATTTTAAACTATTTCTTTATTTTTAGTCATAAGCGGGGAGCCATTATTTTGACGAAGCTACTAAGGGAGATTTGTCATACCGACAAAAAAGGACATTTGAGAAATAATAAACATGATAATTAGATTTTGTGTCAACACCCTCTTTTGTTTATGGTTCCGTAGCCAAAATTGTAAACCTTAAAAATTTATCCCTCCATCGGTACGCCACAGGTTTATAATTTCGAAGGACAATGTGTTTAACCGAGCGTTAAAAAAATTCCATGTATAAATAGCAAACAAATGTTTTTAAGTTACCTTCGCAAAAAATTAAAACAGCTGAGGAAAAAATAAATAAAAAAATCATGTAATTCATCGAGTGAAGGAGGTGTCTTTCCACAGGTATTCAAAAATTCAACTTCTATTGTTTTGTAGTATTTTTATTTAATTAACTGTGCATTTCTCCAAATTATAACTCCCACCTGATCAATATTTTTCCAATAATAACAAGAAGTTTGAATAATTCAAGATGATGGCACTTAATAAGGGCCTGGAACGTAAAATATTTCGGTTAAGATATTTTGACAAGATTTTCACATTATTCTAACACCAACAAATCTAATGATAAGATACTGTTAAAATGATAATTCAAGTAAACGTAATTCAGTTGGCTTAAATAATAAAATTTATCTGTTTATTTTAATGCTCTGTGTTTTTTGGCTTTACACCTCGTTGAAGTTATTAGAGGTGAGAAAGGAATGGGACAAGGAATGGCAGGGTGTCGGGCATGGTCTTTTTAAAGGAAGCATTCCGACATTCGCCTAGAGCAGTGTTTCCCAACCTTTTTTGGGTCATGTCCCACTTTCAACATTTTTTTGCCCCCCATACATAATTTTTAGTAAAAAAATTATTTGTTATTAAAGAAACTGATATAGGATGGTTTTTGAAAGAAAACACTTTAATATTATCATAAAACACAGTAAGTAAAATTAAAAAACATATAATGAAATACTAAAATTCATATTCAAAAGATTTATAATAAACATTTATTATGGCAATTTAGTGTGATCCTTTTAAGAATTTGCTTTTTTGCTATATTTTGTAACCATATCTGGCATTGTGTTTAAATAACTCAAAGAGAAAGCGGTAAAGTCGTATCAAGTCAATTTCTAAATTGCCCCCCTAAAAAAACCAAATTGCCCCCCTGTGGGGCGTGGGCCCCACGTTGGGAAACACTGGCCTAGAGTGATTTGGGGAAAACAAGGAAAATCCAAATCTCGATTTCCGGACGGGAATTCGAACCCACGTCCTCCGGAATGCGAGGCAAGAGCATTACCGTTCACCCACCACGCTCAGCTCTTTCAGAGTAATTAGATTGTGGCATTCACACGATATGTTTGTCTCGCCATTTAAAATGTCTAATCTATTGTAATAACTCGTATTGGAATATTTAAATCGAATTCCGCTTTCCCACAAATGAGACGGAAACTACCAATATAGTAACATCCTTTCTACACCAACAACTATTATTCATACGTGCTTGAATGAAAATACACTAAAGATAATCATAGACGTTTTACTTGTCTTCTGTTCTTATGTCGCTCTGTAACTTCAGTGACAGCGAGTTTGTAATCCTACATCGTTTTCTTGTACCTTGTCCATTAACCCTGTTTTCTCCGGTAGTTCCCGCTGCTCGTTGTGTCACGTGATCGCCGAGCCAAGCACGCGTGAGACGTTGGCTACGCCCCCCCCCCCCCTCCCCCGCGCTGCCGCTCGCCCCGACCGCCGGGCCATTGTTCGCAGAGTGATCACGCCGTGGGGGCTTCCAGCGAGTCGATAAAGGAGGGAGGCTTCTCCGGAGAGGTGCACCCACGTCGTATGCTCATCCACCGAAACCATATATCCATCCTGTAAACAACTACGATTTTTTTTCGGGGATCTTTATTATTTTCTTCAACGAATCCGATGGCTACACACAATTTACGGCCATCTGTACAGTCTTGTTTTATAAGCAAACTAACTTTTGCCCCGAACTTCGTCCAAGTGAACCGGTGAAGGTCTCAGTTGATTTGTCGTCCAATTACTTTGCGTAGTTTCCTTTTATGTCATTAGCATTCACCAATCCGGTGACCTTGCTACCATTTTTTTTAATGGCATTCGGCAACTAAGACCATACAGCCAGCTCGATGTGATAAGTCTTTCAGTGAATCAGTTTTTTCTGTACGTTGCAGCTTTTCTTTAAGTATGGACACCACAGGACGTACACAATTTTAACACACACACCACTTAAACTCCCATGCCCTCGGCCGGACTCGATCCTGCGACCTTCGGCACGTGGAACTAGCACTCTAGCCCCTACGCTACCGATGCCGGCATTTGTGTGGTTTTAAATACTCAATACCCGATACTTATAAAAGTAACCGATAGATGGCCTTAGGATAGAATGTCTTATATTTCTTTGTTAATGTTTCACTCAGACTTTAATTTCCCTCTCCATCCTCAGCGTTGCCTTCTACTGTAACTATCAGATTTTATTTATTATTTATCGCAAGAAAAACAGGTCGATTGCACTTTCTTATAAGCCGATGTTGTGAAAATAATAGCTTGGTGCAAAGACTGGCAGTTGGAGCTACACACTAAAATGTGATAACTCATGCATATAAGTAAAATACTGACGCCTTTTAGTTCTGAATATGCAATTAATGAAACTTTCTTTACTACAATAGATTCCGCTAGATACCTATGGGTATCAATTCCTAATAGTGTATTGTGGAATGAATATATTGAGAAGTTGATTGGGAAAGAAAACCATATGTTCGGTTTCTTATATAGTAACTTAAAACAGTGTACGCCAGAAGTTAGACTGATTGCATACAAAGCGGAATATTTTACTTGTGTGTGTGACCCGCATCAAGAAGGAGTAAAAGAGGAATTGCAATATACTCGATTTGTGACAGATACACGTTGCAGCAGAATACGTGTAAGTGTGGTTGTTGAAGTGTGTTTGGGAAGTTCTGGAACACCCTCGTCAGAATTTATTTGAAAGTTCATGACAGAGCTATTTCAGGATGACAGAAAACACATTTTCGTACCATATGCAGGCATGACCGAGAAAATAAGGTAAAAATATCAGGGCCAGTACCGATTCTTTTCTGTACTCATTTTTTCCGTGAGCAATTAGAGCAGAATCAGAGAAAACTCTCCGTGCATCCTGATTTGGGTTTTCTATGATTTTCCTAGAACGTCCAGGCGAATGGCGGTATGGTTCCTTAAGATAGCCCATGCCTGCCTCCTGTCGTATCCTGTATATTCCTTCCCATGCATAACCGCTTACACACCAGGATAGCTGCAATGCACCCTCCGGCACCCACTTTGTAGTGTTTCGCGGAGTGGTAGAGGAAAGTGCCCAAAAGCGAACCCCCATTTTATTTTTTACTAACAATATATACAAATTAGTAAAAAAAATCTGTTTTTAAAGCATGAAATATTTACTTCACTATGTTATGCACCTTTTACATTCTAATTTCAAAACTTATCTCTATAAATGATTACAAAAAAAAAGTTTCCAAAAAAACACTTACACTTTTGCGATTTGAAAAATAGTTGCCTAAATTGGACACCTCATAAAAGTTAAAGAAAATTACACTAAATAAAATTATAAAAATGATTTGAGTCACCAAAAAAAAAAATTAATAATAATAATAATATAATTTTAAGGCACAAACGCAATATGATAATTACAGGTTTTTATTAATTTTTTTAAATACAAATATATCATATACATAGACTTCAATATAAGAAGACAGAAAATACAACATAAATTGTTTAGCGGCAAAAGTCACAGATATACACGTCCTTTTCAGCCCCAGCACAATCCACATGGGTCCAAAACGAACATATAACGCACATTACCCATAGTTCTTCTCCTGAATCTTCGGAAAACTTCCTGTCGCAGAACATGCACCAAGCGTCATCTTTGGATGGGGACACTTCACGAAGAAGCTCCAATTCCGATGATCCAGAGGATGCATTCATTTGATCCTCGGTGCTTGATCCTTTCACATTCTTTTCAAAAGTAAGACGCTTTTCACCTGCTGTTTCTATTTTCTAGAAAGCCCTACTGCCGAACCATGGCTCCGTCCGCGGCTACTTTTGCATCCTCGATCATGATCACGTGCTTGCTGTCGAGTTTCCTTGACTTCTTTAGCTCTTTTACCTTCCATCAATTGAGCTTTATAAGGCGTAGATGTTATGATCATAGAAATGTAGGCCTTTCGCCTTCTATTTCAGATATAGGCAGACTTGTAAGCATGAAAAAGAAGGGGTCCGGCTTAGGCAACTCACGGGGGTCCACTTTGCGGAACCCTAGCTTTTATTTTGTTAACCCGATAGATTTTTAACCTAACGTTTTGACAAGACAGTTCAGCGATAAACATTAATCTAAAACCTTATCATTTAAGAGTGTATATTGGTTGGAAGGCTTACCTGCCAATTTCCACGAGAAATTCAAAAATTATAGCACACTGTAAAAACTTGGTTCACTGACAAAACACGTAATGGCGATCAACAATTAAAGTGAGCAACACGAGCTCTCTGTTACAGAGTGGCAGAAGCCAAAACTACTATTTACACTTGATTCCGTTAGAGTTCAATACAATGCAGAGGCAGGAGACCGGGGGTCCTCTTTAGGGGGAGGGGTCCGGAATAGGGCACTTTCCTCTAGTAATGGTAATAGTAATAGGTTTTAAGCCTGACACCAAGATTTTAACTGAAAGCCCGTCCAAATCTGTTTAACAGTTTTTAAGTTATGGTAGATTGTAGTTAAAAGAATTTGAAGCACAGGTGATATTTTAATTCCGCGCTTTGTTGTCAGGTGATCAAATGAGATAAAAGGTACTTTTTATATAATAAGTCATAATATAAGGTCTCTAACTGTGGTAATCCAGTAAAAATCAGTTCAGTTTTTTTCAAGATATGTCAGATCATATATTAAAAAAATATAAAAAAAATATGTTGAGTGGTTACAAAAACTCAAGAGCGTTAACAATTCTATTTCGAAATTATTACTCTACGGTGAATGCTGTCAGTTAACGTCCAGATGAAGCATTCGATTTCTTAAACTTCTATTTCCATGCGAAAAGACAGGTGTTTGCTCTTAAATAATACCAAAAACTGGAATGTTATTTCTCAATATAGTCAAAAACTTTGTCACAAGATTCTTAAGCAAGGAGAAGTTTACTTCCCAGCTACCTTGAAATGCATTTTAGACCGCAGATATTGTTCCCAATGGAGAAAATTTAGTAGTTGCTTGTCGACAAAAGCCGACAGACTGAAAATCGTATGTACGTTATCTGAAGAACTATTCCAAACTCACAGTGCACTGTGGTACAAATTTTGGTATATATCAACGCCTTGGTAGATCTGAAATTATCTTTATGAAGTGCCTTTTCATTTGAGCATAACTTACCGAAACGACTTCAAGCTATATATATATATATATATATATAAACAAACAAAAAAAGTTCTAAACATAAAATTCTTCATAAGTACAGAAAAAACTTAATAATTTGCTCAGTGATTATTTAACTTCAATTCCGAATAAACTTTTAACAGTTCGAGGATGTTATGAAAAAATCTGAACACAGTATATCAGGTAACGAGGAGATTTTAGTGGGATTGTTAGTCAGTGTAACTTTTCTTCTTCTGTGATTGTACTCTCGAAAACATTAACAATATGCTTTTAAAGTGAACTACGGGAATTTTGGGGAGATCTGATACTGATTAAACAGTCGGAAGGAAGTCTTCAGTCGGAAACAAGACGTTCCTAATGCTGAAAGTTTTGTAGATACGTCAATACTAATTTCCAACTCACAACAACCCTAACTGACGCAAGGTTTCTTATCAATGTTTTAGTCATCAAACAAAGCTGAAATTAAACAAAAAGTAATTAAATGATTAACGGATCTTGAAAACGCTAGACAGCTCTTATGTAATCTTCTAGCAGCATTGTGAAATTTTGATTTAACTACACGAAATATATTCAAACAGAAATTAGAGATGTATGTTTTGTTGAAAAATATCAATCATCGAATTATCATAAGTAACATTGCTATTTCAGCGTTTTATTGAGTCTAGATTTTTTTTTATCGCTTGTCTTTCTCTGTGAACTGTTACAACTTTCTCAAACAGTGTGCCCACTTGTTAAGAAACTTTTTTCAGTCAACCTAGGCAATCTGTAACGTGGAAAATCCCAAACGCTGAGAGGCAGTAAATTGGATCCGGAGTAGATTGTAATTAAACTGTGCGAAGGCTGAAGGAAGCTCGCTTGGGGGCGGTTTTTTCATCGTGGACTTCACAATATTCACTTTCTTCATTATCCGTCCTGTTGGGAGCTAGATCAAGAAATATTTGCATAAGGAGGTATTAAATTTCCAACTAGACCAACAAGCCTGTTTCTTCTGTTTGAAAGAACCTTATTCTTTTAGAAAGGCGCACAGTTGTTTTATATTAACCTTGCTGAATATTGGCAAAAATATATTTAGGACTAACATTAAATCATCAGGAGTGACCATTCTACTTAGCACTGCCTCCATCGATAACTCACATGTGTTAAAGTCAAAATGTAATTTTTACACAAAGCAAACTTCGATAGTAGATTTCAGGGCTGCAGGGCAATGTTCTAGTAAAATATGGAACAAATATAAGAAGTTAAATGTAATTTACAAGGTCTTCAGCTCTTGTGAAAATGTGCTTGGGATGTGGATCGGAGCGTACTGATATTTATAATAAAGATAAATAATCGATTAAAGATTAACAGATAAGTGACATAATCATGTCTAAATTTATCTGATACGCAAATCACTGTTGATGTTAACGACAGAACCTATACATAATTTCCATGGAACCAGGCATTACGTCAATACTTCTTCTTCTTGCACTTCACATGTGGAACATGTAGACCTATTAATTTATCAGATCTCTTTGGTTTCTACCTTGTGAGACGAAAATTATTTCAAAAATTTAAATTAGTTACGAGGCAGATGTTCTTAAAATTGTTAAAATTTTGTAATTAAATTTCGTTTATTTTTCACCAGATTGGTATGAATTTATTTTTAAAGTTTATTTAACTTATTTGTGATCGCAGAAGTCTTCAGAATGAAAAAATACTAAATTTACTATGAATATCCTTTTGGGAAAATAAAATAGATTAGATATATTTGGTAATACATACATAATACTAGTGATAAATTTGTTTTCAGACCAGCGTGAAACTAATATTTGTGAAGCAATATTTCTGAGTGCTTGCTCAGGATATATTTGTCCGAAAATATATATAAGTACTGATGCTACCAGGACGTATGGTCCTTTGCAGTTAAATTAAATCCCTACATAACTCCGTAATACTCTTTTTACTTTCCTATAATCAATTATTTTCGACGACGCATCATCTGGGAATATCTGACCATTTGTGGAACTATGCGTCGCATCCTCCGTCACTCAATTTGTTGTTAATGCTGACGGAGTACTCCATTACGTCTTCATAATCGATTCTCGCCTCGCATTAGGGAGGACGGCGGTTCGAATCCCCGTCCGGGCATCCAGATTTGGGTTTTCCATGGTTTCCCAAATCACTCCAGGCAAATGCCGGGATGCTTCCTTCAAAAGGCCATGGCCGAATTCCTTCCCATTCCTTGCCCCCATCCTTGCCCCCCCATCCTTTCCCGTCTCTACAGACCTCGATGTTAAAAAGAGACGTAAAGCAATTACAAAAAAAAAAAAATTCATAATCGATAAATCTAGGTAATATTGAAAAAATTCAATAATTTATTGATACATTTCTAGTCCAATTCGTTCCCCCCCCCCTCCTCCAGCGCTGTCAGTATATAGTATTGAGATAGGCTGGAGCAATCTCGTGTATGAACACCGTAAACATATTCCGTTCGTCCACATGAAGTCGCACCGCTTGGTTCTGTGCATTATGTCACTTCCAGTGCCGTTGTTGCTAGTTTGACCGCTTAAATCAGACTGTTATTTCCAGCGAAGTTATTTAAGATCACGTTCTGAATAGTATTTAAATTGCAGTTTCGCGTATTATCAAGTGATAATATTCGTGTAAATTGTGACAAAGCTGACAACAGTGACATTATGCAAAGAAATTAAATGTTGACGTCACGCAGACAAGTAGAATAACTTCACGGTATCCAAAGATGAGATAGTTCCAGCCTTCCCCAGTCATATCTACTGCTGATCGTATTATAAGTACATTAACAATCTTGTTGTGAAGCATAAAATCACAGCTGAATCCTTTCGATTTTGCAGGGGACTTACGCTAAGTTCCTGACCAAATTCCATTCGGAGCAGGTGACCAAACTCCAGGCCAAGAACCAGCATGAATGTGACCTGCTCGAAGACATACGGTGAGTTCACACGAATTTATGTTTCAAGATCTAAATAAATATTAGAAAACGTTTTAAATGTTTTCGTCACGCTCCTTTAGTATGTCCCGAATAGTACGCTGACTCCGTCATGGGATTTCTGGTTTGAGCATTGAATAGTTCCCAGCTAGTATTCAAATCTCGGCTGGCGTTTTCCCCAGGTTCTTCAGCCAACTTTAAACACAATAATAAGTGCATTGATTTATTCGATGTACCATTTTTTAGATTTTTTAAAAGTTTATGGTTAAATGAGAAATGTTTCTTGGTATGAAAGCCTAACAAGGATAAGAATAATAAATTTTCTTCATACTGGCCGAAACGAATCTCTAGTTCCTATTGATATTTGATTGTAGATAACATCAAACTCAATTACATAAATTGTGGTACGTACTATGCTCTTTCCTCTCTAATACGTTTTCTTATCGAGAGATATACGTATATACGCACTGTAGATAACCCCGGAATATGCAGATTGTATGGGAAAGTGCACTATGTCTTCTATTTGTTATCACTAGTCTGGAGCTCATAATTCTACTGTGCACATGGGCGCCGGCAGGATTACTTTAAGGGAGGTGCATTGCATTTTTTTATACACTATACACAACACTTATTACTTATTAACTAAGGATAATGAATTTATTGACAAGGTTTGAACAAATTTGTACAACAACCTAGGCGCTTTAAGTTATTATTCCAACAGTGAATTTAATAATAAAATTTTTGTTTCTTAATCTTTTTCTGAGTATTTTCTTTCATAGCAGGGGGGGTACAAGTGCACCCCCTTGCACCCCCTCCCGGCGCCCATGACTGTGCATGCAGTCCATACACGTGAATATTAAATCCCGTCTCCTCTTTATTTTTGTAACTACACTATTTGAAATAAAGACGTGTGCTTGCTCCATATTCTGTATCGTTACTATGCAAACATTTTGATTTCTAGATTTCAAGTTCTTTACCATTTTGTAGTCCCCAGAAGTCGCTGCTGCTGGGTGGAACGGATAATGTCAGTACTACTTAAATGCTGTCTATCTTCGTGTAATCCCTACTTAATCAAATTTTCAATTTCTAGACGTTACCGACCAGTATTTAGAAAACATTGTTCGAATAGAAACATATGCTAGTTTCCATGAGAACATTAGTAAGGTTTATTACAATTAGCTGAAAAAATGTTGTTTGTGTTCATATTTATTGACTGCTACGTGTTTACTGATGATATTGTGCTTCTGTTAAGAGTGAAATTACTGAGAAATTTCTAAAAGCCATGAAAATAATATTAGGAACAGAAAATGAACTTAACATAGTCAAAAACAAGACAAATGTTGAAGTGTCAGAGAAGTTACAACAATATCAGTAGAATGGCTCTAAAATAATATAAAATGTAGCAAATAAATTAGATAATCCGGTTAGTTACAAAGGGAAAATACAGCTGATGGAAAAAGTAAACACACTTCTAAAATGGAGTAGTTTTAGCGCAAAAATCTTTCGTCAGTATCACACATTGTGCTATACTTAAAAGGAACTTTGTGAATCTGTATGTATGAGTCAAAACACTTTACAGAAGTGAAAATTTTACATTAGGAACACTAGAAAGAAAGACATTAGAAGTATCTTAAATATTGTGTCACAAAACGTTGTTGAAAATAAAGGCAACAGACACAGTACGAAATAACTTTTCCTGAAAATGATGGGTACGGAAAGAAGTTTGTGCGCACTAAATTCTAAAACAAATATGAAGGTGGCAGACGTAAAGAGCAAAGAAAAATCTGTAAAGAAGGACAGAGATAATTGAAGGGTATTAAGAGATGGAGTTTGCAACTCACGACATGGACAGGGAACTGCTTAAAAATAATGTCGACTGATCACAAATAAAATGATATTAAAGTTTTCATTGTTTTCATAGTTTTTATAATACGGAATTCAGGCTCAAATGTTCAATCGGTACTAATATAATAAATCCTACCTCTTTATTTGTTACGTTTTCGCGACTAAATGGCTGAAACTATCTAGATTAATTTTGGCAAGGAAATATTATGTATCATTATATAGGACATAGGATGCTTAAACACACACACACACATTTTGCCAATAAATCGGTGACGGAGGGACGGAAAGCGCATCTAAGTCTCTATAATGTTATATGGGTCTCTCAGGCTTTGTTTATTTCGCAGTCAGTTTGTGGAGAATTTTTTACGTAACTTACAGCTTCCTACATCAAATTTTCAGCCATAAAATTCTATGTCCACACGTACAAAGTCGCAGTTAACAGCTTGTAACAAATATTTCTGTTCAGGTAATTTGGTTACACATGCTATTTTTATAGGTCGCAGTGATTTGATAGTGGTGATTTGATCACGGTGATTTGTTTGAAGGGATTTTCTTATTCTTCTCCCTTGCCCATAGTAAACGTCGCCCTCTCTTCTGAGATGTCATACTGACTGTTCTCCGAACCGCAAATGAACGTGGAAAGAGTTAGCATCAAGTTTCGAGACTATGCCAATCACGACGGCCCAGCCGCTATGCTCGTTTCTAAGAGGCCTTCCTGAAATGCTTCCACCAATGGCAGGGCCGCTGCGACAAGTGTCTGAAATCCCAAGAAGAGTACTTTCAAGCGAATTAGCGATTCACTCCTCAAGGTGGGTAACTGCATATTTCCAAGCCAAAGATACGATTCTTTTCAAACAGATATAGTAAACTGCAAAAGAAATATAGCAAAATAGGAAACAGTTCCAACTAATAAAATTTTTCAGTTATTCTTATAGGAAATTCATCTGACCTATGATCTCGAAAAACTAACAGCGTACAACATTTTTAAAAATTAGCACTTTTGGTGTCAGTGTAATGCAGCGGTGTCCTCAGACATGTTAGTAATCCGAAAACCGCCAGATTATGAAAATTTTTGCTTCCGCTCGTGTTTCTAAAGCAATAGGGAAATGAATCGACGGCCATTTATTTTGAATGAACTTCTGCAAACTGCTGCACGGTAAACCACAATTCAAATGTATCCACATTGTTGATCATGTTTCGTGAGAGTCCACGGCAATACTGTCATATCCTGTATATCCCTTCCCTACGCATAAACTTTTACACACCACACCCTTCCCAACCCACTTTACAGTGAATCGCTGAGCAATAGTAAAACTGAAGGTGATGGCTAGTTACAATAACTGCAGAAAAAGCTACTTTTTCAGTTCATAAGTTTGTATGTTAAATTCTTTATTCGTTTAAATTCTCAAATTTTTTATTACAAGTTCTGGACTTCTTTGTGACAGCAAGGCACGGTGCAGTCACTTCACAGTATCAAGCAGTCACTCGATCAATTATAATGAGAAATTTTTCCAAATTCATCGTACTTGCCTCCGTCGCCAATGTATGTATTACCTATGATGTTGTTCTTCCTTTAGCTCAAGGTTTCCTTCACACATGTTATATTTCTGAAAACATATACACAGTGCAGATTTCTGTAGAATAAGACGCTATCTGAAACAAATAATGTTTTGTGAAATTAAAGCTTCAGTAAATGTTATAACTAAAGTAACTATATTTAGAAGTAATAATAATTTCTTGTGAGCTCTCACCGGCTGCGCAGTCCACCTCCGTTGTAAATCCCAACCTATCCTTGTAGGATTCTACATACAGTTTAACGTGAAATCTAAAATACGTAGCGTAGTAGGGCAGTTCACATTAACGAAGCTAAAGCTTGGTACAAGTGAAGTTCAGTTTTACAGCCCATAAATACTCCGGTTGAAACCGCGATTCGAACGGTGACCTCATGCTCCTTAACAAACTAAGCCAGCAGAATGATACTATGAACTACTGTAATAAATTAGATGTGAAGTGTAGACGAGTAAACTCTTGTTACATATAGCCAAATTAATGGTAATACGACTACCAAAGACTTTTGCTTAGAATAAGCTGGTTATTTCCTTATGTTCTACTTTTGGACGTTTGAATCTTCGTATAGACTGGACTATAGCACTAGTCTTATTCTGATGGAAGGTGTGATCTCTATGTTAGTAGACGCTAATGTACAACGTATTTCTGAAAGCAATTGTACAAACAATTACTCGTAAAAACATAATATCAAGTTGTATTCAATATAAAGTAAGGGACCGTGCACAAACTACGTGGCTCGGTCCTTGGGGGGGGGGGGGGGGGTTGGCTGGAAGGCTACGCTGGGCTACGTGAGGGGAGGGGGGGTTCCGAGCCAGGTCACGTAGCTTTCCTTTCATAACATTTTTCACAGTTAAAATGGGGAACAGAACACACAACAGCATGTGAATATTTATTTCCCTCAGTTAATTATCTCCGTATGTAATTTACAATAGTCTGACACGAGAAAACAGTACAAAATGTCTTCTGGAATCAAAAGGGTAAAAAGCTACGTGGGGGGGGGGGGGGGGGTAGAGGCAAAAGCCACGTTGCACGCTCCCTAACCTCCTAGTTCGGCTATGTGCGTTAACAATGAGATACAACTGGTCGCTATTCAAATGCGATTGACTTAACGGGCTCTGCTGATTACGGCGTTTTGACAGTTTCGAGTAGTGAGCTCAAAGGTTGCTGGAACCCAAAATGCGCCTAAAAAATTAGACGGTAATCAAAGAAATTAAGATTTATAACACACAAATTGCTTATACTTGAAACGTTATTACTTTCTGGAATTGCTATTATTAAACAGAATATTAATAATAATATTTTTTATCGTTGAAAACTAGAGGTAATACCTTCCATCGTTAGAGAAACTGTTATGACAAAACGACATTGATTCTTTATTTATAAATTGAATGGAATTACAAAAACATTGTAATTGAAACTTGTAGTTACACAAAAAATAAAGCAGAATTGAATACAACAAAGAATTATATCGAGACATTCATACATAAATTCGCAGGACAATAAATATGGCAGTAGACAGAAACTGTTTTCGTGGGACATAAAAGTTTATACTGGGCACCACTGAAATTAATTAGATTTCGTCTGAATAATATTAATGATACTGTTCCGTCGATATGAATGAGAATGACAATCTTACCTGCGTTCGTTTCAGATAGTTTTGAGACAACTGTACGGTAAACAATTGAACGATACATAATTATCATTGTTGCTGATTAACACTGACGCTTCTATCTCCAGCTTTGCTGAAAAAAGACCGACTCCAACTCTGGCCAGCACATATCACTGTACAGCAAGTTCAATTACTTAACTTTTACAGACATCTGACCGCGTAATGTTCCGTTATCAAACTTTGTTCTGCCTGATGGATACTCGTGCGAGAACCAAGTGCTTCGAGGAACAGAGACTCCCTGTTGCCTCTCGAAAATAGTCTCTCCCCCTCCATGTAGCAGCAGTTTCCACCAATTGGGCTGCTGCGAGATTCTTGGAGCCATTCATTTTTTGGCACATATGAAAAATCAAAACCAAAGTCAATATTTTTAACGCAATCTCCTGATGGCTTTTCACACGTATATCTTTCCACGCAGAACTGATTACTATTGGTCGCTGTTCCACTGCAGTGTTCCTGTTTAAGCGAAAAACCCTTGCTCACTGTTTATACGAATCCATGGCTCCAGCGAACATTCACGCACCACAGTCACTAACGTTTTGTCCTTCCATTCGGGAGGACATGAGTTCGAATCCCCGTCCGGCCACCAATATTTGGATTTTCATGGTTTCCCCAAATCACTCTAGGTGAAAGCCCTTCAAAAGACCATGGCTGAATTCCTTCCCTTTCCTTGCCCCCCGTCCTTTCCCGCCTCTAATAACGTGGCGTAGACCAGACGCAAAAGCCATAAGCAAAAAAAAAAAAAAAAAAAAATCTTTGAAAGTTGTTTCCACGTTCTTTTATGAGACAAAGAGTAGGCCTATTTATAATTGAAAATCCAACATACCAATTAATTCAATAATAATTCATCACCATAGACAACGGCAGAACAGAGTTATATTCTGCGGAATTCGGCGGTCGATGAATGCAACTATTGTATTGATCCGTCGTGGTAGGACTAACGGAATCCGATGGTGTTCCTCTGCATATCCAGAACGAGAGTTGAAGAACAAGCTCAGTCATCATATAACGGAGAGGTCCTGTTCTATTCATATTAAATGCGAATTTCACTGGATGTCTACATGCAGGGGCTCCGTAAGTTAATTTGACCTTTGCTTAAGCTAAGACAACAGCATCAAACAACCAATTATCAATCCTTCAACATCGTACATCATTTACAGACAAGAAATGTTAAAATTATATTTCTGAAGTGGCATGTAGAGTTTTGGGGACACATAGTGAGTTTCGCAACACTACGGCTGAAATGAACTTTACTGGCAACTAAAAGATATGGTATTCAACATAATTTTGTTGTTTTGGGCGTGCAATAGAAATATGAATAGTTCAAATCTGACGAGGACGTTTGTTAACAGTGCGAATAAACAATCTCCAATCCGGAATTATATGTTTAGGAAAACATCTATGGTATTTTATGTAAGCAGTAAAGAACAATTACTCTATAAAACACTGAATCATACATCATACCTGCATATTGAGCTTGTGTAAACATGTTCAGAATTAACCGAAAGATTTCGATACTAAGAGTTTTGTCATCTGTTCCCCACTATGGTATAACTGTTACTGTATGCGTCAAACTGAATGAGAGGTGACTTCACACATCTGCCATATGCTAACGTAACTGCATACGGTCAAATCGTCTGGATAATCACAAAAGTAATTCTTTACTTTTCCTGTGTATGTTACATTCTACTATTAATTCCGAGTCTTCATTTTTTTTTTTTTTTTTTTTTTGTAACAGTTTAACGTCCCTTTTTAACAACGTGGTCTTTAGAGACGGGAAAGGATGGGGGCAAGGAATGGGAAGGAATTCGGCCATGGCCTTTTGAAGGAAGCATCCCGGCATTCACCTGGAGTGATTTGGGGAAACCATGGAAAACCCAAATCTGGATGCCCGGACGGGGATTCGAACCGCCGTCCTCCCGGATGCGAGGCCAGAATGCTATCCATTACACCACCACGCTCGGTCGAGTCTTCATATAGACCATTAGCAAAAGTATAAGAAATTATAAATACGGCCCTTCTTTCCAATTAATACTTCCCATAATGCTGATGCTGGCATCTTTTGTAATTAAAGTAATTAAATCATATTTCGAAACCGAAATATATTGTTCACTGCTGAAAATGTAAAACTTAAATATATGTGGGCTTCACAAATCTGATACAACCTGGTAGAGGTTAACAAGAAGGCGGTTACGGTACGCACTAGTAAAATGAAAGTATACACAATTTTCGGTGAGTGTGTTTACTGTTATTACGAAAAACTAAAGATACAATGAAAAAAAAAATCGAAGTGTTGTGATCAATTTCTAATGAAGTGCAGTATTTATGCAGACAATTTGATATTTAAATCTTTAAAAATATTACCTTTAGAAATCAATGAACAAAATAAATTTCCTGTACGTATTTTTAAGGTGTGAAAATGGTGAAAACATTTAAAATATCTTTAAATATTGACTGAATATTCCGCAAATAGCGAAAAACTAGGATCACAAAATATCAAATATTAAGACAGAAGTCGCAACTTTAAACTCGAAATTCTGTGATAAAAAAATTACTTTATGGAGAAAAAATTTAAAAGTAGTTGCAAAGACTTTGTGAAAGAAACTTACTGTCTGAAATAATATTTGAATAGAGCTATTGACAGATTTTCCATTTTCATAACACACGTGACAATCCATCACAATATAACTAGCGTGGCCAAGTGATAGTCACTTTGCTCACAGAAGGTTCCGTACACAAATTGTGTATTAAAATTATTTCACGACACACAGAAAAATAAAGTACACAAAAAATCTTTAAATATCAATAACAGTCTACTTTTAATAGAGCTAATTATACGTTTTACGATATTGTTTTTTAAATGGTATGTATACATCAGACACAAAAAAATGGTTGGTTGAAAAAATTATTAGGTGTCTTGATAATTTATTTAAAAAAATTATTTTCACTGCATATTTATCATTTCCGATTCATGAAATTCCCTATGAAACGAAACAATTTCTTGTCAAAAGAAATGTCTGATGAAGTAAATGATTTTGTCAAAATCACTCATTTAAATTGTTTTGCGAGAATCATTAGCGCCAGTGTAGTTTTCCTGCCATCTTTAACTGACTGCATATCACCGTATAGTTTTAAAGAATTTCTGGATCAGTAGTTTCAGAAATAAAAGAAGAGTGCTACTTTTTATGTTTGTTTGTTTTTTTTTTGGCAAAAGCTTTCATAAATCGAGAAATAAAATTGAATATCTATACATGTTTAATGTTCGTGAATTACCAGCTGGCGATGCCACACATTAAGATAGCCCAAAAGAAATATTTTCTTCAACCTCCCACCATATCCTCTATAATTATTTTCACCCTATGAATTTTCAATATTTTATATTTCATTCGTAATATGAACTAAAGTAATACGCAATTATAAAGTTATAAGTAAGCTGTTCAGAAAATGTGAGAGTGTGACAGACGAACAGATGAGCGAATCGATAATGATTTCATTTTTCACTCAGGAGTTAGGAAAAACTTTAAAAAAAAGCACATCAATCACATCTGCAAAATGCTAAAAGTTACTAATATCATATAACTTTATGTGAAATTCATGTACAGAGTACAAATAACTGTAATAATTCAATACAATAATTTTCCTTTGATGTCGCTGATAAATTAGGAATCAAGATACGTCCTTTAACGTTAAAATCCATGTAGTACATATATCTAAAATAAAGTTGCTTGATCCGAGTTTCAATAAACCAGAATTATTGACATAAGCTTCTTCTGTTACTAATATACGTGTTACACTATATTTTGCGAAGATTTCGTGTCAGTAAGAAAACTTATTTGTCTCTTAAATCCCATTAGTTACATGGTTACAGAGGTTGCAATTGAGCAACTAATTACTAAGTATATTTTAAGAAAAAAATCTGTTTTACATTAATTATTCTGCCCCTACAAATGAAAAGTGCAGCAAGAGACATATATTTACTTAGAAAGTAATAAAGAAGTATTCAGAACATTGAATGAAATAAACTCTCGGCTTTCTGACATACATATTTGAGAAAATAAGGCGGTTTGCATGTCAGTAACAAACCCAGTTGGTGGCTTCCAATCAATAGCCTCTCTGCTCGCCGGGTGGTCTAATTACAGGCGTTGTGGCAGCAGATTGAACCCTTAATCAGAGTTGCTCGTAATGAATGAAGTTCTATCAAGGTGCGATTCAAAATAATTTCAAATTTAAATGACAAACCACAACTCAATTTCAGTAACAAAGGCGTGTCTCAGATTAAATAAATTTGATCTATCTTTTTGAAACTCGTACAGCACGCATGATGAGATGGTTGAATTTCAACAGTTTAACAGTATACTTAATTACTTACATCGTATTTGATACACCATAACTACATTATGTTTTTATTCACTATAGGAAGTACTTTCCTAGCAATTTTTCCTGAACTTTTCAAGTGAGGTATTTCTCTGCATCATCCTTTTGTATTATACATACCCTTACCCACCTTCGAAGTTGAATATTATTAGTACTCCAAAATTAGTTTTGGAACCATAATGTGAGATTCTAATGATAGTTTCAAGATGACAATAAAGGAAATAATAATAAAGTAAAACTTAATATCAAATTCCGATTAAACATAGTTTCCAAAACGGAATGGCAAACATGGAATCGAGTCGCAATTTGGCTTTGTTAAATTTTGATTGTTGACGTTATGTTCCTTTGCCGAAGTTCTCTCATTTACAAGAAAACAGAAGCAATATAAAAATTGCATTTTTCAATAACTTTTAGCTTTGTTAATTGTATTCTATCTTGAAAATTTGGATAAGAGCACTGTATGCTGATGAATCATTTGTCACGTAATACATTTAGATTTATTGTTTCGTGACGCCAAGTTGATCAGAAACTAACCAGCAAAGGATTCAGTTAATATATGAAACGCATGGATAATAAATACATAGAGTGGGTAAAGTGACGATATATGTAACTAAGAAACAGTGGTTTGAAGGATGAAATTTAACAAATGTGTTATTCTCGCAGGAATTTAAATCAAAGCTGTCACTCTCAGGAAAGACTACTCGAATGAAAAACGCTATTTATTAATATTATAATTTTTGGAAGTAGACGTCTGGAAGTATTTGAGATATGTGTGACTCTGAATTTAAAAATTGTGTTACGGAAGGATACTGAAGCCATTGAGAAATATACAAAATCGTGAGGATTATCAAGCTGAATGTTACCAAGCCGGTTGATGACTTGTTGAACAATTGCTAGTATTAGCGGAAAATTTTGCAATACAGAAACTGACAGGGTACCAATCCAGAACCAACTGTATGTGTGGAGATGTAAAAAACAGAGAAAATTGCAAGTCCAAATAGTATTCTGACGCCAAGTAGTACTCACTGATCAGCCAGAACATTATGACCACCTTCCTAATAGCCGGTATGTCCGCCTTGGCACGGATAACAGCGGCGACGCGTCTTGGCATGGAAGCAATGAGGCCTTGGTAGGTCGCTGGAGGGAGTCGGCACCACATCTGCACACAAGTCACTTTCTGTAAACTCCTGGCAGGGGAACGATGAGCTCTGAAGCCACGTTCAATTACATCCCAGTTGTGTGTGGTCGGGTTCAAATCTAGCGAGTTGGGAGGCCACCACATCAACTGCAACTGTTCCTCAAACCACTCCATCACACTCCTGGCCTTGTGACATGGCGCATTATTTTGTTGAAAAATACCACTACCGTTGGGAAACATGGTCGTCATGCCGGGGTATACGTAGTCTGCAACCAGTGTACGATACTTATTGGCCTTCATGGTGTTTTGGACGAGCTCCACTGGACCCATGGATGCCCACATGAATGTTCTCCAGAGCATAATTGAGGTGTCAAGATGATGTTCCCCAGGAAAACGAAAGATTCGCATCCTCCCATCGGCATGATGAAGAAGGTACCCGGATTCATCAGACCATGCAATACTCAGCCACTGCATTAACGTCCAGTGACGATGGTCACGTACCAATTTCAGTCATAGTTGCCGATGTCGTGGTGTTAACATTGATACATGCGTGGGTCGTCGGCTGCGGTGACCCATCGTTAGGAGTGTTCGGTGCACTGTGTGTTCAGACACGTTTGTACTCTGCCCAGCATTAAAGTACGATGTTAGTTAGGCTTCATTTCGCAGCCTGTCCTGTTTTACCAGTCTGTCCAGCCTACGACGCGACGTCTGACATCTGTATTTAGGGGGGGCCGCCCAACCACTCGACGTATGGACGTGGTTTAACTTTCGTTTCGCAACTTGTTGAAGACACTCACCACAGCACTCCTCGAACACCCAACATGTCGTGCAGTTTCCAAAATGTTCTTGCCGAGCCTCCAAACCATCACAATCTGTCCTCGGTTAAACTCGGATAGATCGCGCGCCTTCCGCATTCTAAACACGGATAGCACGCTCACTGATACTACATGCACCGTACGTGTGTCTGACTAGCAGTCATTCCTCGTCAGGTGACGCCGCTATCGCCTGGACGGGTTTATATCGATAGTAGGTCATAATGTTCTGGCTGATTAGTATATTTGTTGACGATATTTTTCGTTTTCAATAACTATTATTATTATATGTTTTCAGAGTTCGGAGATGAAAAAAATCCTCTGAAAGATTAGAGTATTGTTTTACAAGCCACAGTAAGTATTGTACCCAGAACGGTTGCTAAAAACGATTAGGAAATACTGAAATAAATTTTTAGGAACAATTTTTCATTTAATGCACACCCATTTATCTTTGTTGTGCGTAGCTGTGACCAATGCCACCACATACACTGTTGAATTCGTTAATCATCGATCGCTTCCAGAAGATAAACAATGTACTCGCATGACAAAACAGGAAGAGTTTTATAAAAACATAGTAATATTAAATAGTTATTTCAAGAAATGTCTTGCCAATACACAGTTACTTGATGCGCTAACAATTATATTAATTCGTCATAAACACTTTCATCTGTAGTCGCAGTTTAATTTAGTCGAGTGCTTCAAATTATTTTCAGAGGTGTTTCAGTTACCTTAGTTAACACCTGATTACACTACGCAACACTAGTTGTTCGCGGCTCTCAAACTTTACTAGTTACCAGGATAAAGGACAAGTTTTAATTTCTTCAGGTATATTTGGTATCATTAGGATAGTATAGATCGCGAAACAGAATATTTCTTTTACTTTGCTCCTGTTTCTTTTCTCCTACACTCTTCCTGACATATGAATACTGCTGGAGGTCACAGAAACACACTTTCTACAAACCCCATTGGATAAAATACTACTACGTGGGAGGTATTATTGATGTCTCGGTTACATGTTGGATACGTCTTTTTAACCACCTAGTTGCTTCGTTTCCACGATGTCTGCTGCCGAACTTGCATTTTCTAAACAGTCATATTAATGACCAAATAATCTCGCATTGCCTTAGAGCGGCGGATCAAATGACTTGTACTAAGTCGTGCAGTTCTTAAAGGTTGCATTCTGCACATCTCACAAATTTTTTTCTTATGGCTTTACGCATCGTCGACGTCGAGGTCATTAGAGGTGGAAAAGGTTGAGGGGCAAGGAATGGGAAGGAAATCGGCTATGGTCTTATAAAAGGAAGCTTCCCTATATTCGCCTGGAGTGATTTGCGGAAACTATGGAAAACTCAAATCTGGATGCCCGGATGGGGATTCGAACCTACGTCCTCCCGAATGCGATATCAGAGCGTTATCGCTCACCCACAACGATAGATTCACGCATTCTAGACAGTGACCAATACAATTACTTATTTTATATGAAACTGAACGCTCTGAAAATAAATAAACAAATAACTGTAAAATTAATAGAAAGTTTAAACCGAGCGTGGTGGTGTAACAGATAGCGTTCTGGCCTCGCATTCGGGAGGACGGCGGTTCGAATCCCCGTCCGGGCATCCAGATTTGGGTTTTCCATGGTTTCCCCAAATCACTCCAGGCGAATGCCGGGATGCTTCCTTCAAAAAGGCCATGGCCGAATTCCTTCCCATTCCTTGCCACCATCCTTTCCCGTCTCTAAAGACCACGTTGTTAAAAAGGGACGTTAAACTGTTACAAAAAAAAAAAAAAAGTTTAAATAAGAACTTCTTTTCTAGGCTAATTAGACATAAAATCTTGAGCATGGCAGCATCAACAGCAACGGTATTTCTTCAATTGTAAAATGAATTACAGCCAACCTGTTGCAATGTTCATTGAATTTATTGTTGACCGGTTTCGACCCGCTTTAAGGGAGTCTTCTTCAGAACTTGTTAAAAAGTATTACATAAATCTAAAAACTCTTCTCAATAAAATAGTACATTTTGTACTAAAGTCACACATTAAAATATATTTTATAGGTATCCATCTGGCAGCCAACGTTTATCACAGTGCCAGCGTCACATCTAACCTGGGCGGCAGCTTACTAATTCAATGAATATTGCAATAGGTTGGCTGTGTTTCATTTTACAATTAATTAGACACAGATTAACATAGATTGAAGCTTAATTCTAACTTTTCGTGTCTTTACATTCTATGGTAACGCCAAGGAAATTGCAGATAACTTTGATTTTTCGGGATAGTTCTGTCTGTATCTATCTTGTTCACTCTGGAGTATTTTGTGTTTTTATGTTTCTTAGTTAAAACAGACTCCTAGAATCAACGTACAGAGTTTTAAGCTCTTACCCTTGAGTCGTATGTATGTCGCTAATCCTATAGGATTGAAATTTTACTATCCTGTTCCCGTTGGTTTATATCCGTCTGGTGTCGTTTGTTCACCGGGAATTTACTATGTAAATCGAGTCGTGGCATAACTGTGCTAATGCGGGCCATTTCAAATGGATAATGATATGCAACTGAGTGCTGCATATTATCACGGCTGTTAACAGCTAATAAGCATCTGTCACGTCTCGTGTTTACTGTAGATTAACATTCACATAGTTGATGGTGGTGGTTTGGTTATTGTGCCACCAGAGCAATCATTCCGTTTTTTTTTTTATCTAACTTCATTTTGAGTCTAAAAACTTAAAAAAAAGGTGTTGTTTTTCTTTGTCGCCGTCATCTAAGTGCTTGGTTTTGTATGAGAGCTCAAGGCAGAGAAGCCATGTCGCTTGTAACAAAGTTAAAATAGTAAAATCGTTGTCGAAAGTGGCCATATCTTCACCCTGCAGTCCAATGTTTCCACATGATTTACCATATAGAAGAATTGTACGGGCGTTGAAATTGATTTCTTAATGACGAAGTATTTAACTCCTCACGTTAATGAGACAGAAATTTAAAAAAAAATAAGTCTAGGAGTTGGCGACCTTTTTCAGCTTAGAGGGGAGGGACTGAGGAGAAGGAATGGGAATTAATTAGGCCGATCCTGATTAAGGCCTATCCCGGCATTTACCTGAAGTAATTTCGGGAAACCATGGAAAACCGAAATCAGGATGGCCGAGCGGGATTTGAACCTATGTCCGAGCCAAGCCAGAACGATATCGCTCTCCCTTATGTCCCAGTGATGGAAGTATTTTTTTTAATGACGTTTGTAACGCACTGGTCTAACCTTGGGTATCATTGTGTGTTATTAGCCGGAAGGAAGGGGACTGGGAAAATGAACGGCAAGGAGTTCGGCCATGGCCTGGAGTGATTTCGGGAAACCATGGAAAACTGAAATCAGGATGGATTACTCACCAGAAGAGCTACCGCGACTACAAAGGCGGCTCATAGCGTAGGTGTCGGCCCGACCGAAACGTAAGAAATTACCCCTAAAAACAAGGCAGGGATCATCACAACCGTGATGGAGGAGCTCACACAGAACGGAAGCATTTCTTTTAGAATTTCGGTAATACGATAGCTACAGATATCTGCGTTTCTTTCGGAACCAAGACAGTTCGACCTACTATAAGGAGACTTACGTCTCACAATGGAACTGGAACTTGTAAATAAATTCTTCTCTGGTTGTGTTTCTGTATACCTGCATACGTAGATCACCAAGCACCTGAAGGTGACTGCAAAGAATTCAGTCGAAACGTTGCGCTTTCTTAACATCATCCTATGGTATACCCGAAATCATTTCATAGAAATTATACAGCGATAAAGTTTCCACTTTGACACGATTTTTCATTAATGAGCAGTAATTTTCTATAAAGAAATACTTAAAGGTAAATGGTCTCGTCTTCACATTAAAATCCGCTATTTCAGAAATACAGGCTATTTTATATTATTGGTTCATGTGTATTGAAAATCAGCATTCTGATGAGTAAAGCGTAAAAAATTTGTAAATATACTACGAATACCATCTTGAGTGGTCACCCGCAAATTATACTTCTGGTATAGACCAGAGCTTGTCCAGATTCCGGCTCTACATGCTACTAAAACTGTCAGCGAAATAATATATCGTTGCATGCATTACCGTCAGAAATAAAGTTTCGACGTTAATTCAGAGGAAGATACACTCAACATTCACTGATAAATATTAGCCGAGAAGTGGCACTCAACAGTGTTAGCATGTTAAAACGTACGCCTTTGATTGAGAAAGTAATTACGATGATCGAAAACAATTGGGGACAGGTAATAGTTGGAGCAGATGCGCAGAATCAGGATTTGACCTTTGTGGAAGCTAAGGTGGAAAAATAAATTTACTATTATTTATAATTTACTTTTTTATTAGAAAATAACCATAAGAGTTACATAAAAAAAAAATTATCACAAATTCTAAAATTTACATTAGCACAGACAATACAGTCAGATTGCATTTTTTTTGGTCTCGCCTTTGAAGAAAATAATAACGTTCAACTACTTCAAAAGTGAATTAAATTAGATACTTATTTACATACGCGCCAATAATAATAATAATTATCTTTGTTAAAATATGAACTCCGTGGAGTCGTGGCTCAACTCTAATAACATCACGGAATTCGATGTTGCCCTGATTACAGCAATGTAAAAAAAGAAAAACATCCACGGTGCTATTTGCTAAGCAGCGATGGGCCGATGTACAAGGAGAAGAGAATAAGCTATAATATCAATGTATAATACAATGTAAACAAAACCTCCTTAATGCTTCCGCTTTAAAGCTCATACATGTGGAGATAGATTCCATGTGAAAATTCCGCAATTGTGGATGCGGAGCTCCGTTTCAACCCTATTTCTCATATCTTATAGCAGCTTGAAATCTCTTGGTTCTCTATGACCAGAAACATTCACGTTCTCTGCATGAGATGCAAGATTCTTTTTGTAAAATATGTATTTTTGGATATTTTACTTTGCATGGATAGATGTAAATTTACCTTACCCACTCTAATTACAAAAGAAAACAACGTTAATACAGACCAAAAAATATATTTATAAAAAATATATCCCGTAGAAAAATTACAGCATTAATCCTGAAAATTTCAATTACAACTATTATCGACGGCAAGGAACTCAGCCATACAAAAAATTCTGCCAGTGATTAACATTCGCGGCTAGGGACAGTAAAAGATTCGATTTTTAGTCCATCAGTTCGATAGTTGTTCATAGGGTGTGAACTGGGCGAAAAAAAGCTAATCTATAGAAAGAGGTTACACTAATCAGTTTTTCTTGTAGCAGGTGAAGACGGCGAAAGTCTTGATGTTTTCTTCTCCACAAAAAACATAACACATGTGAGAAAATCTGACGACTCACGTCAGACGAGAACGTAATGACAACTCGACATCCACTCGCCGTACACCTCTCGTGGCCTCTCCCGTCGGGCTACCACCCCCGCCTCGACCCTCATGCGACCACCTGAAGGCAAAAGCAAAACAAAGACAGCAGCCCTGTTGTCCACTACGTCGGCAGAATTCGGCCGCCACACACAATCGCGGAGCGTCAGCTCAAATGTCTTAAATATGTCGAAAAACTATGACAGTCAATTACAGCGGAGGCTGGACATTACTAAAGCTCTGGCCAGATTAATTGGCGGGTGGCGTCAAATGCGCCGTTGCCAAGCCGTGCGCGTAACAGTTGTATTCACCTCTTTACTTGTAGTAATGGTTTGAAACGTGTTTTAAGTAATTTATGATCACTATTCTGTCATAAAATATTGATGCATGTCATTTCGTTAAGAAAGTTATGCATTGCAGATGCGTTTAATATAATTGGAGGTTTCAAAGACCTGTTATTTATTATTCTATTATCTGCGCAGAAAAATAAAATTCTCGACAGACTAAGGAAACTTATGGAAATACTCTTCTTTTATTTGTGGCTAAAAGTCCACGTGTTACATTTTATTTTCAGTTTGTATATTTATAACTAAAATCAAAATTTTATTTTGTCATCCTCTGCACTGAAAAACTTGCTTAATTAACGACAAAATTATCTGTTTATATATTACCACTCATCACTATCGTAAAATTCGTGTACTGTCCTCCTGACAAAGGACTGTCAAAGTCGTTAAGCTTTGTTAGAGAGCTGTATTGTTTCATATTTTTCTTTCGAGAAACAAACGTAGGTTATTTTCCCTCACGACACACGCGCTGGACAGTTCTCAAACCGACAACCACAAGCTGCAGCGCAAATAGCCTGTCCATTCCCTAATTTTTTTCGCAATATGGTTTTTTTTGCGGTAACAAATCACTGCAGTTTTTTATTTCGTCAATATCAAGTACGTCCATATCTTTCAAGTCTTTTCCTACTAGCGTACATGTAGAAGACAAAATTTCTCGATCATTGTCCACAAGAATTTTGAAATATTTATAAACATTGTGAATGATAGATTTACTGTGTTGTCTGCTTCAGCAGCGGTGGTTCTGCTGTCGATGACTTGCGTCTTGTTGGGAGTCGTTATTTCGGAAACACTTGGAATAGGAGAATAAGTCTCTTCCTAAGTATCCATTTTTAGTAGCAAGATTCTCTTGCTAAATTTCCCTAATTATAAGTTTGTTCGGTAAAATTATTACACTAAATTACTACAATTAATAAATAACCAAAAGGAATTATTTAAATCGCACGTAAAAATCGTAAATCGCTAAAAATCAAAATATCCTCTCTCGAGCAAGTTCACACTCACACTGACACTTTCTAATTCCGATTCTCAGGTTCACACATTTTTTAGTGAAAGGGAGGTGGAAGGTTTGGGGGTGGTTAGAGAGCTGTTGACGCTTGGACTAGGCAACACAGGCCGCACAGCGTTGCAATATTCAGGTGATAGAAAGAGAGCGCATCGCGAGTTTGTCCCCAAGTACGGCAACAGAGCGTTCACACTGACCCGCCAATTACTCTGTCCGCAGCTATAGCTGCAGTTATAAGCCTTAAGCATGACGGCAGTTTTCCCACCAGTAGGTTCTGCATTCATTGAGAAACAAGGATGCTACAATTTTATGTTGATAGATCTAAGCAGGCCTGACACAAAGCAGACGAAAAAAACGTTTACGTCATTAAAAAACGGGAGATTTCTGAGAGTTTTTATGTGCTTTCAGTTTTTATGACTATCCAGAAGAAGCATTTTCGACAACGGAAGCTGTAAACTACTGTATAACGTTAAGATCTATAACGATTGTTATATTTATCGACTTAAGAAGCAGGCTCCAATGTATGACTTTATCAGAAATTTTAAAAAGCACGCAGATTGGATAATGTTCTATGTAGTGAAATGACAAGCACTGTATAAGCTATGCTTGTGTAAGGGGACACACCAGAAAAGTTTTAATTCTTAGAAAAAGGAAAACTATCAGGCTGGGGAAGGAATTGGTTTTAACGAGTTGTAATTCCTCACAATAATTAGAAGGGAGCTGCTGTAGCAATGGGGGAGATGGGTCGTCGGCAGTGGATGAGGTAACCATTTTTTTTTTTTTTTAACTGCTATACGTCTCTCAACAGCGAGGTCTTTAGAGATGGGAAAGGATGGGGGCAAGGAATGGGAAGGAATTCGGCCATGGCATTTTGAAGGAAGCATCCCGGCATTTGCCTGGAGTGATTTGGGAAACCATAAAAAACCCAAATCTAAATGCCCGGACGGGGATTCGAACCGCCGTCCTCCCGAATGCGAGGCCAGAACGCTATCCGTTACACCACCATCCTCGGTATGAAGTAACCACATACAGTGACGGAGGCACTATGCTAGCTTCCAGAATCGTTTCACTGCCAAACCTTGGTTTGTAGATGACTCGATGAGCCGGAAATATGTTTCTAATTCAATTTAATTAATTTACCTTAGTTGAGAAGGTGCACACAAGCCCCGTTGGCAATTTATATACATCCGTACTTTCACATTTCACGAATTTTTACCACAAATTCCATCACTGTCAGCATTTTCGTCAATAACTTATTCCATACCTTGATCCCCTTGCTCAAAAAAGAAATTAATCGCACTGAAATCAAATGCTAGTTTGTGACCATGGTCATCTCTTCACTTCCATGCAGTAATCCTAATTCTGAATGGAAGATCTCATCGCTCGTATATGCCTTATGCACTTCTAGCAAACTCTTCGCCGGTCTCCTATTTTCCAGTGACTCCCAGCCCACCTACTTTATCATATCGGTTACTGTTTACGTTCTGCGATGATTTCCACAAACAGATCTACCCCTTCTAATTCGTATATTAGATACCCATGGTGTGTGACCAATGCTCCCACACCATATTCAAGCAATGATCTTTTATATCACCGATTTTTCACTGCCATGGTACATTCCAATAAACGAAGGAGTTTGAAATCTCTCTTACCACCTGCCTGATGTGTCCTGACCGAGTTTATGATCGAAATATAAGCCAAGATATTTAATTTTTGTGTTTTCAGCTAACAATTCCTGTTCCACGCTATTATTATACAAAACCCTTTTATCTCTACACCTAACAAACAGACTACTTCACATGGAAATTAGTGAGAGAAGCACTTCGGATTGATTAAGATATTTTGCTCGATTAATTTGATTCAAAACAACAGAGCCAGTCATCAAAATGTCGTGTTTTTATAATACCATTCGACAGTATCCCGCTATTCCATCTCGCAATAAAAGTAATATCCGCAACCAGGCAATGCCAGTCTCTCCTCAACACTAAGAAATAATAAAGTCGGGTGAATACAGACGCAAAGAGTGTCCTTTAATGTGCCGCTTGAACTCAATAAATGAAAGCGATTTCTCTGGCGGAAGCGGTTCTATTGTAACATTCCTTTCAAGAATAATTGAATTCGGTTTTATTAACTTGATGTCATGATGCAAAATTTCCATGTCTTCTGACTCTACTGAGTAAAGTTCTCGTAAGCGATAGCCTGATGTGATATCAAAACTGAAAAGCAGATGACGTAATAATTGTATTAATTGTAACGAGTGGCTTTTAATTCTAACTACTCTGGATTTTTTGCTCTGCTGAAGTAAAACCACGTATTTAAGTATAAGTTATGACCTAATGATTACCGAAACTTAATTAACTAAAATCATCAGATTTGATAAAATTTCAAATTTGAACTGTATATCACACAGTTGAAACGAATTCTGAGAGCTCACGTCCACCGCACGTTTTGTGGAAAACCTGTCGACTGATCTACGCTTACTTGGAGAGACCTGAAGTGACTTGACGGCACTATTAGAGGGACCACAAAAGTCTACAAGTAGGCACGAAGCACAATAGCTTGCACGAACTTGATACTGTTTGAGATCAAAGTCAGGACACGTTGTGTTTACAGAAGAAGTAAAGCAACTTGAATTCCAGACTGGTCTATACAGAGAAATATTTGGATTAAAAATCATAAGAAGCAAGTTGGACTGAGAATCAGATGAAAATATTGCCTGGAAGTTTATTGCAAAAGCTGAGAAAAATAGAAAGTTGACGCGAGAATCGAGGGACAAATTGAGTAAGAGCCCCATGAGGATTCGCAGGTGTGGAGCGGACATAATTTTTCCCCCTGTATTCCGATTATTAGATGCAGAACACTCAGTTTCAATAGGTGACTTTCTAGCATGACTAATAGTTCATTATCTTTGGTCTAGTTGTAACGCTTGTAGTCGTATGACAATAAACTAAGACACACGGTTAAAATTTGTTAAATCATAGTGTTTTTACCAACAGCAATGTTTTTAACAGAAGTTAATTCATGAAACAGTAAAATGTTGCCCCATTAGTATATGGAATAAATGTCTCAAATGACTGCACCTACACCATTTGTACACCTGCCACACGCGGCTATGCCGATTAGCAAATTATAATCTAGTTCGTAATTAAACTAAAGTAATCGGAACCATGATTTACAACCTAGTTCCCGTGTCACATTTCAGTAGTTCAAGCGCAGTCCTCATGTTGTGGTAAACACTAGGCCTAAGCGTACTTTACATTCACAGGGGAGTGCCGGTTGACCTGATTTCAAATACTGATTCGATCGAAAATCGTGTACTATATCAATTGCATAGCTATCGCAACAATTTTTTCTGCGAGCATCAGCGATGTGGAGATTGTTATTCTTGACGACGCATGGCTTGATGACCAGAATGCAGGCCAGCTATCGCAACTAAATCGATAGTAATTTGTTTCAGCACAGTGTGAAAATTGTATCAAACCTTCAATTGTGATCAGAAGGAGAGTAATTTGGTTGTCGGCCTCTTGGCCAGCAGAATCAAAATTGTATCTGATGATTTCCTAGAATAGCACCGAAAATTCCTAGAATTAGGTTGGTGCATAAGTTCGCAGCTTTTTTATTTCAGGTGTTGATATTCTAGTTGCTATGGTTTTATTAATCAACTATTAATTTTATTTTGAAGTTCAATAGTTGTGCTTGAGTTTACTTGTTGCATTATTGATTTTTACAGATACTGAGTGGAGCCGTGGACGCTAGAAAATGAAGTGTCAAGTGCTGAATGTGGAACATTTCCTACGTATTCTTCTGTTTGTGTTCAATAGAAGCGCGGAGGCACTCAAAATCATTTGTGCTGTGTTGGGGATTCTGCTGTAGGATAGAGCACAACAAGAACATAGTTTTATCGTTTTAATGAAGGTCATTTCGACATTAATGACACTCCACTTTCAGGAAACCCTTCGAAGTTTGATGAAGGCCATCTAAACTCACTTATCCACAATTACCCACGTCAGTGTACTCGGGGATTGGCATATGTGATGAACTATGACCTCTCTACCATCGTGGAACATTTGCATTCAATAGGCAAGGTTAAAAATTCCGGTGCATGCGTACCGCATGCGCTAAGCCATAACCACACAAATCAACGAGCGGCCCTATGTTCATCTCTCCTTACACGTTATCGATTGGCTCGTGAACAATATCGAACACTCTTATCCAATATCGTTACTCGTGACGAGAGATGGCTTTTTTATGCTAACATAATGGGAAAAAAGGAATGACTTAACCCAAACAAAAAGCAACTCTCCGTACAAATGCCAGTGCGCATCCACAAAAGATAATGTTATACAAAGCGTGGAACAATGGGAGTGAGTTGTACTGCGAATTTCTTCGCCAAGGTGTAGCCATCACTACCGATATTTATTACCACAAACTGAAATGTCTTGCATACGCAATCCAAGAAAACCAACCAATAAAACTGCGTGAAAAGATGTTACTGCGTGACAAAACCCAATCGCATTCTTCTAACCTGGCAGAAAACAGTATCCAGTATCCCCTCTTTATTCACCTGAACTTGTGCCCTCAGATTTTTACCATTTCCGCTCCTTACCGAACAATCTCCAAGCAACTTCATTTACGGATGAAAATGCGCTCCAAACTTTGTTGGATGACGTCTTTAACTCAAAATCACGGTATTTCTACCGGTGTGGAATCGAAAAACTACTCAAGCGTTGATAGCATGTTGTAGATAGTGAAGGAGAATATACTGCTGATGATTAACCTGTGTCTTATGTGTATCTTACGTGATTAATAAACTCATGTAAATGCTACGAACCACCTGCACAAAGCACCAACCTAATAATACGATGTGCGTCTATTAACATTGTTTTGTTTGTTGATGTCTGTGTTGATTTTCCTATGCTAATAACTTGAAACTAACATGCTGGCATATCTAAATGGCTTGCTTGTTGGCTCAACATCCTCTTGGTGCACAGCTCTTTAAAATCTAGCTTAAATGATGACTAGTTGTTTCTGTTCTGGACTGCTTCTTTTTTAATCTTAAATTTGAGTTCAAAAGTATATAATGTGTAGCGATAAATGGAATAATATATTTAATGAATTAAAAATAATTAAAATTCATTGATGCAGCTGAAGATCTAGCGTCATTACGAAAATTTTGCTAAGAAAACTACATTTGTTTAGCATTGTTAGCTCTTGGCTTGTAATGTTTCCCAAAACCAATAATTTCAGCAACATACGCTCCACTTTCTGTGTACCTGTGCCGTTACGTAAATATTTGTTTTTCTGTGTGTGTAAATTTCATTCAGACCATTGATTGTTTTCTGGATAAAACTTGTCTGATTTACATTTTCTTCTATTTTCAGGAACTACACACTCAAGAGGTCTGCCATAGAAAAGTCCTACTCAGAGGTAAGTGGAACTAATTAATATCCTGCCAACTTCTGTTGCTTTCTTGTTAGTACACGCTTTCAACTTCATAGCACATTCACTTAGTTTAATCTGATTTCGTGTTGAGTGTATAGTTTGTTAAAGATTACAAGTAATCATTGTAACGAATGTTAATAGCGTGTGGTTCTGCCTCTTTTAATTGTGGTTCCATGTTTTATTTAAACTAATATAAAGAGTCGAGAGGAAAATTGAAGTTTAGGTTAGGTTTGATTCTGTTTATTAAGAGTTTTCGTTTAGTTAAAAATTGAAAATTAATAATCACCGTAGGAAAGATCTGTATTATTATTGTGGTCTTTACTCCTGAGAATAACTTGTTACCGTTGCTCGTTGATCTTCATTAGTATATGAATGTCAATAAAATTTATTTCAGTTGTAGAAAATAGACATCAAATTCCCACATATGTATCAAAATCGAAAATAAAGAATAGAATTTTTCGATATATCGCTTGGTTTTCGAGATATAGCATGTTAAAAATCAGTTATAGATATAGTTCCTTGTGCTTTTGGTGACGTTTCTTCTGGTCCAGGCCTTATTTCAACCTAACAACAACCAGTAGGAAAAAATAAAACACCTATAGAGCATTTCCACCGTGTAGAAATATATAGTGGTTTTGGTGATTTTTTTTTGACACCTAACATCCCAAATTCTTAGATACATTATCTCGAGAACTAAGCGAGATATCAAAAACATTTATTCATTATTTTCGATTTGTCTCCTCGAGTTATATACAAATTCGTCATCAAAAGGCCATGACGAATGTTTTCTTCTAGTCCAGGCCGCATTTAAACCTTACCACGTCAATTTCGAGATACAATATCTTGAGAACTAAGTGAGATATGTATATATATAAAAATTATTTTTTACTTTCAATTTGTCTCGTCGAGTTACATAAGAATCTGTGATCAAACTGCGGCGCCACGGTTATCGTAGAATCCCCGGAATTGTATCGTAAATTATCTACCACAGCGCCTTGTCCGGTAACGACAGAATAGATTAGAGCTCGATGGGGTGACCCCTAGGAGCCAGTGTCCGCTTCTGGAATCCTCGTGCATTAGGAATGCCACGCGGCCGTGACCTAGGCTACGGTTCTATAATGCACCAGGGTCACCGTTCTCGCATTGCCGTGTTTTATTCACTACGCCCTTCTGCCACGTCAATGGAAAGACACAAACCACCGTGTCGATACCAACTACCGGCACTGAATTCTTGATGCCGGTATTCGGCTACTATACTGACGACTACGGAAACTGCGTGCTAATGTTGACATTATACTTTTCTAAAAACTCGATATAATTCAATGTACAACCCACAACACTTTTTTCATTTTTTTATTTTTTTTATTTAAAAGCTCTGTTTTATCAGAAACTAGCATTCACCCGCGTCTTCGCTTGCGCAACTAATATATGTAAATTTTTCCCTAACCGTGGAATTATGATAAACAATAAAGATCAAATGAATAATCTAATTACAGTTAATCAATTTTTTACGCGAAGCAGAGACTAAAAAGCTGCTGACACTGTTTGTAGCTGGTTCTGAAGTCTGAATGTCTACCCATGTTATTCGTTTATCACTGGTAGATGCTCACAGGAAACTTCCCGCTTTTAAATCGAAGAATAAAACGAGCCACCGTCCGTTTCTGGAAACGTCATGGATGAAGAATGCCACCCGGCCACGACCTAGGCTACGATTCAATAATGCACCCTGATCAGCATTCACGTGTGGATCTTTCTTATTCATTATGGTTCATTTCGAGAATCTTTTCAATTATCTTCCATCCTTCCTGCGAGTGTAATTTTTATTCAGTGAGCTTAGCTTCCGAATAAACTTCTGTGTTTCGGCATAATTTGGCCAGTGACCGTCAATTAATTACAGTAACCGAAATTCGAATTCAAGAGAAAAATTGAATAATTCTGTTTTTCAAACTGATTATATTTCATTCATTAATAACCCTCAGCAAAAATGAAATCAAATTTAATAGGTACGTCGACAATCTTATGCAGTTTTATAAATCAAAACTAAGATGCCTATATACGAATGTAGGTACAAATTAGTTATTAAAATCTTGCAATAAATGTAAAAAAATAATCCAGAAAATATCATCTTAGTATTACTTGTAGTTATTGTGGTCCAATTATTGGGGCGTACCTTAATGACGTGAGGCGTTTTTTCGGAATTCCGGACCCCCCGCCCCCTCTCTGGTGAGACTTCGTGAGAACTAGTCGGACCTCACAATCTAAAATGACGTGAGGTGAGATTTTGACGGAGACCGCTCTCCCCCCCCCTCCCCCCAATCATTGACCTCGCAACTTTTTGAGACCTTTTTTTAGGTCTCATGCTTCCAAAGGCGATTATAACCCCCCCTCCTAAGGTCGGTTTTAGGACCAAATACCCCCTCCCCCTAAGGTCTACTTTCGCGTCATTTGTAGACTTTCTTTTTTTTTTTTTTAGCTCGTGAGATTTCGGTTGACCCCTCCCCCTCAACCCCTTGGCGAGATTCGCCGCCGGATTCCACCCCCCCCCCCCCTATTTCACCTCACGTCATTAATGGATGCCCCCTGTGCTCCTGATATGCAGTAACTTGAAACGTGATTTGCCAGAAATTTCTCAGCTTCATTAAGATAGTACGTATCTCATTTAACTGTAACTATGTTACAGTGATTGAAATACCATAAACAACTGACGAATAACTTTTGCGTGACTTTCGGTCTAATAGACAAACAACCAAATATTTAATAAAACGATGTTTTTTTTCATTTCTTTTATCAGTAGTGCCACAAATTTACTATTTAAGGAATAACTTCAGTTTACAGATGTTCTGATCTTTACAGATCTATTATGTTAGGCTCAAAGAACGAAAACGCTCATTCAGGGAAAAAACATCCACAATGCGTTTCGGTCTCTTTAAAACATCTATAACACGTTATTTGTGTTATGGCGCATGCACCAGCTCATGGATGTGGAGTCTTCACCTGTAATAGTCTTCAAGTTGTAACGTTCTGACCTCATTACGTGATTTAAAATTATAATTAATTTTATTATTTTATTTTATTATCATGAAAGGTAGAACTTGCTTGAATACTTTATACGAGAAAATCACAAATGGTTTTATTTCAATTAATCACATGACATACATAACAAAATTCGTTAAAATTAATTAGTTGTCCTTTTGTGGGCGCCAGGGTATTTTATATAAAATACACAAAATTTAAACAGTAAACGAAGTCAACATTTTGACTTCACTTCTGAAAGAGATGTTTGCTCCGGGCTATGAGAGTTCTTATCTGCAGGGTCGTAGCTGGGCAATGCTATGAACTTGAAAGTCTAGCTAGCACAGTGTCCTTCATTGGCGATGTATAATTACCGAATGTACATGTCTGCCGCCACACATTGGATGACGGTCTTCTCTGCTATGGACCAGTGTAGCACAGTTCCTCAGATGTCGTCCTTTGCCTGAGCTCATCTGCTCAAACAAAATAGCGGGTGTCCGGATCCAGGCAGCAGCAACAGTCCCACTCACGAATAGACAGTCCGGAAATCACATCGTCCGAACGTGCTGGCCGCCGGCCTCGAATATTCCTTCCCTCGTTCGTCGTGCCACATGCAAAACAGAAAACTCCCGCCGATCACCCTGTTTGTCTACCTGGCAAGCACAAATCTCCCCTCCATTAGGTACTCACTATTCTCCCCTCGCTAATTCTAGGAACCGGCCTGCTGGCATTCCTCAGATCTGCCGCTCCACACTCGTACAATGTACACTGCGCCCAAACGCCCACTAAAATATTCCACATTTTAAATAATAAACATATAGTTTATTAATGTAACTAGCGGTCACAAGACGCGTTCGTTACATATTCCCCCTGGTTCGGCAAATTTAAATAAAACTAGTTTATTTAAATTTTCACAATAAGAAATATACAAATTTTCCTTCCTCGTCCATTAATTTAGCAGTAATTATAAATCTGGTAACCTATTCTAACCTATTCCATCACAAGTTCCACCGACATGAATATTCAACCGAACATATGTCCCTTGGCTACTTTGTACATAGACTTTTCTTACTCCCATCCCTGATTGTGGGTAGATTTGTGCAAGCCTTAAATACACAATATAACCAGTTCAAATGTAACCTTATAAGTAACAAATTATTGTAGTGATATAGATGTTCTAACACAATAACATTTAATATCAAATTGAAATTTAAATTCGACACCATTCTAAATAAATATAACGCAATACATCATAAGTTGTGACAATCATAGAAATTCAACACATAGGATAACACAAACATAATCTCAATATATAATGAATGAATAAACCTGATCCTTATCTGAATATAATAAAAAAAAAACTTTAAGCAGTGAATTCACCATCTATGAACGGCAGGGTTGTCCAAAGCAATGCAAGATTGTTCCAAATATTTTGTTACTATGTCACCGCGAAGCAAAGTATTTGTAATGGATTTCCGCCACCATCCTTGTATAAAATGACAATTACATCCCCTTTTATCTCCGCTTGTTACAGACCTCGCGTTTATTAAATTAACATGATCTCGATCAAGTGTACGCGGATGCCGATCCCAGTATACTTCCCGATTTCCCAAGACAACGTTATAAGTACATTTGATCCATGGCATAAAAGAATTTTGTTCATGGAATGCTGATTCGCGTATTTCCTTATGAACAAAACAAAATAAAAATATTATCTACCTAGTACCTTGGAGATCCTTTTCCCTTGGCTACTTGGTGATTTGATATGCCACACAACATCTGTGAAGTTCCAGAAATTTATCTGTAAATGTACCCCAACGTATTGGAATCCTTCTGTCTGCCAGAAATCAACTCCCAACATATTATCTCGGCAAGTTTTTATCCTTTTCCGGCACATATATGCCCATCGTCACTATCAAGAGAACAAGTTGCACTAAATGATCCTCGCGCGACTGTACCAAAACTTTGTGATCATCAGAATACTCTTTCAAGTTTCGTGAATTATGGGGTTAAAGTAATTGGTTCCATTAGTGAATAAGTGACTGTTAACTGAGATTATACTTCTTCACCGTGCATGGAATATATGTATCATAATAAACTTAGCAAAAGCTTCTTATTGGTGTATGATTGTGGACTGGTGCGTAATAATACTCGTTGCCCTACAGTGAAAGTTTGATTATGCTTTGGTCTTGCTATATCCGCATCATTCTCCTCATCCTCCACACCACCATTTCGCCAGTATGTTAAATTAATAAGGAAAAACTGTGGAGAGTCCTCAGCATCCCCGGCGAAATCTCATTGTTTTAATTGGTCACCCTGCGATGTTTCACGTGCTGCACCAACTCTCAATTAATTTTCACTTTCATTCTGAATGTTATTGCCGGGATCGACGGTTAGAATAGCATTAACCTCCGGCCAACCCCCGCGTGTTTGCCCGTGACCATCCCGCTGAACATCAGTCTTCCACGGTTTCTTATCACCAGATTGGGCTTGCTTCCAATTTTTACCTCCCTTGAAACTTTGCCCGTTATTCTGATTATTTGGCCGGAAGTAGCCATGAGAATTAAAGCGATTGTCCTGCACATTTTCCGCGCACTGTTCACGTCTCGCTCGTTGTCCTATAGCTTCTAGATTCCGCAGTGTTTCTAATAAATCAGTGATATTCTTTACATATACAGGCGAGATGTGTTCTTGAACCCCCGGGCTGAAATGTGAGCTTATTACATCAATGAACTCCGCGTCCGGCATCACTGTGTCAAATAACGACTTTTTACGACTAACCGTTCCACGTACCTTTCCATTGAATCACCAGGCTTAGGCACGTACTTTCCTTGATAAAATCGTATCCTAGCTTGGTTTTGTATTTTTGCTGACCAGAAAGTATTCAAAAAACAACTCCTTAAACTGTGCGTACGACATATCTGGAGTACATGCTACTTGTAACCATGAACGATCTTGTTCAAAAAATGACTGGCTAATGATTAAAAGTTTTGCCGACTCCGGAATAGCTTTAATTTGAAAGTATCTTTCAAGCTCTTCGAGGTAAGCTTTCGGGTGTATTCCCCCCTTGGAACCAAATCTAGGCAGCTTTAACTCGATGTCTCCCGAAAACAGTTGAGCACAATTAGCTTGACATTGTCCATTGTTGTTAGCAGTGTTATTCATTTCGATTAGTTTACTTTCCAATTACGTAATTTTACTTCCGTTTCGGCAGCAAGGTTACGCTGTGATGTTTCTAGATTCTTTTGACTTTCCTCCATTTTTCCCACGTAATTCTTAAGGTCTTCACTTCGGATCTTATTTTACCGAAATTTTCATCAACACCATCTTTTATTGAATGAGCAAACTCAGAAATCTGACCTAAATTTTCACTGTTTTCTGTGCGCATTTGTTCAATTGAACTTTTATTCGCTTCTACTTTACGGCAAATTTCATCGTTGGTTGTCTCAAGGGCATTGCAGGAAGACTTTAATTCCGTCTGGACTTTGCTTAAAGAGTGATCTCAGAGCTAATTTCCTTTTTAAAATCATTTATTTCTCGGCCAATTTCTCCGCGAAAAGAAGCAAACTGCTCTTCAATTCTTTTGTGAGCCATTTCTTGTTTCTTTCAAGACTCTCTATTTTACTAGAACATTTGCACTGAGAGTTCAGACAATTTTTCATTGGATTCTTGAAATTGTGTTGTAAATTGAGCAGATAATTGTGAAAATTTCTCCATTAATAAAGCCGCTATATCGTTCATCTGGTGTTGCTGAGTCTGCAATGCAGGATTCACCGAGACGTTTTTCGCACTGTTGGAGGTAGTATGAAAATTATCCAAATTCTCCTGCCCTAATTCAACGGGTGATTGAGTGGAATAAACTATTTCTGCAGGATTATTGTCTTCCCCGATATGATCCCTATTTGAATTAGTAGGTGCAGGCTCATGTGATAAATTTGACCCTTCCATGATTTCTTTCGACATGTTAATAATGGTACTGGATCTCAAGCGCATTACTTTAAAACTTCACGCTATTTTCAACTATTTCGTTGACACACAAAGAATATTCCAATACACAACAACAAGGAAAAGAAATAAGGATTGCAGAACACACCATCAGAAAGACTTTACACTAATCTGCAAATAAAATTCCTCAATAAAATCCGCGATTGCACAATAAAATCAAACCCAAAGAACATTCCACAACACATTCTATAATTTCAATGGAAAATTACAAAAAGAATTTACTCATCAAATACCTTCGCGGAAAAATGGTTTAAATATGAAAAGAAATCGTTACCCTGGACATATGGCTCGAAATCCACACAAATATTTCAACAACAACTTAAAATTGCCATAAAGAAAGCATCAAAACAATTATCAACGCCGTAATACAACAGAATTTGAGTGCGTTTGGACAAAACCCATTGCACATTCCCATGTCACACAAAATAATTATTATTTAACACACGCAATGCACACAAAATAAATTTATCTGATCTTATTGCAAAACCAACTTGCATCTAAGATCAACAAGAACAACATGAATTTATACATGCATTTAATACGCAAACTAATACGAACTACTTTCTATCTACAAAATAAGAAAGTTGCCAAGGACATAGTGCTGTCTTTCGTTCATAGCATAATTAATTTTTGCAATTAATAATCGAAAAGCCCCACTTGGTTCGCCATTGTAACGTTCTGACCTCATTACGTGATTTAAAATTATAATTAATTTTATTATTTTATTTTATTATCATGAAAGGTAGAACTTGCTTGAATACTTTATACGAGAAAATCACAAATGGTTTTATTTCAATTAACATAACAAAATTCGTTAAAATTAATTAGTTGTCCTTTTGTGGGCGCCAGGGTATTTTATATAAAATACACAAAATTTAAACAGTAAACGAAGTCAACATTTTGACTTCACTTCTGAAAGAGATGTTTGCTCCGGGCTATGAGAGTTCTTATCTGCAGGGTCGTAGCTGGGCAATGCTATGAACTTGAAAGTCTAGCTAGCACAGTGTCCTTCATTGGCGATGTATAATTACCGAATGTACATGTCTGCCGCCACACATTGGATGACGGTCTTCTCTGCTATGGACCAGTGTAGCACAGTTCCTCAGATGTCGTCCTTTGCCTGAGCTCATCTGCTCAAACAAAATAGCGGGTGTCCGGATCCAGGCAGCAGCAACAGTCCCACTCACGAATAGACAGTCCGGAAATCACATCGTCCGAACGTGCTGGCCGGTCCGGCCTCGAATATTCCTTCCCTCGTTCGTCGTGCCACATGCAAAAACAGAAAACTCCCGCCGATCACCCTGTTTGTCTACCTGGCAAGCACAAATCTCCCCTCCATTAGGCACTCACTATTCTCCCCTCGCTAATTCTAGGAACCGGCCTGCTGGCATTCCTCAGATCTGCCGCTCCACACTCGTACAATGTACACTGCGCCCAAACGCCCACTAAAATATTCCACATTTTAAATAATAAACATATAGTTTATTAATGTAACTAGCGGTCACAAGACGCGTTCGTTACAAAGTAGTTCCTCGAAGCAAAAAAGAACTGACAGGCCTTTGTCCACATTGCCGAAATGTGCTAAAGACAGCCGCGTCGATGGTTTGAGCCCAGTCTTGGGCATGAGTGTTTCTAATTAAGTCTCGCACTGAATACAATAATATGAATTCACTTATAGAATTTAATTATATACACTTGAGGATTCAACGTAAACACTGTCTACAGGTTAATGACTGTAAAAACAGAAATCCATTAAAAATGCTGCTAATATTTGCAAATGTGCGCAAAACCGAATTTATCATAAACGAAAACACGTCCACAACAAAGATATTGCACATCAGTTGTTACACTGCGTGTTTCTGAAGTTTATAACAACGTCTCACATCTAACACTTTAATCGCACTATTGCATGATAGATGATATCTTTCAAATTGCTGATAGTGCACCTGCTGAGTCGCTATCGGGTAGAATGTCATAATGTTTATGGTATCTACTAGATTTATGCGAATAATGCGAACTGCTATGTTTCTGTTTCAAGCGTTATAACTCCACAAATAGAATAAAACAACAATCTGTAAAATATAATTTTTTGCCGATAGCCGGCAATAGTCAATTCCTTCCATGATGCAAATGCCACATAGTCACCTTATACCTAGAAAACGCCTGAAACTTAGTAATTACCCAGAACAGCAGACCGCTTTTCAGTGCAGCGGCATAATTTTAAACCAGGGGTAGTCAACCCAAATGATCTTGTGGGCCACTTTGGAAATGCATCACAACTGCGCGGGCCACACATAAAATTATATATCCCCATATTAGATTCAGACCCATTATAGACATTTTTTGGAGTGGAAAATTGAAACATAATGAGATGTTCTTATTGTATTTACCATTATTCTTATATGTATACAAAGATTATATAATAATAATGATACTAAACGCATATTGTAAAGAAATATATAACATTAAAAATGAAATATAAAAAATATATAAATTAAATAAAAAATGGAATCATTAAAATTATTTATTTTACTAGTGCGATATTTGTCTCAGTCACTGCACACAAAACGAAACCAAAAATCAAATTTTTCACTTGAAACTGAGAGTCTGCTTTGCTATCAACAATCAACTGTGCGTATCTAGGTATGGGCACTGCGTCACTGAGGTCATTCAAGAGTGAAACATAGAACCTATTATATCAGATGTTCCACGATGTGCGCGCAGAATATAATTTAAATATCCTGCGAAATCATAACTCTAAACTCACAAATTAAACAGGCAAAATCTCTCATATATTCCCAAGAATATTAATTTAAAATCAAAGTTAATTTTTTCTCATAATTTCGACATTTTTGAATATATGGATGCACAAATAATGTATTTTTTAATTAATTGGTTTTCACTACTTTGGCCATTATAAAATAAATGTGTTTTGTAAAAGTTTATTGAATCTGGCGGGTCGGAAACATGCGGTCCTTGTGTTGGCCACCCCTGTTTTAAACCTCTGAGTAACGGTGGTGATACAGCGTGTTCCTTGAGTCAAAGGAATCATTAAGCAAGCATTCCTTCCGCAAATTATATATTTGATTTTTAAGCATATATAAGTAGAAGAAGAAGATTAAATTCTTAATAAAAAGCACAAAATACAACTGAAATTGGGTATGAAAATCTATCGATTATCAGTTATTACAGTCAGTCGAAGAATAGAAAACGGACCATGGTGATATAAACAATCCGGAATAAGATAAATAACTATCAGAATCTTTTTTTGATTAAATTAGTTAATAGTAAAAAAACACAGAAAAGATTACTCTTATTTACACCTTGTATTTTCGTATATCTGACTTTTTATACGCAGTTCAACATGAGGAGTTAAATCAGATGTAACCAAACAGTTTACACAATTACTCCTCGTTGACGTCATTAGAGACGGGATGGAACTGAAGCCAAGAAATAGGAAGGAATTCATGTATGGTCTTTTTGAAGAAACCACTTGGCATTCGCCTGGAACTATTTCGGGAAACGACTGAAAACCGAAATTTGGATGGCCGGACAGGGATTCGAATCCGCTTCCTCCCGAACGCTAGACACTTGTGTTACCGCTCACCCACCAGACACTGTTTACAGTTGAAAATCCACTCTATGATAACTACAAGAAAAGATTTTTATCAGTTTCCATGTAGAGACTGCTTTAAAAGTGGAATAAACTATTTACATATCTTTGACATGTATGACCAGTTACTAGCGGCCTGGTAGCTCAATGGTTAAGGTGTCTGACTGGAGTTCGAAAGATCCCCGAATCGAAACCCCGTCTCGGCGGGTATTTTCATAGGTCCTTAACACGACCTTCACCTCTGGCACAGCTTGCTGCGTGGTATGAAGTACGCCAGAACACTTCTGTGGTTCAGGTTCCACGTTGTAGTGGGTGCCTTAGGTGGAAAAATACGTTACAATTATCTTTCATACTTTTATGATTAATAAAAGGGGATTTTTGATTTTAATTTTTATGAAGGAGTGAAAATTTATTAATTTTACAAGAATCTCGATGTTAGTTGGAATTTAGGAAAATTGTCACAATATGATATTTATTTTCTTATCATTGGCGAATACAAGTCTGAGCGAATTTACCGTTAACATAAATTGGTAAAATCATAAAAGCAACGCTCAAAGGTACAATTAGCCGTCATGAGCAAGCAAACAATTGTATATTTACTTTTAAATTCATCTCAGAATTAGAATGCAAGAAATAATGACAGTTGGAAACAATGAAAAATACAAGTTATGACGACCTCAGACAAAGGCATCATAATACTGTGACTTTTCAGTTAAAAGAAAATCATGGGCGTTACGAATGAACAATATATCATTCGAAAATAACTTGTTCTTGCAAATTATGCCTCTAGCTCAGGGGTTTTCTTAATTATAAAGTACAACATGAATCAATCCTCTCAAAGTCGCTTAAGGGTTCTGTTTCACGGAATGTACAATCAGATGTCTTGGTCGTAATAAGTTACCATCGTAGTTCTGCGTCTGATGTCTGCGGTGTTCGGGGATGACCCACGGTATGTGAGACTGTCTCACAAGGCGGCTACAGACACGTCCTGTCTGTTAATGCGCATCATCGCATTACTGACGATGTCGCCGTGATAAGCCTGCTCCAGCAAGCCGGCAGACAGAGGTCGTACAGCGGCAGTTGGCGAGAGAAGCCCACTTTCCGAGTCCACCTCAGACTAGACTCGCATAGAATCGAATGTCCAATGTCCAGCTCCTCGGTCTTTGGTCTCCGAGGAAAACTTCTGGCTCCACCCCCTTTCAGTCTCGAAGATCACATTTAACAGAAAATTCCCAGGATTTTAAGTTATATGCTCATTTGGATTGGATCTTTAGGTTGGCACCTAATGTCACGTGATATCTCCGATATCATATTTGCCCCGCGTATATCACAGAGGTCGAACATATTCGGCTAAGTTCGCCGGGGTGAGAGCAGAGCGTATTCGGGTGGCGGGTTTTTCGCACCGGGGCAGTGGCCTGCTGTGTGCTCCCCTTCCCAAGGTGAAAGCTGGCAAAACCCTTTATCCCTGACATCCTGCCTCCGTGGCTCGGGAAGACCACGATTAGCTTCAAGCCTACACAGCTCAATAATTCTTTAATATTCGCTTTAACAAGGTACACTGAATGTTCACCATTGCATTATAGTCCTCACTTGGAATCTTGCGTACCTTAGGAAATTACAACAAAAATCTATTCAGGTGGTCGTCCAAGATTTATGTAAATTACTCTAACTTTATGATTTATATAATAAAAAAAATGCACATTAGAACTTGGCGACAGCATGTCACCTTACAACGTTAAACTGTAGGTCCCTTGTATCCGGTAGGACTACCGGTTTAAGTCGGTTACAACAGGGGCGGAATGCGCAGTCAATAGAAACTCTGACACCAGGTCATTACGACCACACGGAATTTCTATTATTACAGCGGAGACTATTTGCTAAATGATTAGACTCAACGTGGATGCTTGATGAATGGTCAGAACCCAACTAATTGCATCTGAATAACTTATTTATTCATAGGCCAGTAACCAGTTATGTCCAATTAACCAAATTATACAGGTTAATCTTGAATTTGAGGATAGTTAAGTGGACAACCTATGGTAATATCTTGTATTCCTTTAATCTGGCTTTCAGATGTAAGCAGATCTCACTAAGTGTTTTATGAGTTCACTAATATTTGAGGGACAGTGATTTTGAGTTATTCACAATCACATCTAAAAAATACTTCGAATTATTGATCCGCCAGATCCCAGGTCAGCTGATTTTTTTATGGACTCAACTGACGGGTAGTGACTTTCACTTTTATATTATTTAGACCGTAATGTGTACCTTGGAGACCAACCTAGTCCATGGTTTGTTTTTTTGAAGCTTTTTTTTTTTTTTTGGGAAGATGGCTTCAGGCCTTGCTAGTGGATGTGTTTATAGAACAACGTAGAGACGTGAATTATGCAATAGGGTCGCAAACAATGCAAGCTTTGTACTTGAGATCGTTTTGCTTATTCTGTTTGTGAAGCCAACGTCTTCAAAAAAAACATGCTCAAAATCGTCTGAATAACCAATCACTAGGTTGCTTAATAGTTTGAGAGATGTTTTGGCTATGATTCAATTCAAAATTCTCACTAAACAACTACATCATGGCTAGTTTTGATATTTATAAGTCTAACGATAAAGAAAAGAATGTAGTAAAATTACGTAAAGTTATTCACAGAAGTAACTATAGTGCCTTGATAACATCAAGTGAATACTCCAGTATCTCACTCCCATTCTCTCACTCCTGCTTGACGAATACAAAGCAAAAATAATTAAATTTTCGTTACTGGTGATAAAAAAATAAAGTCAAGTCCAACATATTGCACCGATAATCGTTAATCTGACCAAATAATAATTTCTTAAAACATCTTTGGAAAATATGCACCGTATTTGTGGCACCTCACTGACAGTTTCTAATGGGCTTAGTACCTAAGAATAATAATAGGCACTGACTTAACATTAACAGTAAGAGTTATAAAAACTTTTTTTTTTTATTTCCTTGCGTTTAACGTATGATAGGAAGCTTACAGACCATAAAGGAGGCATGAATCTTAGAGAGGGAACTGCTACGATATTTCTGCAAGCCACTTATGCTTTGCACCATGTGAATTGTGTTACTGTTTTTGTGGAATATTTATTTGTGGAGCGGGAAGAATGGGTCATTACAGCGATCGCCTTGACGATTTCTTTACTGCACCTAAAAGTTTCAAACAGTGTGGCCGGAAATAAAGTGGGTGGATTTTTTTTTATCTTCATCCACTATAGTGATGTTGCTACGCCGTCACCCAAAGAGCCGTATTATAGCGGTCTCGTAAACGAAATGATGATCCTATCATATCCTCCAAAGAGATCCGCCGTCACCGTTATGTCAGATGAAGCCAGCATCCACCACTGTAGGCTTTAGTGAGTAGGCCTCGAGTACAGGAGTCGACGGTTCGAATCCTGTCCGGAGGTTATTTTTTTAACTGAGTATTGTGTTTGTTGTCTTTACTACATGCTGTTATCAACACTAATTGTAGAAAAAGCATCATGTATACAATTGATTAATGATTAGTATATATGTTGTGATTCTGGCTCAATGGCTGTAAAGGCATCTTTCAAAGGAAGGAAACATTCAGATCACTGAATAAGTACATTCAGTGGAAGCTTGATGTCAGTTTTCCTTCGCCACAATATTTTCGTGGCCTTAATGACCTCGTCGTCAACACATCGCAAAATTAACAACGAGTTAAAAAATAGATTCTTCCTTCTCCATCGAAATATCTTACAATACGGAGCTCTACATGAACAGAACAGCTTCTGTGAAGAACCTGTTACTAAGAAATGATTTCCGCTACAGTATACGTTTTGTAACAGGACTTTATGGATCGTTAAGCTTAAGGTTGAGGTCGTTAGAGCCCGGAGAGGAATGGAGGCAATAAAACAATTCTTCCATGCCTTTTGAATTAAACATATCGGAGTTTTCCTGTAGAGATTTCATGAAACCGTGGGAAATCTACATCAGGATGATCATATCAGCGGTCGAAACTGCGGCTTCCTCAATGTACTGTCCGAACGTTGACCACTCCCCCACCAGACTAGGGCAGAACTGATATCCATATAGGTACGTCACATCTGAGTGCATTCGCCACCACTAATGTACTTAAATTTAACTGACTGCACTAAATTCTATGTTCGTAGAAACCGAAGAGCTATTAATAAATTCATTTTATTCATATTCATAGTTTCATTCACATAACCCTAATGACCTCAATGTCGACGCCCCCTAAAACAACAATATTCACATAATTTGAATCCTTTTTTTTAAAATTTGCAGTGGGATTAAACTCAATACAATATTAGTTAATTTACAATCATTTTATATATTTTATCCATGGGCAGCATCATTTTCCTTTGTGTAGTATACTAAATATAATGGGCACTAACAAAAATGTGTTGTCTATTAAACAAATGACAGAAAAATAGAGGCCAAATGAAATTTTAGGTTTGTCATTAACCGTAGAAGCTTTTTAACATTTGTATATCAGTAGGAACAGTGGTTTTGTCAATTTTGGGAAGATATGACACGTTATGTGGTGGGAAATCACCAGCTGTGATATTGGGTCTAATGTTTCTTCGGTTGATTTTAAGGATCATGCTCATTGTCCACAACACTTACAATGTCGCATCACATAAAAGACTCGGTGTAGTATTTATAGATGTGTAAGTTATAACCGTCGTTAAATTTCAGTCTAGAGATGGTTAAAACAATTTTTAAAGCTGCCACTAATGCCACTAATGCTTTGGGATGTTGGGGTGCCATGCCCTTAGTTAAACTTCACTCCTCTCATTTCCTGTTCCTGAATTCCCATGCCTGCTTCATGAAAACTGCCGTTACATCGCTTAGTCACGGAAAGATGATTTCTAATTCCTTCACAGTCCACTTTCACCAAACAGTTTCTTCCCTTGCAGTTCGATTCAAGTTCTTGCCCACACAAACTTCATCGTTTCTCCTTATCGGTTGTAATCGGATTGCCGATTATAGGATTTTTCATGTGATTCAGTCTTTTTTAACCATCCGAAAATGGGACAGTGAGAAAATTGAATCTTATTTAATAATAGATTCTGAGTCTGAACGTATCAGAACTTATTCTTTTCCAATACGCGTATCCCACGTATGAATTTTAGACCCATCAGTGTAAATGTAAACAGCGTCTGGGCATTCCGCTAAGTCCATCGAGAAACGGAAATGTATATCCGTAATCACAACAAGAAATGTATATCCATCCGAGCGCGTTCGAAAAATAAATGAGTAGCCTCATGACATACTCGTAATAGGGTCTATCTGCATCCAAATTGAAAATTTCAAACTCTTATCAACTCCGCTTGCTTTCTCATCAGAAACGATCATCGTGATTACATTCGCTCTCTTTGGAATAAGAGAGACACCGGATCATATTACAGCGTTGAGCTCCGTGATCTCGTTTATTGACGTCGAAGCTCAATAAGTGAGCGGGTAAGGAGCGTGCATCCTCTTCACTTCAATTTTGCCCAACTCTTTTCAGTCTCTCGAACAGCATAATACAGTACTCTATCGCTTCCTATGCTTAATATCTGCATACTAGTGTTGTAAAAAAAAAACGTTTTTTTTCTGACTTGAAAAAAAAAACTATGAAAAAAAAAACACTTTTTTTTTTCTGCGACATGTTTTTTTTTTCATAATACTAAATCTCAAATTTGTAAGGCATTTATCGTTTAATATGACTGTTTTAGAGTTTATACTAATTACTTATCTTAATTTTTAACTCTATTTTTCTGGTTCAGTAGAAACAAAATTAAGAAAAAAATTTGCAACATTGATTAAAGTTTTCTTTTACGATGGGGATTCCCGAAGAGGCTAGGTTGCGCGAGAAGGAATCCCCGTTCCCTGTTATATGGGTTGATACTCACTATATGAACTAGTGCTGCCAGCCCTACGAATTTAGCCGTAGACATACAATTAGGAATTTTAAATTTATCTACGGTTAGGAATTTTAAATTTATCTACGGTTTTTTTGCCTCTTTTTTTATTCGTATACTTGTTAAACTCTCAGCGTATAGTGATACTGAGTCATTAAATTGTCAGTAATTATGAATGGTTCCTTGCAACTGTTGGCGTAAACCAACGATTGAAAAAGAATTTTGTATGATAATAGATTTAAATTCAAACTTAAAAGACACAATTATCGACGCAGTCTTTATGCATAGTGTGTACTTTGCTCACAATTTAAAATTGCAATCTCAAAATCTTTTGCTACAACTAGTAAAAGAAAATGTAACTATTTATGAAGTTATGGATCTAGAGGAGACAAGAAGAAACAGAAAATCCCGACACAGACCTAGCGTGGTGGTGTAACGGCTCGCGTTCTGGCCTCGCATTCGGGAGGACGGCGGTTTGAATCCCCGTCCGGGCATCCAGATTTGGGTTTTCCATGGTTTCCCAAATCACTCCAGGCAAATGCCGGGATGCTTCCTTCAAAAGGCCATGGCCGAATTTCTTCCCATTCCTGGCCCCCCCATCCTTTCCCGTCTCTAAAGACCTCGCTGTTAGAGAAACGTTAAGCAGATTAAAAAAAAAAGAAACCGTACTAGTGTTGGCAGTGCTGATACTAGTGAATGTGGCACTGACATAGAGGATGATTAAAATTATGTTACCTATATAGATACTTTTTTGAATCATTGTGTAAGACATTATATGATTCAGTAAGATTTAAAACACACTTGTAAAATGTAAGTTCCGTAAATAAAATTATAATTTATTAAATATATTGTTTTCTGAAAAAAAATTAGAAAAAAGCAAGGATGCTAGGTTTTTTTTATGTTGTTTTTCACAAAGCTGAAGAATTTTTTTTTTTTTAAAGTTTGCAACACTACCGCATACCCATTACAACATGTCTCCTCAATTGTATTTTTACGCTGCTTCCAATCACTCTACAGACGAATTAACTAATCCAACATGCCTTAAAATGTAACACATCGTCCTTGGACAAACTCCTTTCATTTCCAATCACTTCCAGTCCTGTCATTCAAGAGGACGCAGTTTCGAATCCCCGTCTGGCCATCCAGATTTCGGTTTTCCACAAAAGCTTTCATGGTTCCTTCATAAGGCCTTAATAGAATTCCTTCCGGTTCCCATCACCCATTCCTTTCTCACCTGTTTAATAATATTGTGATTTATACCCCACCTTTCTAAGCCTTCGGTTTTTCTGCTTTCTGGCATTTTCGAGGTCTAAGCTTTAGTTCCATAATGTGCTACATTCATTAAACGCCCAGTCACAGGGCAGAGCATTGTTGATTCGATATTCAGCTATAATTATACGTTTCAAATAACAAAATACTATTACTTCATCTAGTACATCTGCTTTTACGTGAACCTTAGTTACATTTCTTCCTCGAATTCTTTCTCTCCATGGATTATAGGCTTCGTAACCTGTATTTTAACTCGTGCAACCCTCTCGTCATTTTTTACTTTTACTGAAGCTATATGAATCATAAATACAATAATTTTTCATACATTTATTTCAATGTTTCAGGCCTTGACTGTTTAAAATTTTGTACTAAAAACATTATTGAAAGGTTTTTCTTGACCGGTTCTTCTAACTGACTTCGCACCGGTAAGTCCACTCTTCAGTCAGTCTCACCAAAGATTTGCAATTTTTTGTCGAGAAGCGATAGAAACAATATTATTGCTAGTAAGAGAAATAAATAAAAAAAATTATAAATAAATGCCTCGCGGAAAGTTCATGCTAGGTTTAATAATAGTAAAAGATCTGAAAAAAAAATACAGCATATTATAAGGTATTCATGTAAATAAAATAAATAATTCTGACGAAATCAAAAATTTGCTCATAGAATTTATCAACCACCGTAAAACCTGATTCCTCCAGCAGGTGCTCGCACCTGATAATAGTCTCATAAGATGATCGACAATGCTATTATGAGTGAGGGATCTTTCTCTTAGGTTTAAAAAACAGTTATATTCTCACGTTTTCAGAAATAGAATAATGGATCTTCCTTTTAATTCAGTAAGTAACATTTACTGAGAACCATTTAACTGAACATGGTTCGTGGTGGGGGTTATGATATTGATGCCGTCCGGAATTTCCCTAAGTTACTCGTATTTCTGAATAACTGAATTAGTCAACATTACACCGATTATTTGTTTAAGCTCGCCGTAATTTTAACGACCGAACTCTCTGTTGTTCTTAATTTCGATATTTCAAAATAATTCAACAAATACTGAAGTATTTTTAAAATTTTCACATACAAGCAAGGCCACAAATGCTCAAAATGAAAAAAAAAAAAAACAAAACAGAATTTCATCAATGCAATTAAACAAAAGCAGAAAATATTGTAACTTTGCCATTTCCAGTCGAGCACAGGAATAGGATCCTGAATGCAGAGACGTTTACGTAACAGACTCCAATCTAACGTGAACCTGGGAGCTTCAGTCATGAACCTCGCATCGATAACCAATCCAGACTCGTTAAAACAAGAATGTAACAAACCTGTTTCCAAATTTCGATAAATCTGGTAGTTTCGTTTAAGGGCGTTAAAACACCGCTGTGCTGAACATGAAGAGAAGCGTATGCCAAGAGATGAAATCACACCGTATGCATACCAGTCATTCTGACTAATGTAATCTTCTCTTATAGAGAAGGTGAATAAGGCCCCCACTTGATGTCTTTAAAATACTCATGTTGAAATTATTAGCACAAAAATATTTGGTACGCATACAAATGGAACAATCCAGTAAGCTATGTCATCTTTAATGACACTTACGCTGCCAACTGGACATCTAAAACCGTCAAAATACCTACTCAAAACGTGAAAGTAACTAAAGCATTTATTTGAACAAAGGACAGCTGCCGTGTTATTATTAACTGCCATTACGATGAAGAGCTTGCTATAATTTTTGTGGTGTTGCCTGATAATTCATACGACATATGGTGTCCGTGGATGAGTGTACGAGTGAACACCCACCAGTTTCGGCTCAAGCCTTCTCTCGATTCAAACGATTGCTGGAAAACTCATAATAATTTATGTTTAAAAATCCTAGAGCCATTACATCGAGCTTTAAAAAAACAGTAATCATTTATTTCTAAAACATTTACACACGATCATAGTTATGTATGGTCCGCTTGTGTGTAAGCAAAATGAAAACGTGTTGAGGAACTGACCCAAAGCGACCGCGGTAAGCATCCAATAGCCGTAACTCGCGTACGTATGGCCCAGGAGTGCTAATCACGATATCAGTTATGCAAAATCTCTCAAATTATACATTTAAAATAATTATAATAAGAATATGTCATGTTTGTGTGTATTGTGTATGACTTCGTCGAAAACCAGGAAAAAATCTAAATGATTTGCTACATGTGAGTTTACAAAAGTAAAATGCTCTTACAGGTACTAGGTACTAGGTACTAGGTAGCTCGAACATGGAATTTAAAAAAAAAAAAAAAAAAAAAAAAAAAAAAAAAAAAAAAAAAAAATAGGTGCCTATCACACCAGGCAGAAAGAGAAATTCCATAATAGAACAAAAAGTAATGTACCGTCCGAGTATCAATGGATCCGCAACTGTTAATGATCAATCACGCAATGATGTGGTCCCTAAGCGAGAGCGGCTTTGAACAATCTTCGTCCTGGAACGCCACAAAACTTCGACATGGTACAGAACATCAAGCTTAATCCTCGTACAGACGAACTGATAGACAATTTGACTCGTAAAAATAATGTATTCCAGTTTGCCACAAAAACGAACTAAGTACTTCATATTTCAGCTTCTAAATGTAGGTAGGCTTGAACACAAACCTTAAAAAAGCAAATCATTTTAGTCCGGTAACAGTGTAGTCATATGCGGGTCCCGCAAACATTATGTCGCGTAGATGATTTTTTTTATCTCCTGTATATTCGTGAAGGGGCGTCCATTAATTACGTGAGGTGTTTTTTCGGAAATCTGGACCCCCCTCCCCCTATGGTGACGTGAGGTTAGTCTTGGAGGGGACCTCCCCCCACCCTCCCCCTCTGGTGACGACCCCGTAAGTTTTTGAGACCTTTACTTTTATCTAGCTCTCCTGTTTTCAAGGGCGATTAGTTATACCTCCCCCCCCCCATATTTCACCTCACGTAATTAATGGACGCCCCCTGAGAGTCTGCAGAAATCAAGTTTCCTGCCAAGGCATAGTTTTCAGTGGCCAAAAAAAACTAGAAATTCAGGACTTTTTTCAGTATTTTGACTATAACTCCTTCCTTACGATTTACAGCAAGAATTACTTTATTTCCACTTTGAGAAAAGACAAAATTTGTATCGCGAAATTTTTTATGAACTGCAAGCGAGTTGTAATCTTCGAAAATCAGCAAAGTTTCACATTTTTCCAAAAAATTGGGTTTCCACCTACTTCGTCGTTCAAAATGAGCTATAACTCCTGTAGGTATAAAGTGTGAATATAATTGATATATGTGCATTGCTATATGTGTATTGATTACAGTAATATGCAAATTATATTCATGTATAATCATTAGATATTAATACGTGAAGCGCAGTACATAGTAATACATACATAAACAAATATTCGCCGTTGGGTAGATCAAAGTCATTTGAAGGAATATAATTTGAAATAGGACTACAGTAATAATTTTATTGTTATTGGTATTGTTAATTTTCTAGTTACTCTAGGAACTGCAGACAGTAAACAGTCATAAAACCACCTCTGTCTTCTGATAACTCGCGGGCGTTGGTTTTCATACTCTGTGCTTACAATGTGGACTGCATGGATGCAAGTCTGCAGAAAATTTGTCAAAAGACTGAAGAATACTGTGACATATCACCAGGGACCAGTGAGCAACATGTAGTTCTGAGACATTCAAGCATAAACTGAGATACTGCAGACAATGACAAACTGACTGATTGGCTGTCCTTGCACCCCTCCTTCCCACAGTGTGATGTTATCATGTCAATCAGCAGTGGAATGATTTTGGATGCAGAGGGGAACTGTCATTTGTCAGGAGAAGTTGGGAGTTGCTAGAATTTAGAACAAGAGTTTCAGAATGTATCGTTTAGATGCATCTGAAAGTACGTGCAGTAGACTCAATAGAACAGGCAAGGAAATAGCTGACGTTGGTACTGTACGGACTGATCGGTTGTGGGACACTGAACGAGCTCAGACAAAAAAAAAATCTCTCAGCCTAGCGCGGTATTAAATTCATTCTCACATAGTGATTTTCCAATAGCTGTTACTGATTTGTGGAATTCGTTCCAGAGGTGATAAACTAACAGAGGATAACGTAAATGTTAAGTTTGTGAATAGTGGGAATAATTTGGAAACTGGACTGGATAAGTTTGTGTAGAACCGTGCACTTTCGTGTGCTATTGCTTTGCACGAGATATTCAGACGTCCTTGGGAGATATTATTTAAGAAAAGGTGTACATTATAGCGACCAATTATTATATATTTATCGATTCACAACAATTTGTCTCTTTCAACCTGTCTGTTATCGTCGCTGAACGTTGTATTTTACAGAACGTTTCGGGAGCCGTTACCCCTTCCCTAAATGGATCCGAAATCAATTTTTATTTTCTTCGCAGAATGAAGCCTAAGAAACGTCTGTAAAAAATATAAACAGGTACAACAAGCATTTTTTACACAGTAATGTACATTTAAATAGATTGCTGTGTATTTGGTGGCTATAATGCACATATATTCACAAATAATATAATATAAGGAACGTGTGTACTTAAAATTTTTCAGATCAAAAAGATAATTCCTATTAGCGTGGTTCTCATTGCAGAGGTGCCTAATCTTTAAAAGCGAATAGATGCTGTTTTTAAAATAAGGCTAGTTGCTCCTAGAATTTTACAATCCTTTGAATCTTTGTAAGTACAAATGTTACGCCTGAATAGAAAAAGGCTTGGAGTTATTACAATGCAAAATGACTGCTCATCAGATGTAGCAACGAGTAACATTTTGTTTTTCAAAACTATTATCAATGATGTTTTAGCATAAGAGGAAAATATTTCCGTTATATATATGCGACATAATTCACTGATCATTCAGTGGCAAAATTTTTCCTCTCAAAAAATCAAATTTTTCAGAGGGTAAAAGAATGGGTTCACAAGATTAAAGTAAATGTAAATTTCATTGGGCGTTATTGACTGTGAGATCCATTTAATATCGCGAAATCCATTTTTTCTGTATGAAAGATTACAGCTTATTAATCAGGACAGCAATCTCCACACGTACGCGATTTTTCTGATACTCGGCGCTGAGGTTTTATTTAAAATAATAATAATAATGATAATAAAACTTTGAGACGATTATTTGGTTCTTCTCAGCTCGTTGCGCATTTGGCTTCTACTTTTAATTTATTATCGAACTGAAAATATATTTGGAAAACAATAATGACCATAGGAACGTGCATCATAAATTTCAAACGAATAGCTCAATTTCTTCTTACCTCGTTCTTATTTTACCACTGCCAAACATTCACTTTAAAGTGATAAAATTTACGGGTCAATTCTACGTCGTGATGCATAAAGTCACTAACATGCGATACAGTTATTGTATCCATGCGCGTGTTTTTGAAGCTTTGAATTTGTGAGATTGTGGTTAAGTTAGGTTGATATGCAGCCTGGACCGGAATTACAACTGAAACTTCTTGTTACAACATAAAGAACGAGGAATTTAGTTATTATCAATAAGTTAAGCTGCTTTCGTGAGTGCCAAGTTAATGACGTCACGTTGTGACGTAATGTATCGCGAAGTAAACTTTTCCCAAATTTACTAACTTTAGTTTTTATTCAGGTGCAGCACACATTGTTGAATCTAAACGGTAAATATGCAAACCTTAGTTTCTAATATTTTGTTCTCTTCATTTGCCACTGGAATTCTAATGCCATCCGTCCAACTAATGTCAGAAAGGTTTTCTTTGTGTGTTTGGTCATTGTAGTAACACACCTGCTTAATTACTATTGTTACTGGATTCTTACGATAATTATGATCTTTATGCGAACGTGTTCATAACAGCTAGGGTTACCAGATGATGGTCTGCAAAAAAGAGGACATTTCTAGATTAATACTAAATTCTGCAAAAGTGTTGTGGGTTTCTCAACATTTACGGATGTTGCATTAAGATAAATTATAACTACACACTTAAAAATATTTAAGATATGCATAATTCACTATACTTTTTGCAAATGAAACGTCTACAATAGCTAGTATATTACTTCATTTTATTAAATCATGCAACGTTACGACAATTTGTGGCACATTATAATAAAAACTACAAAAAATCATCATTAGTACATTTCTCATCTTCATCATTATTCCCTGAAGTACTCAGATATTTCTTTGATGAACCAATTTCTGAGAGTAATTTCTTATTTTCCAACAAATAATTATAAAACTGTACACAAGATAAATCCTTATAGTTATATTGCACACTTATAATTCCCTTAACAGACTCAACACTGAGTCTATTTCTATCTTTGGTCCACTGACTGTTTGCTAATGAAAAAATCCTTTCTACACTAGCATTGTGGCTGGGAATAGCAAAGAAAAACTCCGCAATTTTTAGTAGTTCTGAGAAACAAGCACCATTCTTTGACTCTCGGAAATATTTACACCAGATATCATTTGACAACTGATCTGTATTAACGTTAGCCTGGTTTGTCAAAAATTTCTGAAAGTTGCAAAACTGATCAAAGCACTTTACATCATCTATTTTAATATTAAGTTTTTTATTTAGGTACAGAATTGTTTGTTCCACATCTCCCAAATTGGGAGAATTCTTCAGACCCATCCATTTAAATACCAAAAACTCTTGATACTGAACCAACCATTTCTTAAGATACGTAATTGTTGCATCATAAACATGTGCTATTTCTCCTTCTAGCATATCACATTTAGAACCATAACCTTCCTCCCGTTTTTTTTCTCAAAATTTCTTTTAGTTTTAAAGATTTGATATTCTGGATTTTTCTTTCCTGAAGAGCATTCAACACACCCTCAAGAATATGTATCATTTCTACCAGTGAATTTTTCTCTTTTTCTAGGGCCAAAATATTATGTTGAAATAATGACATAAGAGAATGAACAAACCATAATCGTGCTTCACTAAGCTCATTTTGGAAAAACATTTTAATCAGAATTGGAATTTCACCCTGAGAACTGAAATATGATTTCAGTGCTGGATACATCTCAATTAGTCTCGTAACGCAAGGAAAAAGGGACAGCCACCTACTCTTAGAATGACACAATATTTCCCTATATTGTACATCTACAAAATCACAAAAGTCCTTAAGATTTTCAGTACGTACTGTGTACACAGAAAAATAATTAAATATTTTTAATACTATGGAATCAACATCTAATGTGAGTCCTGCATCAATACCATGTTGAATGCAGTTATGTAAAACATGAGCAGGGCAGCCTAATCCTACTAATCTATCATTTAAATTGTTTTTCAGATGGGCGAAAACATTATTTCCCGACCTCTTACCAAGTCCACTAATCCCACCAAAATTTGTATTTGTATTGTCCCCCGAAAAAGCAACAAATTTATTATTAATACCTCTACTTCTAAGAGTATCACATATGTAAGATGCAATCGTTTCAGATTTTCATTTGGACTACTTTTAAGTTCTATCACTTTTTTTTTAATTCCCCCAGATTTAAAGTCATAGTATTGAATTAGAATTGGAAACAGTTTCACAGAACCATGGTTACTGCCGTCTGTTGCAACACCAAAACATGAAATACACTCCAAAGCGTCAATAGAAGCATTAACAGAAAGAGGTGACAATACAGAATTAATAATGGCTTCTGTTTTAGTGCGAGCACATGACATTTGTTTCGCTATATTTGAGTCTGTAAATAACACTTTCTGCAGTTTTCCAGTACAGTCCATTGATTTAAAACTTTGATGATGCTTGACTGTGTGAAAAGATATGGTGCCTTCAGCTGCATGGACCAGATCATTAATTTTGGAATCCTTTTTTGCAAAAAAAATCGTCAACTTTGGATGAAGATGCTGCAGTACGTATCCGCGTTTTGTGTTTTTCAGTGTTTTTGTGAGCTTCTAGGTCTAGCCCCCCTGCAAATTAATAACTGTGCGTGTTATACGTTATTCAGTGTAAGAAAATCTGAGCTATTACACGCAAATTTCCAGTGTCATACGATATTTACGTAAAATCGGTCTCATGGTTATAAATCTTACCTTTATTAGCAACTGAAACTAATGTTCCTGATGGTCAGATAAGACATTCTGCCTCTGAGTTAATTCTTCCCGGTCTGAAGTCAGGAAATCGTTTTAGTAATTCGTCACTGAAGACACATTTGCGTTTTGGCATGATTTCACTTGAACAGTAAAACTGCTTCACTTCACAACAACCAAAACGCAACTAACAGTAAAGCAGTTGAAAACAATGATTCTAGAAGCCGAAGTACTTTGCATTGTTGCGTACATAATGTTCTTCACCGGCCGCCCCGCAGCTCGTATTTCACGATAATTGCCTCGCCACCTATTGCTCAGAAATCGTAACTATATCTTGACACAGTGCCGAAACAGAAGAAGGAAAAGTGTAGATAAAATATCACATTGTTGGCATAAAGGTTAAATTCTTTAGGGTGTACCATTTTGACAGATGGGAGAGTTTTATTCCCACACTTTCAAGTTCAGGCAGTAGTAAAACGGAACTAAAAAAAAGAGGACATTCCTTGATTTATCTCAAAACCCGCCCGGACCATTTTTACGGTCCAAAAAAGAGGACATGTCCGGGTAAAAGAGGACATCTGGTAACCCTAATAACAGCGCCATGGTAACATAAACCATAGACGACAGAAGATGCAATCAGTACCACAATCAGAATATTATCTTTGGGAGTACTAATATTTAGAAAGGTTTAATGACAAAAACAGAATAAACTGAAAAAAAAAACACAGTTCATCGAACAATATATATGTATATATTTGCTGTAGTCATAAACCTGTACAAATAAAATATTATTTTATGCTGACTGAAATTACGTATTATATTTTCAAATCTTTTAATAAGATAAAATTATTTTTTTTCCATCTTTGCTTGTTATTATTTTCAATATTTTATACATTTAAAAATCTAATCAAAACCAAACAAAATTTGATCTTCTTGAGATAAAAACTACAATTTTGTTTTAGTGATGGTCTTTGGTTACACGTTGTAAGGCCGTATACGTCTGTTGTTGTCATATTGATCGTTTCTGTATTGATATCACCGTCAGTAAGTGAGTACTGTTGGTTTGCGTCTGGCTGTTAAGTGTATATTTACTGTGGTATACGCAAACTGACCCGAGCGTAATGTGGAGAATAATTGGTGAAAGTTGTGCTTGGTGGTTTTAACCTATTGTTACCGTTTTAATTACCTCAAGAATGGGCAAGATAAAGGCTGGACCAATCGTTGATATACTTGGTGATGAAATGACCAGAATTATTTGGGATTTAATTAAAGAAAAACTGATTCTTCCCTTTATTGATTTCGAAGTGCACACTTACGATCTTGGTATTGAATCTCGCGACAGAACTGGGGATCAGATCACCGTTGACTGTGCTAATGCAATTAAGAAATACAATGTGGGAATAAAATGTGCGACTATTACTCCTGACGAAAAGAGAGTAGAAGAATTCAAGTTGAAAAAAATGTGGAAATCACCCAATGGGACCATCAGAAATATTTTGGGAGGAACAGTTTTTCGAGAACCAATTATATGCAAGAATATTCCGCGTCTTGTCACTGGTTGGATGAAACCAATTGTAATTGGACGCCATGCCCACGCAGACCAATATAATGCTACGGATTTCATGGTGCCGGGACCAGGGAAATTGGAAATACGGTGGATACCCAACAGTGGTGGGAGTGATCATACAATTACTCATGTAGTTAATGATTTCAAAGGACCTGGTATAGCTCTAGGTATGTTTAATACTGATGAATCCATTATTTCATTTGCTTATTCTTCCTTCCAATTTGCTTTGAATCGTGGGTATCCACTTTACTTGAGTACTAAGAACACTATTTTAAAACAATATGACGGTAGGTTTAAAGACATTTTTCAAGACATTTATGAAAGAGATTATAAGTCAAAATTTGAATCAAAGGGTATACGGTATGAGCATAGATTAATTGATGACATGGTTGCCTATGCTATGAAATCTGAGGGAGGGTTTGTCTGGGCATGCAAAAACTATGACGGTGACGTGCAGTCTGATTCTGTTGCCCAGGGCTATGGTTCTCTTGGCTTGATGACTTCAGTACTCATTTGCCCTGATGGTAAAACCATAGAAGCAGAGGCCGCACATGGCACAGTAACAAGACATTATCGGTTGTATCAGCAGGGTAAAGAAACTTCCACGAACCCAATTGCTTCAATTTTTGCCTGGACTCGGGGTCTTGTTCATCGCGCTAAACTGGATAATAATGAAGCATTAAAACAGTTTGCTGAAAAACTTGAAGAAGTTTGTATAGAAATAGTAGAATCTGGATTCATGACTAAAGATCTTGCAATTTGTATAAAGGGTATGTCTAATGTCAAAAGATCTGACTATCTGAATACTTTCGAATTTATGGACAAATTGGCTGAAAACTTTAAAAATAAGATTTCTATCTGACTATCTAAACACTAACCTGTCAAGTTATAATGTATTTTTAAATGGTTTTGTTTTTATTTATCCGTCATTAATGTATTTATCTGTTCTGATTGCCAGTGAGAACTTAATGTATTTGGGAATGTGTAATAATAAGAACAGACTGTTACATCTTTTTTTATTTGACTGGTTTTGTGTAAATAAAAATTTAACTACCATGTATATTAAAAATGCATTTTAAGAATGGTATAGTGTGAGATTATATTTTATATCCTCTTCCAATCTGTTTAATTTTTAATTAATAGATGCTGAGATTAATAACACCATTGTAAAAAAATTATGTAATCTAAGTCTTAATTTATTTTATTTGTAATATTGTACACATATTGTTTGAACGATTCAGTTTTCTGAACTGTGGTAATCCTAAATGTATTACTTATGTTTGTTTTACAGTTTTTGGGCACATATTTCCTGACCGGAATGCTTTTTAGGTTAGAGATCAGTAAGTCGGAACCTACAAGAATTGTCCTATCGGTCTGAAAATAGGTAGACATGTTACTTAGGTGGTAGTACTGTTTGAGAAAAAGTGCAGGAGACCACCACGCATTTAGGAATGAAATAAAATTACTCTAAATGTTGGTAGGTGGATACAAGTTATTAAGCAAGAAATACACGTTATTACCTTTTGATGTTTATTTCAAGTATCTGGATGTTATGGATCATTTTCCTCAATTGCTGATAATATTAATAAATAAATTACGCCAAAGCAATTGACTTTATAGTATTCAAGTGTTTCATAATCTTCATTCTTAGGTAAAAAAAAACTGCAATTCGTATTCATATAGCTGGTAGGGAATATGGAATTCTTTGTTACTTACAATTTCTCTGCGTACAGGTGACATATTGCATTTCCTGAGATTATCATGATAATAATATGCTGACATATATCGCATGGTAGCCAACCTTCTACGATCGAAGTTAGTATATTGTAGCCAGAAAATTTAATGAGATTAAGTTGTTAACAAACATTACTTACTGGTGCCTTGTTATGTTTTATTGCGCGTTAATTTTCACTGTGGTCCAGGTTACATTTCAATCTATCCACAACCACCGGTAGGAAATTTTAAACGACTTTGTAAATATTAGATTACTGAAGCCCTGTGCTGTAACAAAGTGCGTTATTTTTAATCATAGTTCAGGCTGCATTTCAGCCTAACATACCATCAAAAATGTCCTTTATCGACAATCGGTTTCGTGTCAAACTATCTTTCATCGTAGAAGGTTGCTGCCATTCCATAGCATAATACTGTCATAATATAATGAATATGCAATATGTCCGCTGTACACTGAGAAATTATAGAGAATAAAGAATTTATTATTCCCTGCTTACAATACAATTGTGAGAAGCAGTTTTTTTTTACCAGAAATGAATAACAAGAAACGCTTGGAATAAGCATCAACAGGTAATAACGTACATTTCTTGAGTAATATAACTTGTATGCATATACACATTTCGAGTAATTTTACTTCATATGTGTATACTTGGTGGCTTCTTCCTACGCTTTTTCTCAAATATTACCATTTCGGGAACATGTGTACCAAATTTCAGACCAATAGGATTTCGGCTTTTAAGACTTGGAAAAAATCTTATAAATATTCATGAAACTTCAAGGTAACACATTTCTCACAAATGTTAATAGCACTGGTAAACTCTACGTAACTTGGAAGAGTTATTCTATGCTGAAAGGATAAATCATTACCTAATAGCTGTCAGATCTTTCTTTATATGTAACATGTTTTTGCTTCTGGATGTGTGGAAGTAAAGAAATTGATGAATCAGAGAAAAATGGAGCGGTTTATTAACTCAGTTTCAAAAGTTTGTGAGTTGGTCTTGGGTTCAAATCCCGTTTGGGTCAGGAATTTTTAAGAGTAATTTGATCATATGAGCTATGCAAGGACGTTCGTGGTTCGGATTCCACGTAAAACTGTAGGTCGTAGAGGAACTGGTCGTTCTACAGCTGACACAGTGACTTAATATGGCCTATATACAAGATAAGAAAAAAATATTCTACTTGATATATTGCTAGATTAAACTACCCAATTTCTGGACTATATCTGTCACTTAATTTCTTTTACACGATTTTATTTTATTTTTTATTTGTTAGGGCTGGGAAGAAATTTTGCCATGACATTTTGAAGGAACTCTCCTGGAACGATTTTGGGAAAGCCTGGAAAACCAAAATCAGGATTATCGGGTAGACCCGTGTACACCCACTAGACTCGATGGCTGCGCGAATACTGTGCCTACGATTCTGTGAGCGATTGTTTAGATCTCAAGATTATTGGAAACGTACAGGATACTCATTTTAAATAAGAATAATGTTTTTACTCATCTAGAGCTGCAAATGTATTAATTTGGCATCTTAAATATACATTCATGTAAAAATTTGAGGTAGTTTGTAATGCGAAACTGCACTCCGAAATGGTACATTGAGTGGTTATATATGATGGATAAGTTAATAAATAAGCAAATAATTCCGTCTTAACTAAATGTGCTGGGCGGCATTGAAATTTTACTCATTGATTAATTAAGGGTATGTTATAATTAATAACAGTAATGCCCCAGTAGTTGGCAACACTAAATTGTTAACTTTAATTGTTGTGTAGGATTCTCCGTGAAAATATTTATTACGGGAACAATAGATAAAAAAAATCTCGAGGATAGGAGTGAGTCCATTGATGTAACACGACGTTTCGACGATCAAAGACTCTGCCACCATTGTCAAGTGCCTGATGCTGGTAGATGCTGGCGCAGCTTAAACACCGCGCGGAGTCCGCGCTACGTCATCCTGCAGTGACCCTGCCAGCTGATTATTGAGAGCCGACAGGGTAAAGTTCCACTGGAGCCGTTGGTAAGGGCAGATCATAGGAGATCGACCATGGTTCTGATATGAATATTCGTCATAGGTCCCTACTGCAACACCTGACAGGTTATTCTACTCAGTAGATTCAGATATTATTATAGGAATGGAGATTAAATTACTGTAAATGGCAGTTTCATATTTACACCTTTATTTACATGAGCAATGACTGATATATGAGAATATCTACAACGTTTAATTGGCTTTATAACAAAATGGCTATGCGTTCACTGGATCATTCAACACAGGGCTAAGGACAAGTCGAGCATGTAACTCATGGGCGCCTCGCAGCCCAAACTAAATGGACTATTGATAATTTCCTAAATACTATGCCCAAATGACTCTGACCAAATGGTTGTATATTTGAATATCCACACTTAGCTATCGCAGCAGAGCCCACCTTTGTATTAGACGCCTGGCATCACCTCTTCTTGTCTGCGAAGGCCGCCTCGGCGGCGCCGGCGACGACGCCCTCGGCGTCGATGTGGTACGTTGTAGACTTCTGGAGAGTGACAGACAGACCCCTGCTCCCAGGGTTTAAATAGATACTCCCCCTTCCTATCATCAGTGTGTGGAGAGGGCAATACTCCTCGCTAACCTGCTGTATGAAGTCACTTTACCACCTTGCAGTAATGACAGGCGCTTGGCAACTGGCGACTTACAGTTTGTTGATATGCGTGATATTTCTCAGGTCATAGCTCCTATTGCTTAACTATTTCATGCTCACCTGTCCTGGATACTGATTTGAGAATTAATATGAGGTATTTCAGCAAGTGATCGACCGAGATCACTACAATCCTTTTTCCTGACAGACTAAAGACTATTCCTGGTAACTGTTGGCTACTGGCGTGAATGTTGTCTATTGGCGGGAGTCATCAACTGCTGCGACAGTTTGACTAGTGTCTCGGTGTAGCCCGTCACTCCCGACACCTTGTGTGAAATCGTAATGGAGCGCCGTGCTGACAGTTACAAGCAGTGAGGCGCTAGCCACATCGGGAGTAGGTAAGCTCCAAGCTCCGGCCAACTGCTTGAAGTCTAAACCAAAGATCGAATGTTTCAATTCGCGTCGGCCTGTTGGCAGCAAATCTCGCATTATTACATCTCTATCGGCGTGGTCAAATCATTTCTTCCAGCAAACAAGCTCGGGAGCGGAAAGTCAGAAATTATTGAAATTTGCAGCCTTGCTCTCGTCTTACTTGCTAAACAATTTTGCTTCCCCATACTCAGCATTTCCTCGCATCCCACTGGCCGCTGACCCACCACATTCCTGTGATACGTCACTGTAACTTTCAAAACATCTTTCACCGAGAGTGGTGGTGTAACGGTTAGCGTTCTGGCCTCTCACTTGGGAGGACGGCGGTTCGAATCCCCTTCCGGGCATCCAGATTTGGGTTTTCCATGGTTTCCCGAAATCACTCCAGGTAAATGCCGGGGTGCTTCCTTCAAAAGGCCATAGCCGAATTCCTTCCCATTCCTTGCCCCCCCCCCCCATCCTTTCTCGTCTCTAAATACCTCGCTGTTAAGAGGCTTAAGCAGTTTAAAAAAATCTTCAAAATTCCAGTGTCGTCAGAGCGTGGCAATAAATTGTATTTACTGTCCCTATTTATCTTTCCTTTCTTTGTAAACTCCCCTGGGCCTTCCACAAGCTTAGAGCGGTATCTGCATTTCCTATATATTCCCCCGGGACTGACGAGTTTTGTTGTTTTTCATACCTCTCAGGTAGCAGGCCACCTCTACATGCTGCTGTGGTTAACGTCCTTTCCTCGGCATTTCTGCAAATGAGACCTCTTATGAATTTTCCACCTGACGCTTCAATTGTTCTGACCGTACGTCACACCTCAGCCCCGACGATCAAGAATTCTCTTAGAAGAAATTAACAAAGAGTTAGAAACATGATAGTTGGTAGTAGAAAAGAGCTAGATTAAGTTTATCAATTTTTAAAATTATTTAAACCGTATAATCTGGGAGAGAGCATTTAGTCAATAAGAAATGTTTCCCTGAAAATCAGTAGTGTTGAATCAGTCGAATCCACATCTACTGAGTACGTGCCTTCTTGCCACGGGACACAGTTCCAGGTCTGTTCATAAGGGAAATGGTTAACCCTACCACTGGTTGACTCATTAAGAAAGCCATGAGACAGAAATGTTTACTGGGTTTTCGGAAGAATATATATGCATTACAAAGCTGGCGAAGAAGTACGTATACTTACCGAGTAAGTTCCGTTACTTAAGTCATTTATTGAGGTAAGCTAGACGGTGTGCTGTTCTACTGCTCAATTTACACTCGAGCTACTGCGGTCTAGTGTACTTCTAGCTGAAATTCTCACATACATATATAACAGAGGGCTGTACAGATTACGTGCAGGAACAATGACGTGGTGCAAAAATATGTTATGTTAAAGAGCATAGTGATTTTATTAAGTATGTGGCTTATTTCGCTGCGAGACTCCCGTGGGGTCGTTCGACCTCCTGGTGGCAATGTAATATTCACGGGTGTACCGCCGGATTGTGTTGTGATAACACAACACAATCCGGCGGTACACCCGTGAAGGCTTCATTGCAGTTTATACGCCGGGTAAGTCTTCGTTCTTACTCCTGGAGGTAATTTTGATTGTCAACGTCTTCCGACCCTACTGTGCGCAGTTTGCAGGTGGGGGATATGAACTGTCTCCATCTGTTTGTGAAAAGTTTAATCTGTGTTTTGTTTGATATGTGTATTTTTGTTTGGGTAATGAATGGTATATCTTGGTTATTGTGGAAAATCGCGTAAAAACCGTAATGGGGGTGGGATTTTAACCTGGGTTCATTATACGTCCCCAGTCCAGTGTGATGTTGCTTTAACAAGCACGGCCACACAAGTATGTAGCATAGTTCAAAAAGTATTGCGATAAAAATTATACTGATTAAAACATTCTATAAATTACAAATAGTGTCGAAACGTGTAATTAATCTTAATAAAATTCAACGTAATCTGTTTCTGCTAGGGTCGAATTAATATTTCATAAACGCTTATTAAAATAGAACGTATTTTATCTACGTTGAAGAAACCTTAAATAGGTGTACAGTAGTAATACAAATAATTAATATAAAATAATAAGCCCAAATATTATATCGAATAGTGATAGAGAAATAATACAGTTGAGGATTCGCAAAAGTAGATGATCCCCACAGTGGCAACAAATTACGGCAAGTAATCGTTTCACACAGCGACCGATTAAAGCGTAGTCGGACAACTACAGCGCGTTCCGTTTTTATGTTATGCCTCAGGATGTTGTTTGTTCTCTCTTATTCTGACGCAAGGTAAACACTTCCTACCACCGTTGAAAGTTATATACTTTCTGATTTATTTCGTTTCCGCTTAAAACAAGCTTCATGCAGACATCCACATTCTGAGCATTTCTCATACAACCTTAACGTTGCATGGCGGTTGACTGGTAACAGTTCATGAGATCTACCAACTTTTGTGTTGGTTGACGTGAATCGTTATAAATTGGTTGGAGTAAACGGTGCTCTTATGGAGAATCATTTTACTCGCAATGACCTTTTCTGAAATGAAGTAACCGTCTTCTTGATGTGCTTCACTCGCTAGAATTATTCCACTCCTAGGCATAAATATTTCGATTCAGCTTTGTTGCATTTAGCCAGAAGATAGCAAATGTACACTTGCAGGGATGACTCCAATTGACAAGCTACAAATAAAATCCGTATCCCCAAATTGTCACTGTGAACTGAGCTGGAAACAGGCGTGCTTGATTCTGTTATACAGGAGCGAGCTATCCATTGCGGATAAAGAAATCCCTGCATTTGGAGGGGGGGGGGGTGCTGCATCTTCTTCGGGTGATTTGACCACTGTGACAATTGCGTCGCTAACCGGTAAGGACAATCTCGTCCTGTGATTCTTTATACATGCATATAGAATTAATGATTTCTTTATTGGAAGATTTGACCCCGCAATATTCCATCCTGATTTCGGTTTTCCAAGGTTTCCCGAAATCACTCCAGGCGAAAGCTGGGATGGTTCCTCTAGTAAGCTGAGGCCGAACTCCTTCCCGTTCCTATATCCTATTCACTTCCTTTGGGAGCTTATAGTCCCCAGGTTATCACGAACCTCCTTTAAAAAGGAAAAATTGAAAAACGTAACTAACAAACGCTGCGAGCTTATCTAGCAGCATAATGCTTAACGTAAGTGTATTTATCCCTGTCTCTTTGTGCGTTTCATCTGTTTAGATTTTGGCGTTATTGCTAGAAATATAAGATGATGGATACGATTAGTGCAGTTCTGAGTAGTGGGAAAGAATTGTATTGTGTAACAACGTATAGTGTTTCCTTCTGTTACTGCTTGTCCGTAAGGGTTGGTTAATTTGTGTCATTATACTCTCGTTGATTGTTCACATGACTCTGGTGGTTTAGTATTTTTATGTGTTTAAATTTAACATTATGTATACACACGGTACAAAACGTTATGCTATTTCAGGTGTTTTGTTTGGTTCTTTACAAATTTTCAAACTGGCCGTTTCCTTTCGACCGATTAATAGTCATTTAGATGAAATTTGCATGGAGATTTCGCAGTGATGGTATAAATTAGTTAGATGTAATCGAAGGCTTCCGCGGCTGGTATAAACAGTTTCCTGTTCACTGGGTGGTGCCACCACGTCCTGCTCCTAAATTCCTTGTTCTTGGGGAGGGGTTAAGGGCGCGTCGACAGCGGGGTCATTAGCGCTTCTTCTTGGGCTTATGAAGGAGTTCACAACAGAACCTTGGCATTCAAGAGCAGGAGGTGGCGCCACGCGGTAAGAATGGAAACGATTAATTAATTAGTTTAATACGGCGGTGACGCGAAGTATAAGGAGGGATTTTTTTTTTATTGCTTTACGCCTCATCAAGGGCTAAGGTAATTAGAGGCGGGATGGGACTGGTGACAAGGAACAGGAAGGAATTTGGCCATGGCCTTTTTGAAGGAAGCATCCCGGCATTCGCCTGGAGTGATTTCGGGTAAATCATGGAAAACCCAAATCCCGATGCCCGGACGGGGATTCGAACCCGCGTCCTCCAGAATACGAGGCCAGAACATTAACCGTTCACCCACCTCGCTTGGTATAAGGAGGGAGGGAGATAGAACATGGCTTTAGGCACTCGTAAAAGCTTTTCCTTCTGATTGGGCTTAAATATTGCTCGTAATATATATACCGCCGACAGAGTTTAGAATGTACTATTAAAACATTTGCCAATCCCAAGTTTACTGGTTCGTCGAGGAATATGAATTAATGTCATAATAGAGTACTTTTTGATCAAGTTAATTTATGTAGGTGTCTTTTATTGATCTGTAATGGTAGAGTGCTTAGACTAATTATTTCAGTTAATTCGCAAAGGAAATGGAGAAAGAAACAAATTTCAGTGATTGATTCTTTTGTTGTGGCTTTGCAGACCGTCAAAATCGAGCAAAATCAGAGCTGTGAGAAGGTGGGGAGATACATCGGAAATGAATTCAATCTCGGCCTTTTGAAGAAACCTTCCCGGCATTGTCTTGGAGTGAATTTGGGTAACCGAAATCTGAATGACCTAGCGAGGGCTCGATCCCACGTGTTCTTGAGTCCAGGCCAGAGAGTTAACTGCGGTTTCAGGAATGCGAGCTCTTGAGAAACTATTTAGTTTAACCATAAGATACTAAGATCCTAATGTTCTCCAATTCCATGCAGATATTTCTCAACCATGTACTTCACCTCCACGTATACTCATGTAGTCCTTCACTGGTTGATGTTACAGGCGCTGCTCAAAATCTCCTCCGCGTACCTGAACAAGAAGATTCCCAACATCCCCGACATCAAAACAGATGGCGGAGAGGAGAAATGGTGAGTCGCTTACAATAACATATTTAGACTCGCATGAAGAGGGGAAAAAAATAGAGTGCTTCCGGATAGGTTAATGGTCATTTGCGTTCAAGAAAATGAGAATTAATTAAAATTCTACTTTGGTATAATTTTCAGTCAGTAATGCAATTGATATTTCAAACACTTAAATTAATTTTGGAGTCTTGTTAACTTTTTTCATGAATTTATTTTTTAAGAAATTATGTGCTACAACAAACAACTATTAATTATCCAGAATACCTGCAGAATACCTCACTGCAAGTACGAGTAGCAATGAAATAGTTCTTAACGACCATTATACGAGATTGACATATTTTAATTCACGTTGTGATCATTATTAGAATGGTTATAGTACATTTTTCGAGCGGTCTTGTGGCTCAGTGGTTAAGGCGCCTGACTGGAGATCGAAAGGTCCTCGACTAGAATCCCTGTCAAGGCGGAGATTTCAACTCTGACACAGCTTGCTGCGTTATGTGAAGTACGCAGATTCCACGTTAAACTGTAGGTCCTCTATATCGTGAAGGATTGCCGGGTTAGGTTAAGGCGGCTACGACAGGGGTGGAATGCGCAGCCAGTAGAAACCCTGTCGCCAGAACATTACATTATTATTACATTTTTCGCAGTTATTGAACAATAAATTTTATATCTAGAAGCTGTGTCTACAAACAACTATTGTAGTGGATGTTATGTTTTATGTTATACTATATTCTCCAAACGCGTTTCGTCCTTGTGGTGATGCCCCACACCACAATGCCGAAACGTGTCTTGGGAATAAAATTCACCACGACAGTTGTTTCTAGACGGAGTTATTACATGTGATCCCATTTTTATGTTTAATCCGCTGTTGTTGGTATCATTTATGCTTGACTTTTGTCTTGCATTGCTTTATACAGTATTTACTCCAAAAACCTTCCTTCAACACTTTTTTCATGCCATTCAGTAATTTCTCAATATTGTCACTGTTCTGTTAATAGAACAATGTTGTCAGCAACAAGCAGCATACTGGTATTTTCTATTTGAACATTTATGCCACATTCAAATTTTTCTTTTAGGTCCTTTATAGCTTCCTATATTTACAAGTTTAATATTCAGATTATAATACATTCGTATTTGTCAAGAGTGAAGTTTGTTGTGATTGGCTAATTCGATTAGGGGAATCCTCTTTAGACTGCGTGAGTACGCCACGGAGTGGCGTACACAGACTAATAGTAACGATGAAAGGGGTAGGATGTACGAGTATGGTTAATACCGATAACAGTAAAAAGGAAGTAGTTCTAGTGAGACAGTAAGTTTACTCGATCAGCGATGGCACTTTTAAGAACAAAAACTATTTAGTTTTATATAGTTTCCGCTGAGTGGTGTGGAAATCCGGGAAATTTCTTGTATCCAGCTTGCTTGACAATGACTGCATAAACGTTGTACGTGTGAATGTATCGTCAATGTTACTTAAATTCCAAACTGGATTTTTTATCCTTGGATAAATCGAAGACTGATAAGTATATTTTGTCTCGTATTGGTGGAATAATAAATGATCAAGTATAGATTAAATGAGTGGTGTACCGCTTAGACTAAGACTCTCATTTATGAACAACCTTTTCACTCTATTAAGAACTAGCTGCTGCCGGCAACTTTGTTTTCGTGGGCTGTTAATGTACGGAGTAAACCGATCATGTCTCGGTTAACACGTCGCCAGCGAGGAAATAATAAAACTGGTCGTTCGTACACTCAGATATTGGTATGAATTTAGACTGCGGGAATTAAATAAATCCGGTCGGTAAATATTCCTCGAATCGCTTTCAAAACCTGGCGTTCATTTGTTTAATTCAATTTTATTGTGATGATACGCACGCTCGAGTGGCAATTTTTCTACACACACATTTTTCTCCTTTCTTGTAGTACCCACCTACTTTTGTCCTCTACAAATTTCAACTTTAAATTCTTTCAACGTGTTTGGTGAATTATTCATCATTTCTCTTGGTAACATAACCCAATCCCTGAGGCCCTTGCCTACGAAAGAAAATTTTTCCACACCCTTGTGTCGGAAATCGAGTGCCAGCTTGTGGTCATGGTCATCTTTTCCCTTCCATGCATTACTCCTAATTCTTACACCGATATTGTCATGGTCATAATGGACATACAGGTTTATTATAAGGGAATTAAAATATTTTATTGGAAGTCGTTTCAGTAGCTGAGCGAAGTATTGTTTGTCAGGAATGTTCTGAGACTCTGATTCGATCAATATAGCCCATTTTCGCCGCTAGCTGGAATGAGTTTGTAACAGTAAGAGTATAACCGACTCTCCTCGCTCTAGTCTGTTCAGCATGTGGGCCCTGCAAGATCAAGGGGGCGGCATACTATTATTCACTTTGCAATCCAATCATACATCAATCCATTCATAAGTCTACGAGTTATTATTCAGTCAGATGCAATGAGCATCTCATATAGGATCTGTCGGGAGGATCATCGCAGTCATGTTATCGGCTGTATGTTCACGTCTTTCAATGACTATTGAATGGGATCACAAAAACGTTAAACGCCTGTTGACATTCTTATTAGGATAGAATCTCAGCTGGTCACCGAATACGTACCAGCCTTCCCTTATCCTGGTAGGACTATTAGACGCTTTCTTTCTCGCTTCTAAAATGAAAGTTCGTTTTATTAATATTTAAATTTGTCACTTTAAACCATCTCCTTTCGATTCTTTATTTTTTTTCCCCCACTTTCTTTTTATTTCACTATTGCTGTAGCTACGTTATACACATGCTGTGCTCACATTAATATTAAATTTAGTTTAGGTTTTTTTTTTTTTTACTGTAGCTTTACAACTCGTTGATGTCGCGGTCATTAGAGGCGAGACGGAACTGGGACAAGGAACAGGAAGGAATTCGGCCATGGACTTTTGAAGGAAACATCCCGGCATTAGCATTAACTTGTAAAATATAGTTCATCTGGCTTAAAGAGGCTGCATCCTGAAAGAAGGATTGATAAAGCTGTGTATATATATAAAATAGACGTGTGTGTGCCTATATTTCACTCTGCAGCCACAACTTCTCTGGTGTTTCTGTGTGGCAGTAGCCTGGAGTCTCCCATCGTGCACTGTGGTGGTTGAATGTCGGTAGCTGTGGAGGTGAGGGAGATATGGTTGCTAAAAATGTTCGACCTTGGGAACTATTGTATTTCGACCAAAGACGTGTGTGTCTCTATATTTCACTTTGCACCCACAACTACCTAGTGCATGCCACTGATGTTTGTGTGTGGTGGTAGCGTCAGTCTCCCATTGGGCACTGTGGTGGTTACATGTCGGTAACAGTGGGGTGAGGGAGATATGGTGGTTGAAAATGATCGACCTAGGGCACTTTCATATTTTGACCGAAGACATGTGTGTCCCTATATTTCACTTTGCAGCCACAACTATATAACGAAGATCACTGATGTTTGTGTGTGGTAGTAGCCTCGAATCTGCCATCGTGCACAACGGTGGTTCCATGTAGGTAGCTATGGGGGTGTGGGAGTCATGGTGGTTGAAAGTGATCTACCTGGGGCATTTTCATGTTCGAACTTTGGAATCTTCTAGAATGTACAAGAATGATGTTGAATGTATAATGTTCTAGAATATAACACATTTTTCAGTTTTGTCGCCATTAAAAAATATAAATAATTTATGTTCCACATATTTAGTTTTTTAACCGATTTAGACGGGAATTTGACTGGCGGATTGTTGATTTGATAGCGAGTAACGTAGGCTACTTATTATGTTTATAATATTTAAGGTTCAGTGTAAAAACAGAAATCCTTCAAAATTCCTGACAAACACGAACGAAGTCGTGGGCACCAGTTAGTCATAAATATGTGTGGCTCACCCTTAAACGCCATCAAAGATATTGGACTCCAATGAAGTTTTCCTTTAATTTAAATCTCCAACGTTTCTCAAATTCAATAAATTGCAGAGAAGGAAATTGGAGCATATACTTTATAATTTACAATTTAAGGAGCAAAGTTACACGTTAATTATGAGGAATAAGTATTGTTGCTTAGATAAAATTGAAATTTGTTTTATTTTCACCGATGTATATATAAATGTTAGATTCTATGTAAATACCTTGAAAGATGTATCGAGCGAGGAAAAAAGTGGTATGCTGATGGGCTGCTGGAAGAGTAATGTAAATGAGATCTAAGAGAAACTTATCAGTATTAAAAAAATAACCGTGTTTCGTATCTCACAGGCACTTCAGGTTAAAAGATACGCGAGTGAAGTTTTCCACGCAGCCACAAACACACCCGCGGCGGTGTTCACAAGTCTTACCGTCTCCAGGCACTTTGGCAAACAACACGCCTAACAACTTGCTACAAGACAAAACGAGGCACTTGTCTACTTGCTCTAGCTATACAAGAAGAGATTGCATCCGTCCGTCCACTACCAGGCTTGTTTATGTTCTGTAAACAAACGAGAGACTGCTTCCGGTATTGAAGTGACACTGTGTGATAATATGCTCCTCATGTACTCGTTTAAATTAAAACATAGAATATTATATAGTGTAAGAAATACCATTAAAATTTCATATTGCAGCTTCTTATGAGCGCTGAATTTCCGTATAAATATTAAATTTCTCTGATAATTACATATAGCTACAGCCAGTCCATAAATAAAATTTTTTACTATTAAACGAAAAACTCTTTTTTATATGTTTCCCTAAAAACTAGCTCCAACGATTTCGATTTCTTGGGTCTGGAAATCGTTCTGTCACACTCTCATCTTCAGAAATATTCATCTTCAAACGTTTATTACGATTTTATTTTTCAAAATGAAAAATCTATTTCTATCTATGCATTCTCGAAAAAGTTTAATTACTCGGAAACGGATCCATCCTGTGAGCTTGTCTTCTAGAAGTTCAACTACTCGTCAGCAGATGGCGAATTGACTTCCACAAAGCACAGCGCCAAACCTTTTAATTTGTTGCTGTTAACCTTAATCAACAGTTTTTAAGCATGAGATGCTGTAATTGTCATTTTATAGAATCAAAAGACCAAGTACATTAAAATTACTCTTACCACAGAAAACACCCACGTCATTTTCGCAGTATAACATCGAACGATGTCCTAGTTTATAATAAAATTGTTAAAAAGTTTGTTAACAATAATACTTTGTCATATTTAAGATTGTGCTTCTTTACTGAAAAGTAATAAGTAGTTATCATACTTCTTTTTGTTATTAATTTTATTTTCATGATTTTCTATAACCAATTTCGCAAAGCTTCCAGCTCAATCGATCAGGTACTTCGCATTAATTAACACCAACAACTTTGAAGTGTTCCCTAATTCAGGGAAACGACTTCTTGATCATACAGTTATGACCATCAAAAAGAAATAAAGATTTAAAATCATTATGAATCTTAGTTGACTAACAAATCACTTGACATATTTCTTGACCGGATAGACACAATGAGAAATGAGTTTGCAGGGTAACTGAATCTTTGACTCACGAAGTTAAATAATTTGTTGATAACTGGGTTTTCTATGTATCAAAATTTAAAAAAAATGCTGTGCGTTCTGTATTTGACATTAGAGCAAGTTTATGATTCAGATGCTTTGAGAGAGGTGAAGGAGCTACCCTCGCCCAATGCGGTCTTCCGATGTCTTGTGACTGTTGGCAAGCTACGTGACTGCGATGTAGCATTGCGGCAGTGCGCGCAAAGCCGTCGTTTACCCATAGACTTCCCCTCATGCAAAATATCGACAAAAGTTTATGACATTGTCAGCAAGCGTTGTTATTCGCCGAAATGGTACTAGCGCTTGTTGCACACGTCACTTTACTAGGGACTTGCACTAAACACTTTGTTGGTCGTCCGGCCGAAGCTAACGGGTGGATGTCGAATCGACACTCTCCAATAAAATTCTAACTGGTACCCATGCCTTTAGTGAAGCCAATATAAATATCAGCTGGTCAATTTTACTTGCCCCTTATCAATTAGCTCGTACCCACCAGTGCACTAAAGTGCCGCACATCGGGTCGGAGAAATACCACGGGACGGGGCACGAGTCCAGGTCACCACATACTAAACGTTCTGATTGCGGTTTTTAGTCAGTTTACCGCAATGATCAAGGTGAGTGCGGGGACGATTCCTAGTCTACGCCACATAAACTACACATTTCACAAACAAAAATACACTTCACACCCTTCGCTGACAGATGGCAAAACTTCACTTCCTCTTGTGGCGGAGCCAAAGGTGGTTGTGGCGGAGCCGAAGTACAACACTTCGCCACCAGTCGGCGGCGCGATCAACCACGCCATGGTACATCTCTTTGCCGAAAGTCGGCGCCCCGCGCGAGCAGACAGGAGCGCTGAATTAACTAGGTGGGAGACAGCGGTACTACTAGGAATCAGTCGGCTGCGAGCCAGGCTGGGGCAGTGCGATTCCGCACTGCTACTTGCCATTCGGGAGGACCGGGGTCAAACTCGGTTCGGCCATCCAGACTGAGGTTTTCCGTGGTTTTCCTCAGTCACTCTAGGTGAATGATGGGATTGTTCCCTACAAGGCCACGGCCGACCTTCCATCCCCCTTCCCTCCCCGTAGACTAGTAGGCTGAAAAGAGTCTCCGTGACTCTCCAGCAGCCCGCCTTCCAGCTTTCAGCTGGGAGGAATGAAATTGCAATTGAGCCAGAGACAATATGCTGCGAGCCACGTGACGTATATGAAGTTGTATGTGTGTTGCTATTCGTGTCGCGTGACATCGTGTACTGTTATTTGTTGTAACCTCTGGTCCAATAAAAAGGCTATGCTTAAGTACGCCTTGGCGCTTAATTAATACCGTGTAGTGTGTAGTCACCCCACACTCCACTAATGTAAAGCTCGAAGGCTGAAGGCCCTGGCGAAAGACGCGGGAACTTAAAACTCTTGTCACTAGGTGGCCGAACAACCCCTCGGGAATCTTCCGGAGAAAGAAATCATACGATAAAAAACGAATTAGCTCGTTAAGAACAGAGCAAGTGTGTCCAGGATTATTTATGGTATCGAGAAGTAGTGTGTTTAGGCGAATATCACAAAAAGTAAGTAAATAGCTGGGACATAACGAAATAATTACTATTGTTGCATATAGGCCTACGAGTATATCCCGAAATGCTTCCTATGGATTTAAGCATCATTGCTGGCAATATTTGGCAAGTACTTATACAGCAATTCAGACAAAACCAGGTAGACTGCCTATCATAACGAATTACACACACATGAAAAGAGTAATTATGATATAAACCGGACAGAATTCCTCTATGATTATTTTTCGCGTTCTCAATCAAACAATCTTCAAAGAAGCTTCTTTGAAAATGAAAATTCTCTTAAGACTTGTGTCAACATTTCCCCCCCCCCCCCCTCCCCTCTAAGCCAGCAGATTTCTCTCAACGAATTTGAAATAAGATTAGGATTGTCACATGGGAGCTACTCTCGCGCGCTCTGGTTGCCCACACAAATTGTGTATTAAATTGGTTTTTCTAAAATAAAATTGTAAAATTTAAAAAAAAAACGCGAGAATTATTTAAATAGCGTTGGAAAGTGCTTTTCAAATGACACATCTAAGTAAAACACAAAAAAAAATCAATTGAAAAAAATTGATTCTTTTAAAAATTATATTTACACGAGATATTTAGTAACCGATTTATGAAAATATCTAACATATAATACATATGAATTTTTGTGGGAAAAAAAGTTCTCACAGATTTTCATATTTCAGTTTACTATTGTGGTATTTTTAGTAAGAACTAATGTAGAGCGAAGTTACAAATTTATCAGTTATAGGATTCACAAACAATGAGGGCGTGACAGAGGAACAGATAGTCACACAAAGGAGTCTTTTACTCAAAAAGGAACAGGACCCAAAAAAGTCTACGCAATGTTTGTCTAAAAGCATATTACCTGATCACCAAACGCATCGCCGGTCTGGGCGAGTATCGCATATAATTGCAATATAAGAGTACCAGTGGTTTGGGGACACCTTCTTTCCTGAGAAATGCAGTTCACTGCTTTCTTGACACGTGGGACTCACAGTAAACGCTGAGAAATGGTTACGAGATTTTTTCGGCTTGGGAGTATTTGTACGTGTCTCTGCAGGGACGCGACAGCAATTTATCAGTAGGATTAGCTCTTCCCAACTTCCCGCCAGGCAAGCTGCCAATTCTGATGCTAGGTTAGTTTCACGGGTGTGGGAAGCAGGGAAGTTAATTAGTTTAATAAGTCGACATTCGCGTTTTGCAGTATTTGCAATTTGATTCTAATTGGTACTGTTTACGTCGACTCAGAGTATCTAAAAGACATTGTTGCTATATATCTTTTGTTTGAATTTACCAGGTATGTTCGCCGTTGCAATATTGGTCATCATTAGTGAAGAATAAAAATAGTCAGTTACCACAGTTACCTTACAAACTATTAATTGGCTGCAACCACAAGAAAACCTAATCCACATAGTTTTATAAACCACTCATATATAGCACAATTTTACTTTATCTCTCACCCCACCCCCCCCACCCCCACTCCAAAAAAAATTACTCTCAAATTCAATCCCTATTTACACATAAATAAATCAGGCAACGCAGAAAGGTTTACACGTGAACAACCTATACAATTCGAAGTCAGTCTATTGATTCACAATCAATAATAAGTCTAAAGGCCAGATGAGTTATTTCAAAGTGTTTTTTACGCTTTCCCACGTCGAAGAAATTATAGGTGGGAAGGTAGGGAAAGGAATCCGGCTATTTCCTTTCGAATGAACCATCCCTGCATTCGCCTGGAGTAATTTTATGAAACAGTGAAAAATCGAAATCTGATGGCTCGTCAGGGATTCCAAACCGCGTCCTCCCAAATGGAACCCTGAACGTTGTCGCTCACCCTGTGGGCTCGCTATATTTCAAAGTAACTACTTTTGAGATACATTTTATAACTAAAAAAAAAAGACATCCGTACGAACGCAATGGATCAAAGATACATATTTTACAACTTTATGTCATTGAGAATCACATAGCACGATAACAAGAGTCTGATAAATAAAAACAGAAGTTACATAGAAACTAGTATTCGGGCTATTTAAACATCCAGTCAACCAGGCAGCCAGGAATAAAATCACGTTTTGTATATTTCAGTCGGTATGAGACGCGCGATGCAACAGACTTCATTTACTATGTTGGGATTTGGTAGGATGTTAAAAATATTTATCTATTATTGAGCCTGCAGTGAGCATGGAATTAGTCAGAACAAACGAATGTAACTCGCATCAAATTATCGTAAAAAAATAATAAACCGAAATAGAACGAAAATATTTCAAACACCATGCATCTATTTAAATGGGAAAAAATGATGCAAAAGGGCAACATCGCAATAGAAATTAGATGAATGCCCATCAGCTGTCTACTGAGTTTTAAATCCCTGTTAATCAAATGTTTTTTCAGTGGAGATTAGAGTCTAGACCGGCCTGCGAGATGTATTCATAGCTCCACTTCTCCTCGAGAAGTAAAGCAGTCGAAATGTCTTGCTGAACACACCACCACTAGGAAATAGATCAAGGAACACCACGCTATTACCTCAGTAGTTGATATAGGTGCAGCCTTTCTAAATATTTATTATTATTATTTAATTTTCATTGGACAACGAAGTGATTGCGTAAGAGTAGAGTGTACGAAGATGCCTCAATCAAATACTGTACACATCAGATTCCGGGTAGAACTGCTGGTTATAACGATGTGCTGGCTCCTAACCTTAAAGAGATTTGCAACCTACAACCGATCTCTCTGGAAGACACATAGTTTTGCTAAGGCATTGTTCCTCATAATTTTTTGCAAAACGTGCGTGACATACGTGAGCTCTTTCCTTGGGAAATTATTTAAGCGTTGGCAACATTGTTTCCTTAAATTCTTCACTCTCAGCCACCATCTTTGTTCGCTTTGATTGCTCGTAGTTTCGTTATTGCCGCTGAACATTTCCCGCAGCTTATGAAGCTTCTGTCTACCAAATAAATTTAGAATGAACCTATTTTTGGCCATTCATTCGATGTTAGTGCTCTGCATTCGTATGAAATTTTTTTCGTGGCCTACAGTTGAAGGTGAAATACGAATAATGATCGTTCGTGACTAGTGTTGTAAAAAAAACGGTTTTTTTTCTGGCTTGAAAAAAAACATGAAAAAAAACTTTGAAAAAAAACATGTTTTTTTTTCTGGAACACGTTTTTTTTCACAACTACTAAATCTCGAATTTGAAGGCAGTTATCGTTTAAAATGACTATTTTAGAGTTTATTCTAAGTACTTATCTTAGTTTAAAATCTACTATATTTTTCTGGTTCAGTAGGAAAAAAAAATTATGAAAATATTGGCAAAATTGACTGAAATTTTCTTTATGAACGGGGATTTTCCGAAAAGACTAGGTTGCGCGAGAAGGAATCCCCATTCCCCATTGTTTGGATTGATACTTGCTATTTGAAATGGTGCTGCCAACCCTTTTTATAACTTATTGGGCTTTCCTTATATTCGTATACTTGTTAACTATCAGAGTATAGTGGAACTGACTCATTAAATTGTCAGTAAGGGAGCGTGCATAAACCACATAGCTCCATTTTGGCCTCCTGTGAACACCCCCCCCCACTCACATAGCACCTAGCACGTAGCTATCTTCCGTTTTGATTCCAGAAGACATTTTGTACTGATTTCTCTTGTCAGACTATTGTAAATTACATACGGATATAATTAACTGAGGTAAATAAATACTCACATGCTGTTGTGAGTTCAGTTCCTCATTTTAACTGTGAAAAATGTTACGAAAGGGAGGTTACGTGGCCTGGATCGGAACCCTCCCCCCCTCCCTCTCCCCCTCCGCTCTCCCCACGTAGCCTTCCAGCTAACCCCTCCTCCCTCTGGACCGAGTCACGTAGTTTGTGCACGGTCCCTAATTATGAATCGTTTCTTTGCAACCGTTCGTGTAAACAAACGATTGAAGAGAAGTAAAGCTCCTATTTTGTATGATAATAGATTTTAATTCAGACTTAAAAGACCGTAGTACAGAACTATCGGAGCAGTCTTTATGCGCAGTGGGTACTTTGCAATCTCAAAATCTTTTGCGTACAATACAAGGACAACCAGTAAAAGAAAATTTAACTATTTCTGAAGTTATGGATCTAGAGGAGACAGAAAATTCCGACACCGATCGAACTAGTGTTGGTAGTGCTGATACTAGTGAATGTGGTACTGACATAGAGGATGAATAAAATTATGTTACCTATATATATATACACTTATGAATCATTATGTGAGACATTATATGATTCAGTAGGACTTAAAACACACTTGTAAAATGGATGTTCCTAAAATAAAACTATAATTTATCAAATATATTGGTTTCTGAAAAAAAACAAAATTTAGAAAAAAAACACGGGTGCTAGGTTTTTTTTCATGTTTTTTTTCACAAAGCTGAAAAAAAACATTTTGTTTTTTAGTTTGCAACACTATTCGTGACATATTTCACACGCCCCAGACAAACACTGTCAGAGGTGAGGATGATGCAAGATTCGTTGACCCACCAAACAAGCTCCATTGAAGTCAATGACGTATCGTCGATTCAGATAGTTTTGGTTTCAGTACTGCTCAGCTTTGCTCATAAAACCTACTCTTCTGTTCATTGGCTTTAAAGCAAGAAACAAGTGTGACGAAGCAATTACAAGGTTTCTTATAAATGTTGTACCAGCTGTAGAATGAAATAGATTAATAATATTTTCTATTGTCGACCTGATATCTGTAAGATCAGTAAGCGGACCGAAAAACGACAATGCATTTTAATTTATTCTGTATTGTAAGGATGTATTTTTATATTAAAACTGAAACACGAAACTTAAATATCCCTAAACCAATTTCTTAGGTTACAGATATTAAAACTAACAAGAATACAGTAAAAAAGCTGAATTTTTTGTGCTTGATAAATTTTCAGCTCTCCACCATTTTGAATTTAGCAATAGGAGAAAGTGCTACAGTTACATGAACATTACGATTTGAGGATTCAGAAGTGGTTTAGGTTCTGTGAACATATCTCTTTTTCTGCGAAACTGTAGGCCTAGTTCCGTTCCAATGAACTGGTTTCCCATCACGTGATGTATGGCTTCGACCTGACCCGATGTCAGCATAAGGTATTTCCTGCATAGTTGCGTTAAAGAGACGTGTTTAAAATCCGACAATAATTTATGAATAACAGATCGAAAGAACAACAAAGTTTGTATCAACTGAACAAAAGCAACTTGCTGTCTGCAATAACAAACTGGTAGCAGGTTTTTATTACTTTTACTGAATTTCGTATAGTAACAATGAGGTTGAAATTAAATCTCACTTTTAGTAATTTCACTTGACAATTTCAATCTTTCAGTGAATATACATATTGGCGATTTTTTTTATTATTAAACTTTAACATATACGATATTTATTTAATCTATGTCAAAACTCCATTGGAATTTAAGAACCGTATCAATAATATCCCTGGCTGTGAGAAAAGCAGTATGTTGTAGTAACATCAGAGAAAGTATAGCTTATCACATACTGGCATGTTCGAGACAGCAATGATTTTTAGCCTTGATATTTTAAGGCTTATTTCATTCAGTCATGTTACTTTCAGTATTCCTTACAGAATTGCTTTAGAATTTTAAAAAATCTAGTTTGAACTGATTGAAAAATCATTTCACTGTGAGTAACGTAAAGTCGAGACGTGAGGTTTAAAGGAACGGGTACAGAATTTACAGGCATCGCACATTTTAATTCCGATATAACTAGACCCACAGTTCAAAGTGAGATCGAACTACGGAGCATCTATACCTTACTTCACATATGCAAAATAATTTCTGATAAAAATTCCATGTGACAATAGCTTTCGAACTTGAAGCTTAGAACTCTAACCAATTTAAACTATTACAAAATAGGTTGGAAAAGTGAAATTGTGCATTTTACGTGATCATCCTGAACAAAAAAGTATTCTGCTTATAAGGATAAATTATGAAAATCTTGAAGTTTCCAATCTTTCAAATCATATACCAAAATAGATTGGTGAAGTTGCCTCAGTCGAAACATCACTGTTTGTGGCCTGAAGTATGAGGCAAGCAAAATGAGAAGTTCTGATCATATAAAACTTTACCGACGTACCGTTATCCTCGGTTATTAAACAAAGACTGAAAGGATTTCGTTAGCACTGCTGGCTTAGACAGATAAGAAGTTCAGGTCTCAATGCTCCATCTCGTTTTGTTGGCTCAGACAAAAGATCTTCTGAGCTATCCTCTAAAGGCTTGAATTGTTAGCCTGTAGACTTTCTGTTCTCTTCCAATTACTGACAAAATAGGTATTCGCAAATTTTAAAGTACTGAACCAACTCAGCAGAAGAAATAAAATCAAAGGAATCTTAGTTTACTTGGAGCCGAATAAAATGTGTGAAGTTCACTGAACTCAGGAGAAATTTGTTCGTCTTGGTCTGTATAAAATAGCTGTGTTAGAAATGAGACTCTCTGGTGTCTGCAACTTTCCCTTTACCCGCGTGGTAAGTTGATACAAAACTTTCTTAATTAAATATATCTAAATTCGATAGATAAAGAAATGGGAACAATAACTATTAAATTTGTAATAGTTTTATATTAACTGATACAAAAATAACATGGTTTTTCTATACGATATGTAGATGCGTCAACAAAAAAGTCGTACAAAATTTACTTTAAAATTCGAAACACTAAATCGGGCTGTTTTGATTCTTAATCACAGTCAACATTTACAAATATTAAATCAGTGTAGTGAAACGCTTTGCAGAGAAGGCTTGAACACCCATGTAAACGACGGAAGTAAAATGGAGAGTATATACATCGTCTATAAGGGAAACTAAACAGAAAAGTTACAACCATTTCAAAAACTAAAACGACGTACTACTGCTGAATTAATTCCAAAAGAAGAATTGAACTGCATTTGTTTTCCAAACCCGTTTTTGTATAAGCCATATGCATCGTCAAATGAATTACTATTTTAGGTATAGTAATTGTTCAGTCATTTTTTCTTCATTCAGGTCAGGAATTCTTATTTCTTTGCTTGACGTTTCGAATCGGTATTAAACACAACAATCCCTAATCAACACAATAAAAAGATGCATAATACGACAATTTTCTTTTTGATTACATTCAAAAATAGTTCAGTTGGAACAAGATGAATAAAACATGTGGAATTGTGAATTTATTAATAGTTTCTCAGTTGAATTAAGACGAATTATCTAGTTTTGTACACTTAACTCGATTTTGATTTATTTGTGAATATGTTTCAAGCCCATTCATTCAAGACGTTACTTACAGTTTTAATTAAGCTTGTAAAATATGGAAAACTACTTTTTTTCCGCCGGGAGTAAGGTATGCCAGATAAATGTAAATAATAACATTTCCTTGATGATGCTTCGATGTTGTTGACCATTAATAGCTAACGGTAACTTTGCTTCAACAACATATACCTACCGAGCGTGGCGGTGTAACGGTTAGCGTTCTCGCCTCGCATTCGGGAGGACGGCGGTTCGAATCCCCGTCCGGGCATCCAGAATTGGGTTTTCCATCGTTTCCCAAATCACTCCAGGCAAATTCCGGGATGCTTCCTTCAAAAGGCCATGGCCGAATTCCTTCCCATTCCTTGCCCCCATCCTTGCCACCCATCCTTTCCCGTCTCTAAAGACCTCGCTGTTAAGAGACGTAAAACTGTAAAAAAAAGTAAAAAAAAAAAAAAAAAAACATATCCCTTATAATTATCATCAAATTGTTTAGAATTACCTATTTACCATCATTGTCTTAAATCTTTTATGAAAATCGACAAAATACTTATCTATCTAGCTAACTCGTTGGTTTCACTACACCTGAGCTATCTATCTGGTTTAGAGACTAATATCCGATACTTGTAGAAAGAATCGATTGATGGTATAAGAATAGTGTTACATTTCTTTGATACTGTTTTTATCAGTTATTAATTTTCTTCTCCGTCCCCAGCCAAGATAGTGTGGTGATTTACATTTCAAATTTTAGGCCAAACCCTAAGCTTCCAATCTTTGAATACATCATCAACATCTGTTCAGTAGTGTTTACGTAATGTCAGCTTATATATATATTTTTTATGTTCAGATGAGATTTTGTTTTTATGCTTCGGTATCAGGTGATGTAGTGTAATTATTCATTCCTCTTTTTTGATTAAGTATTTATGGTTTCAAAAAGCGTAACCCCGTCAAAATCGGTTAGGTAGGTTTCAAGTTGTGCCAATATACGGCTAAAGGAAGTTCAGTTTTAAAAAGAGATTTTAATTTACTGCTCGAGCGCCACTTGCTCTAGCGTCTTAAGACGTAGGTTAAATGTTAATTCAGATATTAAGCTTTCAGCCTGTGATAATCTAATAATAAAATCTGTTCAGTAATATTTCAATGATGACGGAATAAAAGGATACTGTTACAGCTATATATAATAGCATAGAGATTAGATAAAAAAGATTAGTTCATTCAAGATGTTACTTACATTCTTAATTAAGCAAAGTCTGCAGTGGATGTGAAATAATATATAGGCCTATTGAATTACTACTTAGGTCTTGTTTGCGTTGATAGTGTCGTGTTTGTTAGTACAGGTTGTAAAGCTACTGCAGGGTACGCCATGCATACTATTCCCATTTAATAATTTGTAAGTCGACTTAAATCCTTACAGATCCTGGTGTAGTTAAAAGGAATAGTAAGTCGGTGGCTGAATCAATTCAGACTGAAGGCAGCTTCAGTTTCCTGAAACTCAAAACAGCAACAAAAACACAAAAAGTTTCCAAAAAACTACTGAAATAAACCAAACAAATTTTTCATAACCCTTATATTTCAAAATGCCCTTCCTTTCTCAAATAGGTACACAGAGCGACATTTAAATTGAAATAAATTTACCAGAAGATCCACTGCACACTAATGTTAATTGCTCGTTTCATCACTTTGGAAATTTATCAGTCAGTTGCTTTCTCACGTATACGGTTCTCTGCACATTACGAAAACACTCCTAACAACGTTCCTTGTCTCTTGACATTAAATAAAGGCTCTAAATACGTCTCCCTCAATAGTTTCACATGAGTTGTGCATCACCCACACTCGTCTTCAATAATTTAATCTCGCTTCCTGTTTTTAATACTTGTTATAACTATAACGCATCTCACTGCCTTCGCTCCTCTGAATAGCGATAACAAACAATTTAAAACTTTTTTTATTAAATATAACTCAGCCAGTGAATCTCCATGTCTCCAATCTAATCTATCTTTCTGATTGTTAAACGAAAAAAAAAAAACAATTTAAAACTAAAATAAAGGTTTGCTGAATCACTTCTGCATAATTCTGAAGTTATATTGAGCATCTACTGCACATATATTTACAATTTCGTGTGGTCGTAATGACCTGGTGACTGGGTTTCTATTGGCTGCGCATTCCGCCCCTGTCGTAGCCAAGGCAATCCTGGCGGGTACAGGGGACCTACAGTATAAGGTGAACTACGAACCACGGAAGCGTTCTGGCTTACTTCACATTACGCAGCAAGCTGTGACAGAGGTGAAGGCCGGGTTTAGGGCCTATGAAAATCCCCGCCGAGACAGGGATTCGAACCGGGGACCTTTCGATCTCCAGTCAGACGCCTTAACCACTGAGCCACCAGACCACTCTACTGCGCATTAAAAGCCACCTTACTTTTAGACATTGAATTTTGAATGTTGGGTCTCCAGACAATATTCTTAGCCCTCAATAAATTTCTGGAAGACTTTAGATACCAAAACACCGTGCCGGAACTTCACTTAATCTCATCAAACAGCTATCAGCAAAGTCGATGTTTCACCCCCCGGTGCGACCATACACTCCCTCTGATTGTGTATTAGTGAAAGGCAGCAAATTGCGCTGACTCCTACTTATATCTTTGGTAAAAGTTTCTCGATCTTATGCAACTTGGCTGACGTATGTACAAAGTGCGGTTTTTCCACAAAGTCCCTCGCGTCCTATGTAAACATTGCTCCGTGGGCAAAATACGCAAAAAAGACTAAAAACTCCTCAAATTAAGCTGAAAGTACAAGGTGTTTCATATTGTGCTCCGTCTATTTGCAGGAATATGTGGAACGTATGGCGGACGGTGCTGGAGGAGAATGAGAAGTTGGCTCGGGCGCGGCTGGCCGCGGTCGAAGTTTTCCACCAGCAGATCGCAGACGACGCCAAGGTGCTGCGGTCGCAAAAGGTCCAGAACGCCAAAAAGGTCAGTACAGAAATCGAGACACTCAGCGGTACTTCAAGCAATACCTAGTTGCAAAGTAGCAGACAGAGCATGGTGGATGAGTGAGTGGCACCACTCTGCACTTGCATTTAGGAGGACGTGAATTCGAATCCCCGTTTCCATGGTTTCCCTAAATCACCCCAGGCGATTGCCGAGATGGTTTCTTCAAAAGCCATTGCCGAATTCCTTTCAGTTCCTTGCCCCTAGTCTTTTCTCCCCTCGTAACTAAAATAAAATAAACTAAAGAGTATCTGTTGATCTTGCAATTGCTCACGGCGCCAAAATTAATTTGTTCGAGGCCCATAATCTCTTATGCTTGGGAGTGGGATGAATGACTACAATTCACCCTATGGATGGAACATTAGCCAGCAATCTCTTATAACCTTTTTATTGTGAAACTGCTCCCTAATAGCAGCTGCCTAATTTGGTGGGTGGTCTGATTTCCATTAAACCGTGTGGTCTCTGAACTGATGGCCCAAGGTCATTTTCCTCCACTATTCACCAGATCCACCTTATCTATATCTGTGACCTGAAATCGGTGAGTGGTAAATTTCCCCTTCGCATGTAAGAATAAGAGCAACGCAGTGGGGATAAATAATACTGACCTTGAGCCGCCTCTGTTAGGTGAACAGGCTATAGACGTCCGAATAATTAACATTACCTTGAAATAAAGATGTCAATATCAGCTACAGATGTTTCTCTTCTGCGAAGCCGATAACGTTGTCTTCGATTGCAGACCATCCTCCACAAATTACATACTTAAAACTTTCGTATCAGTTACAGCGGGTAGATTTTTTATTTCTGTTCCCAAGTATCTTAATTTCTCGGTTGCCCTAAAGTGCTAAGTTTTCGATATCATGGGTGTCAATGTATGCCAACAGATGACAGAATTTTGTAAACACTAAGAATCAAACAATAACGATATATCTTGTTTTTATTTAGCATAGCGGTTTGAAATCATCAATTCTCAATCTGATAAGAATTTTTCAACTTTTCTCTCAAACCCTTAATTTAGATCCACATGTTTGATTATTTATCCAGAAATTCAAATTAATCAAATCATCGACTTCTAATTAAACTAATCACTTACAGAATATTTCATCATATTTGAGATTAGACTTAACATCGTAATATTACGCCGTAACCTTCTATTTCACTGTAAAAAAAATTAGGGGTGTGTGAAATGGCACTCAAAAATTTATGACGCATATTGATGAAAGTGTATCTAACAAAATAAATTTGTCGATGATTCCCAAATTCCATTAAGATAAAAATCTGAAAGACATTAAAGAAACAGAATGGATATTAAATGTCGTTTTTAAATCACGTGACAATTCGCATTTCAAAATGACGCATTGATTGCGTATAGGCAGAAACTGTAACTGAATACAAAAAAAAAAGTAAAAAAAGAGCTTACGATTTATTATTGCCTCATGAAACTTACGCAGAGCCTAATTATGATTAATGACCTGCACATCCATTTACATAAAAAATATGAAACATTAACGTCTGATTTCACCACTTTGGGAAGATTTTATGGGTCATTAATTCACAGAACGACAGCAATCTTAGTCAATATATGTTACAGCGTATGTAAATATCATAAGTTTGATTAACGACTTATTGGTACAGCCTGGAAGACATACGATTTAGATTTTAATACGTTTATGAGCAGGAATTCAATTAATCATGTGTACGACGAATTACATTTAAATAAGGGATCCATCTATGTATTCAGGATTAAAAAACATAGTCAAGAAAAACTAATAGACGCGTTGTATATTTGATCGAATATTCGTTTTTGTTGATAGAACATAAGAGAATGAGCATAAAATGTCTGATTAGTCTCTGTATGTGTTTAACTGAAACTGGACAATTTAGTGCAAACAGAGATCTGAGGACTAGTCTTACACCGCATCTAGTCAGTAGGGAGTGGGTGGCAGAGGGTGTAATTTTACAATTAAGCGTCTCCTCTTCTTGATCAGTTTTATACCAGGCATTATTTCGTCAGAACGCCTTTATGCAACCAACCATGCACTGATCATATTTTAATAGCTTTTCACAAAGAAAACTCAACTTCCTTCGGCGTTACGCCATTGTCTCCCTATAGCTCCTGCATCTGACCTAATTACTCTAGTCAGTTTTTTTTAATGGCCTTTGTAATGTCCCTTCGAATTCATCTCAAGCGAGCTAGGTTATATGTTCTGTATTTAACTCATCCTTCTCCTTATTTCGGAATCTGTTTTACGGTTCATATGCCAGCTAGATTTTTCCTTCCCGATGGCTGTCCTGCTGACGTGAGGGAGAACCCGAGTTCTATCCTCGACCACCTGATTTCAGTTTCCCATAATGCCTCTTGGCGAACGCCGGTATTTTTGATAAAAAGACCATGTGCGAATTCATTCCCGTTATTTGTCCACAATGGTCTCATGAATGACCTCGACGTTAAGCGGCGTAAAGCTCTAAGTACAATGACTTGTTTTGCGGCCTTCTAATCAACGGATCGAGGTTTCCTTAACGGAATCTCTTTGATACTAAACAACATTTCTCAAGGTTCTCCGTTTAGATGCGTGGTATCACATTTGTTTTCATTGTTATATGGTTTAACGAAAAACGTAGTCTCACAGTTGTTGCAAATAGTAAGAAATGTCAAAGCTGCCTTTCAGTGGACTGTACTCCTGGAAACGCTTACGACGACGCCGCACTACTTAGCTAAAGAAAGATGATTTGCAGAATATATTTCTTCAAAACATTTGAAAAAATATATGGGCCGCCCACCTGCTGAATGTATTACAAAATAATTCTATAGTAATTTACGTCTTAAGAACATCATAATAATAGCTGTAAAATACATTTAGAAAAACTGAAAGTTCAAAGTAGACTTGCGCATGGCCAAGCGATCAATTTTACTTTACAAACCATATGGCCCTTCGTTTACATACGATTTAATAACACTTTATGTTAAAGAGAATGAACGTAGAAAATAATTTGTTGAAAAAATTAGGAATAACATAAATCATTTGTTAACGCTGACCCAAAGGGTTTCTTAATTTCATTTTATACGGGTGTACGGTCTGAAAATGGAATGCACTGACTACTCAAAACGTTTGTTGAATGGATTTTTTAATGTTCCATAAGCAAAATCGCAAATACAGAACTCATAATTTCGTCATTTCCGTACGTCTTTGAATCGACTCTGTTGAAATTTCAAAGGAAAAAGTATCCTATTGAACAAGAAAGATGCGAGACAAAAATTTAAAAATAAATATTTTTGTGGTTGGGGAGGGTAAATATTCCCCCAAAGAGAGAAATGATTTCTTTTTCTTACGTGTCCCATCTAGTTTGCTACCGTTGATTCGAGGGATATCAGGTCCTAAATTCCGAAAAGAATGTCCCTTCTAATTTTCCATTCATGTGACAGAGATATCTAACAACGATACTTAATAAGGACTTTAAACGATAAATTATTTTAGATAAGATAGGTTAACAAGTTTTTTTTTTAGATTTTCGATCATTCTATTAACAACAAACAACCTATCCAATCCGTTGTATTTACATCGTTTTCATTGGTGGCAAAAGAAGTACACCGAAAAGAAAGTTATGTTACTCAGTAACTGTGCAAGATATTCCATAATCATATAGTTGTTGATACAGTGCATTTATCTACCGACTCGTGCATTATTTCGGTTTGTAAGTTCAGCAGAGCCTTGCTGAACGCTCGCTTGCCCTCAGTTTTTGGTCAGCTCTAAACGACACCGCAATTTGTTACCGCTCATGCAGCGTAATTAATCAAGTCGTCCATTCCTGAAGGCTCTGCTTCCTGCACTGACGATTAATCAAGAGCGATCAAATGAACGAACAATCGACCTCTCACCAGACTGCGCTTCGCATGGATGCTTCATACACCCTGTCACTGCTGCAGATATTAATGTTACAGTACACACAGTGGTAATAATTATTACTCATAACCTTTAATTATCTTGTTATTTGACGGGTCTAGTTAATTGAATAAGTAGCCAGTTGAGCGTCGCACAAGGTGTTCCAGAGCGTGACATATTTTGTTTAACAATCCTGTAATAACGCTATTTTAGGATTAAAATATATTGTTATTGAACATTAGGTGCTCGAAATAAATACTCGACGGTTAACAGGTATCTAGGTAATAACAAATTTCGCCATAGAGATATATTTCGAAAGGAGCCTAAAATCTTGAATTATTATCTATTCTCATAACTAAGCTTTATGAAAACGTTTAGATATGATTTTAGACATTCAAACCTACCCTGCAATACATTTGTACATCTTCTGCAAGACTCTTGGGAATGGCTACCTTTGGTTATCAAATTCGTAAGTATGATAAAAAGAATGAAAAATAGTGGGTGGAATTATTAGACGGGAAATTCCGAAGGGTATTAAAACTATCTGACTGTCAGAATTTACATTTGCCCTAAATTTCACCTCTGCGTTGATTTAAAAGGATTGTCGTGCTGGTTGTTATATCAGGAAAATATAAATAACGCTAAAATTTTGTTTCAGAAATTTTTGTGTCTAGATGACTAGACTAACAACGGTAGCACCTCTCCAGGTCATGTTCCACTCAAAATTGACCAGAAGCCCTGTCTGAAACTCACTTCCATGATGAGTAAACATACCATCATTGTACCGTGACATCTTTTTCTTACAGCTTTACGCCTCTTCGAAGTCATTAGAGGCGCGAAAGGATTGGGACAAGGAACGGGAATGAACTCAGCCATGACCCTTTTGAAGGAACCACTGCTCTATTCACCTGCAGTGATTTCTGAAAACCATGCAGAACCAAAATCCGAATGGCCAGTCGGAGATTCGAACCAGCGTCCACCCGAATGAGAGGCCAGATCGTTATCGCTCACCCATCAAGCTCGGTGTGTCTGATAGAATCTGTTTAATGTAAGAACGAATATATTTAGTATCAATAAAGGTTCAAAAATTCCGCAGCCAAGCAGTGGCCAACAAAATGCTGATGTTTCTCTGTATACCAATCTCAGCTGCTATTATGGATATATGTTTCCAGACATCGTAAAACAATCTGCAACTAACAGAGATAAAAGGCATATCAAGCAAAACATGATCACTCTGTTACGACTAATATTTATGTTAAAACCATCGAACCTTTGTCACATACATGCCGGTCAGAGTGTAACAAATTTGCTGCCTTTGATTTATTCCAGTCCATCGATACGTTGGTGATCATTCAGAAGGAGCTGCAACAATGTGTGCAAGACGTGGACAAGACCAAGAAGCTGTATTTCGACGAGGAGCACAGCGCGCACGACGTCAGGGACAAGGCTAAGGACATTGAGGAGAAGTGAGTATACTCCAGCTGAACACGTTAACAGTGTGCTGGAAATATAGCGCAAACATGAAATCGAATTTTGTATTGTATGTTGGCGAACATAGTCATATAACCATACAAATTACCAAAGAACATCTAAAAAGAAAGATATTTGTCACGTCCCAATTATAAATTCTTAAATGAAATATTTATCGGATGGCTAGATTTCTACTTCCTAATTGGTTCAACAAAATACTTTAATTACTTTTGAGAGTTCTTGATAGGGGTATTAACAATTATATTTTATTAAAATAATTTCCTGTGTCACTCATTTGTGTCACTAGACTATTTCTGCACTGATACACTTTGATGTAATAAAAGAATTAAAACATAATAGCCAAATAATACATCATTGGTTTGAACATTTTTTTATGTATCGTATTATTTACACACACGTGTGATCTGGAAAATCACATTAACCCTTACAAATTGATTTAAACTTATTCCTTATTTTTATACTATTTGAGTTTTCAGAAATTATTTAAGAAATTATTAGGTAATTTTGATTTAGCTTATTACTTCAATTAAAAGCATTTGTTTATAAAGCAAATGCATATTCTCTTCAATGAAAAATTCCTGTTATACGATATAAACGCTATTTGAAACTAACAATAATTCTGTAACTGCTCTTGCTACGATCATATTTTCTTGGTTGGTGCATTGCTTTCTTTTTTTGTTTCAGGCTGAAAAAGAAGAAGGGATCTTTCTTCCAGTCCATTACTGCACTTCAGAAAAACAGTGCAAAGGTGAGTTAAAAGATTGTGGCTCAAACTGCTCTAATATACTCTACTTACCTCACTAATAACAGTAATAAAACCTCGTTCCAGAGTGAATACTTTACTAGATTGCGTTACATACATATGATATTGTGTAACTGAACATTTAAGATATTTTTTAAAAAGTTATTGCCATCAACTATTTGGTGATCACTGAAACCGAGAGATTTTTAAATTAAATAATTGTTGTATGTTAGTTCCTCTTTCATGCTAAAATTACTGAATGTATTTTGGAAGAAATGCGGTTTAAAACGTTAAGGTCTTACCTACAATCTGAGATATGACCTTTCTCGCTAGATCACCTGACAGCGAAATACGAAATTAAGATCTGTTATGAACAAACAAACATCTGGCATTACTTAAAAACTACTGAATGGATTTCGATGATGTTTAACCAAGTTTAAGGCTTAAGATGTATTTTAAAATCTGAGGTTATACATGAGACTATCTCACCTGGTGATATTTAATTTTCATTAATATCCTGAATTTTTCGGAAAGTAAAAGGAGTCTAACGTGTATGGTTTATTTAAATAAAACTGAAATTTAACTACACTACTAGCAAAAAAAAAAAAAAAAAAATCATCAGATTGTACACGCGTTTTTATTTACTTTCAATGTTACACCGCAGAATCAATCCGCGCGGAAGGAATCTAGTTCTAGAATGGAAGTTGAGTACTGTTTATTTGTTTCATAGATCGGGAATTCCTAGCTCCGCAATTCTTAGCTCCGTTGAATTTTTTCTTCGGCCTCTCGTATTTGTATTCCAGTCTTGTCTTTTATTTCTGTGTTGGAAGACAACGGCAGTGGACTTTCACAAAAGTCAAACGAACTCTAAAGGTAGCACAACTTTCGCTGCCAAAGAAAGGGCGCTTCCTTTCTTTCTCCTCCTCGTAGCGCCCTTTGAACTCTGGGCTGACTGTTTTTCTGTTTCTGTCCAGGTGTCGTCGAAGCGAGAGCAGCTGGAGGAGAAGTCGACGGGCGCCCGGAACGACTACCTGCTGAGCATAGCGGCCGCCAACGCTCACCAGAACCGCTACTTCACCAAGGACTTGCAGCACACCATGCTGGTGAGATGCCGCTCAGCGAATTGCATCACATTAACGATCCAGCCTCTTACATGCCCTGTAGCTCTGGAACAAATACCCCACCGGACGCGTATCTTACATCCTGCGCGTATATTAGCGAGCATAGTTAATTCTGACCATTTCTGACCATTAGATAATTAGGTTCTTAATTAACCTTATTAATTATTTCAGTTAATCAGCTTCTTATGAAAAGTTTTTCATATCGCTGCTTAAGAGGAAAGCATTTACGTGTCAAAAAGTTTCTTTCTCCAGGATCATTTAGAGTGGTTCATGGGTCCTTGATTTCAGCCACCACTTTTAACAAAAATATTTAAAACTTATAAATATCTGCAGCACAGTACACAGAACAACACGTAACAATACTTTTAGCAATCGTCTACAAATACACTGCCCTACCTCATTAATTAAATTCGGTTCGTCTCGTAATGGAGGATTCAACGAATCTTTGAGCTGCTCATCCCACCTTGCATGTAAATAATCGTTTCATTAAAATAATAAACTAAAGAATCACTGACTTCTAAAAAAAATTATTTTTGAAGAAACAATGAGAAAAATAGAATAAATCACCCATTCGTACCATTATAACTGAGATTAAATCTGATGCCTACTACGTAAATTTGTTGCAGAAGGAAATATTTAAACTTCCAAAAATTTGCAGTATATATACGCATAAAAAATGTTTCATAATGTCGTAGTTCGCTACCTGCTTCCATCTCACTAAGCAGGTTGCTCTGCAGTCGATGTATGAATACATACATTTCTTGCATAACACATTTAGCTTCAGCTAGCCGAACATAGTCTAATTCGCAAAATAGTTTTCGACATTCTCAAGGCGTTCCAAATCTACCCGATTGCTTTGAAGTCTGTGAAACGAGGTGACTAGGAAAGAAGCTAAAATTTTGTCAGCAATAGGCTTGGTAACGTTGATTCTATCTATTCGAGAAAGTCTCCGACTATTTCAGTAAATCTGGCTAAGCAATGTCACTGTACGACTGAAGTTGAGTAGTATGACCGAGGCTATACAGCTGTGTTCACAGCCACGCCTGGTGTTTAAGGCTTCTGAAATACCACATAAAAGGAAGTACTTTAGAGCCGGTAGGTTTATCTCTGGTTACCGTTTTGCTTAGTTTAGAAATGGGACTACAACACATGAACTTTACAAAGTTCAAAAACTAAAGTAAACAAAAGACGATCACTTAGTCTTGTTGAGATAGTTAGGAGTTTCAGTATTGAGAGGACTCGTTTTAAAATCAGAAGAATGCTAAAAACTCATTAAAGTGCCCATGCTGAGCGGCAGTCTTTTAATAATGTTGTTTCATGACAAAAATAAATTTGTTGTAAGGGCAAAAGCACTTATAAATAGAAATACATATTACGGGTGAATGTTTTCCCCAAATTATTGAGTACTTTAATAAAGTTTAACTATAGGCAGGAGTGTCAAAAATTAATTAAATTATGTGAAGAATACGAGAAATAATGTAATATATTTCGTTCTCCACAAATTACTATCGATCGTTGTAAAAGTTTTGAGACACATTCCTGGTGTCTTCAGTTCTTTCTAACATCAGCAACGCAAATTAATACTGTAAATGAGATTAGATAGTGCAATAAATAAATAGTGCTGTATATTTCTATTTATTATTACACTGAAATGGAAACTCAGACGATTATTACTAACATGCAGTCCGTAATTATACTTCATGAAACTTGGTCTAATGCATTTGTTTGTCTCTCCTATGGTAATATAACATTTCTGATCATTTTTCAGCAGCGTCGATTGCAAATATTTAACCACACTACCACTTTTATTAGGTTTCTCCGTTACAATCTAATTGTTGCCGATAAGTTCCAACGCTAAAATACGAACTGCCGACAATGTTTTATCTCTCTTGAGAGAAACATTCTACATTTCTCCTTGATTTCCTTCTTAAATGCACAACCGTAGATTCCGCTAAATACCTAGGGATAACAATTCGTAATAAATTGTGTATAATGAACATATCGAGAAGATAATTTGGAAAGCAAATCGTATGTTCCGATTTCTAGGTCTTAATTTAAAATACTGCACACCGGAAGTTAAATCGATACAAGTCACTAGTGCGTCCTCACTTAGAATATTGTTGTTTTTGTATGGGGCTTCTATCAAAAGGGGTTAATGGAGGCTTTGGAGAAGTTCCAAAGAAGAGCCGCCCGATTCGTTACAGGTATTACAATTGGAGGGAAAGCGTAAGTGCAATGCTGAAGGTTTTAGGTTAAGTTTACCTGGAACACCAAAGGCGTTAGTCTTGACAGGAGCTAATTGAAAAATTCACAACTTGTTTCGTAATGACAGCAAACAAATATTACTACCAGCATTCCTAGGAATGACAGCGAAAATAAGATAAGAGAAATCAGGGCCAGAACAGATTTATTTCTGAACTCATATTTTCGACGAGCGATTAGGGAATGGAATATGAAGGATTTAAAATCTGACAGAAGTAGTTCTCGATAAATCATTTCGACCATCCTGATCTGGGTTTTCCATGGATTTCCCAAATCGATCCAGGCGAATGCCGGGATGGTTCCTAAAAATAGCCCACGGGCGCCTCCTGCCATATCCCGTATATCCCTGCCTATGCAAAAATGGTTACACATTAGGATTCGTTCAATACACCCTCCGCCACGCACTTTTAGTGAATCGTGGAGTAATAATAACAACAACAACAACGATAATAACCTTTACGTCATTTCATGTGCCCGTGTTGGTGACAACTTAATAACCTTCAATAATTCAACAAAGTTGATAAGACGAATTTTAGCGCTGCGACAAATCTCAATTGTTCCTAAGCTGATAACGATTAATTTTGTTGTGGTTTAGTGGTGGCGGCTTTTGGTGGCCCGCAATGCGCTATCGATTGCTCCTGGCAACTGGGACACGTGCGTCGCCCAGCACCACGCCGCACCTGTCAGCACCCACCACGCAACTTCATATATTAATCGCCAGCTGAATGTTAAATGCTGTGCCGTCCGTACATTTGCACACTGTCGGCATCTACACTAACGTCTGTTCAATTCGTAAAATGAGCTGAAATCCTATTTAACTTAACTGAATGATCTCCGAAAGCAAATTTATTTTCTTTTTTTATTCCAAAATTTGTCCTATTACAAATCTGTAAACAGGCTGCAGCTTTCATAGGTTTTGAGGTAGCATCATGCCATCTCAATGGGATTTTCGCAGTTTTGAACCTTATGGTCTTGCTTAAAATCTGTGTTATATCTTATTAATCTACGTGGCCGGAAACGGAACAAGAAATGACAAATCGTTCGTGCCGAGAACATATAGGCGCTACGGATTACGCCGTATTAAATTAACACGCCTTTACAAGATCCATAAGAAAGATCACTCTTTTTTTTTTGCTGTGATTAGTCTTTCAACTGGTTTGATGCAATCCTCCATCCCTCTCTATCTTGTGTTAACCTGTTCATCTCTACATACCCCTTACAACCCACGTCCTCAGTAATCTGCTTCATATATTCTAATCTCTGTCTTCCTCTACAGTATTTACATTCGACTCTTTCCTCCATTAACAAATTAGCCAATCATGCATGTCTCCAAATATTATCTATCAGCCTGTCTCTTCTTTCTGTAAGCTTTTCCACAGACTTCTTTCTTCATCCATCATTTCCAAAACTCGTACTTTGTCTGTCCACTTCATTTTCAGCATTATTCTGTGGCACCACATTTCAAATGCTTCAATTTTCTTTCTTTCTGGTATTCCTAGAGTCCATGCTTCGCTACCATAAAGTGTTGCGCTCCACACATAGAGTTTTAAAAAGTTCTTTCTAAGTCCTGGGTCAATATTTGAAAATATAAGATTTCTCATCTTCATGAAGGCTCTTTTTGCTGGTGTCATTCTGCTTCTAACATCATTCCTTTGGAATTTTGAATTGCGGAAAAATGCTAGTAGAGAATAAAACCGTTAGAGGTGAAAAATTCTTAATCGGATTTTTACCTATAATTTTAGACTCAATTATCTTGAAGCCATAATAACGACACTCCGAAATTAATTAGTTTCTGAATTTATTACTAAATAATCGATTTTTTTACTAGGCAGGAAACCATTTATATTTTAATTTAATGTTCTTAGTTAAAAGTCAATTATGTAGTCAGAAAATTCCTATTTACACTAAAATTACTTGATTTCAGAATGTATCAGCCTTAATTAACTGTTCAGTGTTCAGTTACGTTCAATAACACATTTACTGAACTGAAAAAGTAGTGTAGCTGTCAGAATTCACTTGTCATAACGCACATAGTTGCTGCTCTGGGGACAGAGAGGAAAGTGGTTTCTGATTTCATGTTTTACATTAACTGCGCTTACATGTTTGTGGTTTTCTATATTCTTGAATTCGTTTAGAAAATTAAGTTATTAAAACACGACTTTCACAAAAGAAACAGTTCTTTTCATTTACGTTTAGCAACGAGCAGTTTAAACTTATCATTAGCTAAAAAATGCAATAATTACTATAACGTCTGTGTTCTGTTTCGTTACTCAATTACATTGTTCTCATGTAAGTGGAAATGGTACAGTAAGTAAAATGAAGCACATTGGTTGTGATACTATGTCAACTTAGCACATGAAACTATCAGATATTAATTGGTACTAACAGACCGCCAAGTCATAATGGTAGAGTATAGGTTCCTAAACGGAGGGATGGAGGCTCAGCCCCCCCAGGGGGAGGGGGAGGAGGGGACGTGGGGTGCAAGGTAGCTTCGCCGTCCATGTGGACCATACCCCAGTTCTTCACTATTGCAAGGACTGTCTCTTAGAGCTGAAGACCTTTATTCTAACATCACATACTTCTTGATTTTCCTTTGAGACATCAATGTTAGTACTGAAAATTAGACACTTACCTCATTAATAACAAAATTGTCACCGTCGATATTTTTCTTTTGATCGAAAGGGGGTGTGATTCGAAAAAAGTTTGGAACCTCTACGGTAAAGGCCCTGTCAGGCCTTTTACCGCGAGACAAAAACAAATTGGATCAACAAAAAAATTCAAAAAAAAAAAAAAAGGGAAAAATGGAAATGAACTGTCGTGCTGCTCGTGTGCACACCACAACATACCATATACACCCATAAAACAAGGAAGAAACATAAAATACTTTCATAAAATTTTTAAAACTTTATTTCCACTGCATATTTATTATCCCATTCACGAAATTTTCTGCCGAATGTGATTTTTTTTTAAAAAATTGTTTATAGATCGCTTGAAAACTAAGACTATAATGTAGTCTTTTTTCTCTTCTCTTCCGGAACTTCTTCTTGTATCCTCGTGCTCTGCTTGATTATACTCTCTTAGGTTGTAGGTTTGGTTGCAATACCGGAAATTTTGCTGAATCAGTCAGTCTTAAAAAGTCATCTTTGTGTTAATAGCGTATTCCGTGATTTTTAGTCTTTTCTAATCCCTACCTTTAGCCATCCTACGCTGATTTTTAATTTTGAAATAACGTCTAACTTGAACCAATATATTATGGTACAGATTGATACATAAGATAATTTATTGGAAAAAAGATTATGAATTGAAGAATCAAATTTATTAAATTGCTCAGTTTTTATATGAAAAACGAAACTTTCAGGATGATTACTATAGTTTATGTAACTATTGGGCTACTGGCTTCTACCGTAAATAACGAAAGAATTTTCAGACCAGTTGTTTGGTGTATATGAAAACGGTAAATAGAATTTCTTTATTGATTTTCTCCAAAAACTCCATCAAATTGTGAAATTAAAAAGTAATCCAAGTGTATTGTTCTATTTTATACCTACGAAAATTATCTAAAATCATCTTTTTACTCTTAACCAAACCGATTATAAATATTTTCAGTTTCACCATTGTTCCGAATTTTACGTTATAATCGTGCTTCGGGCAGCAAGAACTACGACAGGATGAAGTTATAAATTTGAATATAAAAGGCTTTACAAGTTATGATGTGGTAACAGACACATAGAGAGATATTCAGGTAACGAGTGCGCTGTGAAGTTATTGACCAATTTATCAAAAAAAAAAGTTACTCCTCTAAGGTCTGTTTGAAGCGTTATCCATTAGGCTGTGTCTGCAATAAACGGTTCTCCACTTCTTATCTGTTGATGACTACGCTATTGTTTACTTTCCCCTCCCAGTCCTTATAGATTCTGAGAGGTAGTCACAACTTACTCTCGACGGATTCTTACAAAGCAACTATTTTCATTTCTTTGTTCTTATCGCACATAGCAGAAGTATTTTTACTAGTCTTAATTAACATTATTTCGAATTATAACTATACCGTCAGCTTTATGGCATTTATCTTTGATCGAAGACATGACTGGTTGCCTCATTTGCTAGATCTTAGCGTCTCAACGTTGAACTCTCCGAATATTTTAATGTGTTTTGTTTCTAAATGACCCCTTTCTGTCAGTAACAATTAGTTTTGTTTTTCCTCCTCTGACTGCATGTTTTGCACCTGATTTTCTTATCTCTTTTGGTATGTCTGCAGTTATCCGTACTGATATCTGATATATTGCTTTTAGTTTGACTGATAACTTTAAAGTCAATCATCCTTTAATTTATTTCACCTTCGCTATTCGGATATCGTTTTCGAAATGTAGATGACGCTGGGGCGCTAGTGGCCTGGCTATCTCCACGCCCTATGGCCTTAAAAGCAATAATGACAACTCTTTGCCCTATAGCCTTATTGCTGACACAATATGTCTCCAATTCTAGTGAGGAGTGACGCAGTAGTGCTTTCGATTAAATGGTTTGTCTGTTTAACATGAACTATTTCATTCGCAAAGATATCAGCAAGTAGACCCAACCATGACCCAAGATGTAGTTATAAAAAGTTAGAGATACAAAAATAACCCAGATCGGATGAAGGTTGGTGATGGCTAAGTCGTTTCAATGTCCTAGTATCAATTAAAACAATAATGAAGAAAGAAACGCAACGTGGTCCGTATGACAGTAAAGAAGCTTTATCAGTAATTTGGACTATTAGTAAATATTAATAAACTCCACCAAATTTTTCTCATACATTTTTCATTGTACATCCTACAAGCCTGTAGTTCTTGATTACTGCTTTCAATGTTTTCTCCAGCTTGATGCATTTCTACACAGCATTCCACAGACGATGTGGAGAGGAATAACCGTTAGAAAGTTTTCTTGTGACCGCGACTTGTTATCCGAGCAGACGAATCCCCGCTGCCCGCAGTGAGGCGGAATGAGTGTCCTGCCTGGGCTGAGGGCTCATTGGGGGCTCCTTATGAGCAGTGTCGTCCTGCCTCATGCATACTGTATGAGCCAGCCAACACGTCACACACGTCGCAAACTTCTGCCCGAACTGCGGACCCTTTTGTGGAGCATTCACATCCCTGCCTTTCCATTAGCTGAATCACTGCCCTCGTTATGTTATATTGTGTTCACATAGGGCCTGGAATAAGGCAAGATTACACTTCAAATAACAATAAATAACTGAGGAGAAAGGTCGGCGGTTGTGGATATGCGTATTATCTGCACCTATACATCGTTAATGATTCTGGAAAACGCTTTTGGCGTTGACACCAAGAATAATCTTATCACTGCCCACTCTGATCAGTAAAAGCCAGGGAAATAGTGATAATAATGTCTGTTAGAAATCTTGTTTTCCAAGATGTCAAAGAACATAGATGGAAGTAGTATTACATGGAGGAAGTCAGAATTAAGATTCAAAACTTTGAGCTAAAATAAATTTTTGTGTGGCAGCTGTTGGTAGAATTCTACATCAGGTTAAAAACACTGTAACAATCTAACAAGGTTACAGAGTTAGCTGGTTGGAATTTCGATGTTTAAAGAAATTTCCACCTTCTGGTACTTGGATAGAAGGGTTATGTGCAGGTTCTAATCACCTGGCTCTACCAATTATTAGGTTAAACCTCTACGCACTGAGTATGGATAATGTTGAGGATATGTCCGTCGGTTGTTTTCATCCGAAAGTAGACCTTTTATGCGGCGTACGAACAAAATTCTACACTTAGCACACATTCTTAACATCCATCTTCAAATACAGTAGCACTTAATAACGGTTACCGTTCTTGGGAAAGTAACGGGAAACTATCACCGTTTGAATTTGTCGGAATTATTGTCTTACGATCATCTTCAGTTTTCGTTCTGACAGTTTAAATTCACATATCCAGCTGGTAACTGTGCTGCACGCATGGATACCCTTTTCTAGATGAATGTCGTCGACATTTCTTTCTTACATAAATATTTACTCACAGTGCTATATTTCATTCCGTTTAAGATTGAAGTACACCTCATCCGCTTTCATCCCCTCTACAAAATCAGCTTTGTTTTCGAGGCGTTGTAATTTGGTTAGAGTTCCACGAAGGACTAAAGAGCTATAGTTAAGATTGTACGATTGTGATTAAGCAGCCTCTGCCGCCCACATTGTTTGTGAATTGCAGAGTATGGATGTAGATGTAGATTTCGTTTCTGTCATGACGCCTCGAACTTATGGGAGGACCCTTGTTCAATTAGTGTCGTTGCACATTTATCTATGAATTAAAGTGTGTTTCATAGTAAAGCTAACAGGCAGTGGTTAACGACCCACCGAACACCGGCAGTTGGAGGACTTCCACTTCCAGCCACTAAGCCGTAGTATATCGAGCGAGCACTGCCCTCATTTCAAACAGTGCATTGCTTCCTCTCCTTCTGCCACGCAGTAAAATTCGAGTCGGGAGAGGATGCAAATTTACATTTCGTGTTTTTACTGGAAGCATTGCACCACAGCGTTCTATAGTTAACTGCCGGGATGCTTCCTTTAAATGGCCATGGCCGAATTCCTTCCCATTCCTTGCCCCCATCCTTGCCCCCCATCCTTGCCCCCCATCCTTGCCCCCCATCCTTGCCCCCCATCCTTTCCCGTCTCTAAAGTCCTCGATGTTAAAAAGAGACGTAAAGCAGTTAAAAAATATATATATATAGTTAACTGAAGGGCTTTGAGCAATAAATTTATCTCCGAATGTTTTCCTTGAACAAGTTAGTGAAAGTTTCGAATCGAATTGGATTTTGTTGTTGAGACGACGAAAGAAAATAAAAAATTAATCTTCACCAGGGACATTCTATCTGTTAGTAACAAAGCAGTAAATCTTGATACCAAAGAATGAGTCGATTCTATTACGAATATCACCATCATTACCTTCTTATGTATTGGCACTTTGATAGAAATTCAGTACTTCAAGTTTTCAAACAATAATAAAAGGAAATACCTTTTACCAGTGCTGAAAGAATTTATGAATTGCAGATGTTTGCTAAAATCACATTAAAAATGTTTTCACGAGTAGTAGTTTCTTTTTAAGCGAAGCTTACTTGTTCTTCTCAGAGTAGCTAATGATGCTAGTTATTTACACTTGGTGGAGAGATTTGAGTAGTTAATTTTAATAACGAACTAGGTATGTACCCGAAATTATTCATTTCGAAGACAATTGATTAGGCTATTAACAGCACGAGATTGAGAAATATGATGCCATTCGCAGACTTGCGCCTAAGGCTGAAGAATTCAGCGCTTCATCCTGTCCCGAAAAGTGAACTTCCTCTGTGCTGCGGAATTGAAATTCTGATCAATGCTTGTGCACTAATTTCCATAAAACACGAGCCACGACTCAAACTAATTAAAATATTGAAATACCTATGGGCACGCTGACTTAGTGCCCCCAGAACCATTTAGCGTTTTGTCATACGGGAGGTGGGTTCCACTGGCCAAGTGCCAATGTTTTATAACAATGCGTAGTTGTTTGTCCTCCAGTTTCTTTTCCCTGAGCCGTCATGGCTTAGGGATGTGATCACGTTTACCTTGCTTTCTTAAGACGTAAAGCAAATTTTAATACTATAGTTTCTATGTTCGTGTATTTCCTATAATGATTATGTATACTTTAGACTAGGGATGGCCAACTCAAATAATCTTGAGGGCCACTTTGGAAATGATATCATAACTCCGTAGGCCACATATAACATTATTTATCTCCATATTAGATTTAGACCCACTATAGACATTTTTTTTGGAGTGAAACATTGAAACATAATGAGTTATTATTGTTGTTTTTACTATTATTCTTACATGTAAGCATAGGTAAGATAATAATAATGATACTAAACACGCATTGTAAAGAAATATATAGCACTAAATACAAAAAATATTTTGTAAAAGTGTGATGAATCTCGCGGGCCTGAAAAATGCTCAAGGCGAGCCACGGGTTGGCCACCCCTGCTTTAGACGCTGAAAATCTTGCGAGATTTAAAAACTAAGAAACAAAAATTTTTGTTCTCTTTTGTTACTATTTTTCATTGATCGTTTTTAGCCACTCGCAGTTTTTCTTGCGTTTATGCTTCTACACTGCAGGCTATTCTGACATTATTCCTTCTCTAACTTACAAACCAAGTCCATATATATAATCGAAACAAGCAAGTCGCGAGGCTTAAGTGGAACTCGGTACCCATTCTCCACTGAGAAAGATAACAGCTGTCTCAAGAACGCGTGGCTCCAACTTTCCGCCTCATCAATTTGCCCCGATGGACGCCTCAATTTTTCGTTGTTGACAAACAAAACCATTTCCAGCGAAAGCACATAAACCGAGCAGTAAAAACTTGATCTTGTTGTCCGGGATTTTATAGCTGATGTTCTCTCTGGAGACTGTGAAAGGTAAGATATTCCTTCGCACTGCACGCGATTCGCACGTATTAAGAATTTATTAGTTTATCAACAGCACCTGGAAATAGCTTTCGCAATATTCAAATAATTTTTGACGTAGGTTGAAAGAATGAACTGGGTAAAATTTAAAACCCAAATAACGAGCGTGGTGGGTGAGCGGTTAACGTTCTGGCTTCGCATTCGGGAGGACGGCGGTTCGAATCCCCGTCCGGGCATCCAGATTTGGATTTTCCATGGTTTCCCCAAATCACTCCAGGCGAATGCCGGGATGCTTCCTTCAAAAAGGCCATGACTGAATTCCTTCCCGTTCCTTGTTCCCAGTCCTATCCCGCCTTTAATGATCTTAGCCGTCGACAAGGCGTAAAGCAATAACAAAAAAAAACTAAATATGTAGTACAGACAAACCATTACAAAAAACTGAGATTCCCCATTCTCACAATGAGGAAATACCTCTAAAATTTTTAACGCCTATATTAAAAAAGTCTTTACATGTTTGGAACGAATTATTTAAGTAAATAACGAAAGTTCTATTTATTTATTTTTTCAGCCTTTTAAAAATCTGTGTAATATATATTTATAAAAATACAAATGTTTATCTGAACCTACGATCTGTTCCTATGATCAAAGAATCTGACACTGCTTTAACTAAGGAAACAAGAAAGGTATGTAATATATAGATCTCCTTGATAACGGAGATTTTTATTTTGGTGTCAAATACAATTCCCTTACTTGAATGACCATACAACTCACTTTTATTAGCTTTAAGAGTCTTTTTGCTTGCAAGAGATTATTGTGTGACACTTTACCGGTTACTGATATGAATTTTCCCTGTAGAGAGGTTTGTAGGTGAATCTAGATTCCTTTATACTCATTTGTAAATGGTCCGCTAATGTGGCTTGTTGCAGACGATGGAGAACCGCGTGTTCGAGAAGGTGGCGGAGTACCTGACGCTGATAGGGCGCACGGAGCTCCTCACGTGCAGCGCCACGCAGAATTCCTTCACCCGCATCAGGGACCAAGCTCAACAGGTATGCAAGTGCATCAGCCGAGTCGAGGGCTGCAATCCAGCGATCACGAAACGGTTCGCTGGGCGTGAATTTTCCTGGCTCTGTCTCCGTGGGATACAATGGGGCTGCCGCAGGTCGCTCTAATCCCATTACCGCCATCTTATCGACCCAAACCGCGAACGCGTCTGCACCAAGTAGCGTACGCTATATCAAGAAACGACGTCTGCACGCAGTGCTACTTCCTATAAAACGTGAACGCTACCGGATACCAACTTCATAATAGAGCAGAAATCCAATAGGTATTAACAGTGCCAAAGTCATTGCACGATTAATTTTGTTTTCTTCCTGCTCAATTAATCTCTAGAGTTTTTGGAATTTAATATATAAATTAACCTCAATGATTCCAATTCACTTATTTGTATTTAACAATGTCAGAAAGCAGCTGACTCTCAAAATAAGGGCGAAGTCTAATTTCTAATTGTAATGAAGTATTAGGGTTAACTACTACCAGCTTCAAAAATGACCGGTTTAACGGAGTGTTCTGGTAAGTCAATTGTTCACAGTTGCTTAACTTAATAGAATTGTTATAAAATAACGATCGATGCAAAAAAAAATCTGCTGCAATTCAATCTAACGACAAACTGAAATAATGACCTGAGTAATGTAACATCAGTGAAAGTAAAGGAAATCAAAAATAAATCTTAACAATTTACTTTATGCCGCGTAATATTAATTTTAATCGTGGCGTAGGTCGCACATGCCGTGATAAATGTTGAAGTACTTTCATACTAACGAAGTAATGATTTCAATAACATGGCACTAATGAAAGCAACTTTAAAAAAAATAAAAAACTTAAATAAGTTCTTCCCTCAGCTGTAACTGCTCTAAAATGAAAGTTTCAATCATACAGTCACTTGATTCCTTCTTTCTTATCACAGCGATCAGAGATATAATTACAACATAACGAAAATAAACTAAAAGCAATTAATAATTAATATGTTGATTTAAACGAAATATCTATTTTTCTTTAAGTGTTCTGGAAATTGTTTCTTTTCAGTTTCTGAGCTAAATAAAACCGTTTTCAAATAACGCCCATAACCTCGATTCAGTATTAATATCTCTGGCCTTTCTTAGTTTGGTGACAAAGGCCGGAAGCCTGATGTTAGAATGACACAATGACCAGTATTAATGTTTTATCATTATTGATTGATAATAATATTGCCAATAGTTAATTCTGTGTCTTTCTAAGTCGTTAATGGAACCTTATAATATGCTCTACAGTCTCTGCTATTTTTTAAAATGATGCATTCAACCTTCAATATTTTCTTCTGGAAATTTTTTATTCCAATTTAACAATGCCTTCTACCAACGCAACATAACTCTTGCTAAAGTAAATCTCAGAGTTTTGTTTACTAACTGTTAGCTGATACTGCTTACAGCACAAAAGCATAACATCATAATGTTGTTGTGGCAAAACAATTTTTTACTCTTATGTTGTACATTGTTTTACCTCACCTGATTAATTTAACTAATTTTGTGTTATTTAATAACAATTCAGTGTTCGTTCCATTTTATTGGTCAAAAAAAAAGGGTAGACTGGAATAAAAAAAAAAAAAAAAAATCGTTTGCATAAATGTATGAAAAGAAATGTGTGTCCTGTAGCTAAGACCAGAAGGGAAATTGGCAGTGGCATAGCTTTAAAACTTGCCACATTTGTTTTTAAGATATTCCTTTCTAGGAATAGCGTATATGAAAGCAAAAAGAAACGTACCTCAGACGTGATGCAACAGAAAAGTTACGATACGGCACGGAATTAATAGTACCGAACAACAACCATATTCAATCACATTGTTCAAGCCAAAGATAGTATCGAAGTGAAGAAAGAAATCTTTTGATATCTCGCTTAGGTCTCTCTGCTGAATCAGGATGCATATCAGCCTAACCACATCACATTTCATTCAAGATATCTCGAGAAGTGAAATATCAAAAAAATTGTTCTTTATCTTCGAACAATAGGCTATTGTTTACGAAACTGAAATAATGCTGTTTAAGTTTATAATATATATTTTACACTCGTCTATCCTTATATCGAAGTTTTAATATTGTGGAATTCCGATAAGAAAAAGTCACTTTTTGACGCGAAAAATCTGCCAAGTGTTATGGTTACAGTTTTGTGTAAAATTCTACTGTTTGCGTTGCTAAATCCTGATTCAATTGCGAATTATACTTGTCTTTCAACATATAGTTGAGAACAACCGTATTAACTCGACAAAAATTGCTACAAACGAAAAATTTATCAATTAACCTGTTGTGTTATACAAAAATGTAAACAACAACTATGCCGTTTCGCAGGGCGTGACGTAATGCTTACTGCTTGGCGCTCGCGGTCACGTGACTGTATGCCTAATTTTGCCGAATTTATTTTCCAAAAATAATAATAATCTTTATCATTTTATTTATTCGTTGAGGCCAACTAGGACCACGTTAAGCCTTTGTGCATTTGGCAGCGAGTTTCTTCTTCTTTTGGGCCCAGCACTCCTTCATTCGTTTTGAATGTGCCTGTTTGCGCTCCTCTGTCCAGAGTGTACCGCGTCTTCCGTTGGAGTGTTCGTCTTGGCTTGTCCCACTTGTCATTAACTTCTTCCGAAATATCTTTATATTTTATAATAAATAATTTTGTTTTATGTTATCATCTTAGCATGATTAATCATTAAAAACTGCAATCCATCCGATCTGTTTTTAGTGGACACAAGCCTATTGTATTGACTTGACTTATATGTGTTTTATTGAAGACTGTGTTAGGAAACAGGCAATCAGAAACAGCTGCAGCAGGGAAACTGTAAATAATAACTCTTAAAATTAATTTGCATATTTTCTGGATATCCTAGAATAGCGTATAAGAGAAGAAAGGCAGGCCTCGGTAGTCTAGGGGCTAGAGTGATAGCTCCGCGTGCCGAAGGTCGCTGGTTCGAGTCTGGCCGTGGGCATGGATGTTTACTTGTTGTGTCTGTGAATGTCATGTCCGTGCTGTGATGTGTCTAATTAGCTGGAAATATTAGACTGACCGCGGAAGTACCAGAAAATAATTTTCAACCGGGGAATCTATATATATAAAGATGATGAATGTATGTTTGTTTGTTTGTTTGTTTGTTGGTTTGTTTGTTCTTCATACGAATCCACAGTTTTCATCCGATCTCAATGAAACTTTGCACACTTATCGTTTGAAACAAGGAAAAAAATATTGTCTACATTTGGTTGAAAAATTATCTGCATAAAAAATACATGTTGTCTTATAATTTCGAAAAATTACTGAACGGCAATAGACAGACGCGTTGGATATGGAGATCTCTGTACCATTTTCCATGTAGCGGTCATATAGCTCAGTGGTTAAAGCGCTTGCTTACTAGTGTTTGGATCTTAGTCACCGGTTTAAATCTCCGTGGAGGCTAAGATTTTTAAAAATTGTTTTTGATCGTAAGAATCACGCCTGGGCCGTATCTTAAACTATAGATATCACAAAGGTAGGGTTGCAATGCGAGACAAATCGTAGGTAGTCTTGCAATGCTGTATGTGTAAACTTTTTTGCCTATATTGATATTGACGGAATTTAACAAGAAAATTTGTAGGGAAGGCACAGGACATTTTTTTCGGTATGATTAACAGTTGTAGTCACGAAATTTTCAGAACTTATCGAATGGTGACAGAGAGACGGATGTGTGTGTTAGTCTGTAATGTTACGTCGCTTGCTAAAGCTATGCTTCTCGCGCATTATGTTAGTGTATAATTTGTTAGTAAATTTCGTTTAGAGAAAAAACGTATTATTTAATATAGACGTCGATTTTCTCTGTCCTATTATTTTGTCTCTGCGTAAATGTTTCTGGCACCACTTTATTTTGCCTTCTTTTTTGACATGCCCTGCGGGCGTAAACTGGTCTAAGTTGTAGCTCTAGCAGAGCATGAGCAGCTAAAGTTATTAGAACCCAAGAATCGGATGCTCATGCTGAAGAAAGAAGAAAAGATCAAGCCGAAATAAAGCTGCCCTTAGTTAACACACCCCTCCCCCCCCCCACACCCCCTCACCTTCGTTTGTTTTTCTGTTTTTAAATATTTTGGAAATTGATTCTCTTCAAGAGACAGGTTAGATGGTAGAATGATATAGTAATAGCTTTCCAGTCATGTTGTTTGGGACCAATCCTTCGCTACCAACATCTTTCTATATTCAATTCTGGCAAAGAAATTCTTAATCCACGCGTATGAAGTCGCGGGTATCAGCTAGTATTATATATCTGCTATCAACTGTTCCACTAGTAATACCTCATCCACTGAGCGCATATTCTAAAACCGATAATGTGTAGTCGCATCGAGCAGAAGTGGGATGTTGGCCGAGACTGTTTGGAGTGAGGGTTCGGCTGTGTGTTGCAGCTGACTCGCGAGTACAACCTGCAGTGCCTGTACCTGTTCTACCCCGTGCTGAAGCAGCACATCCAGTACGAGTTCGAGCCGTGCGACAACGACAGCGTGGACAAGGTGACGGCGGAGCACACGTCTGCCGTGCAGCAACTCAGCAAGGAGGCGCGGCGGTGGGCGGCGCGCATCGCCAGGGAGAAGCAGAACGCCGCCGAGTACGAGCGCCGCCTAGCCAACCTGCAGGCGCTCAGGGATCAGGGGCAGAAGGTACACTACATACACAAACAAAACAGGCGTCATATTAATATAAATGCTTACGGGATTATCGCTTCGTTGCTATACTCCTTCTTCTTCTTTTCTCTACGTTTCAACCTAGTCTTAGGTCTTCTTCAGGGGTCGTGTGCCGTGGTTGTTTACTTATTTGTACTGTAATCGACAGTACAAATAAGTAAACAAGTAGCCACGCCGGTCTCCAGCAGATCACAATCTGTTGCAGATTCGGCACACGACCCCTGAAGAAGACCTAAGACTAGGTTGAAACGTCGGGAAAAAGAAGAAGGAGGAGTATAGCAACGCAGCATTAATCCTGTAAGCATTTATATTAAAAGATGATGATGATATGTGGATAGTCTTCGTTATCTCACACTAAAGATCGTTGTCATCTGACCCTTCTAATAATATAGCAAAATCCGGCATTGTTGTTTCCTTAACTCTTCTGCTGCTATTCATAAAAGCAGTTATGTATTAGTAAATTACTTCGACCAGTACACTAAAAAATAATCATGATTTATGAAATTTATTATTTAGTTTTTTTTACATTTCTAATCCTGGTTTAGGTTTTAACAGATCATTATGCTAATTATGCGCTTTTTCCTGCAGGTTGATCCCAACGACGTGAATGGACCGGACCTAGAGACCAAGATCGAAGACCTGAAACACAGTATTAGAAGATCTGAGGTATGCCCTCTATCTGTTATCCTAGGTGCTTAGTCCGTAAGTTCTTCTAATGTTTACATCTTTATCAAATTCTAAGGAACAGTCTATTTAGAAGAAATTTTTAGCTTCTAAAACATAGGACTAATAAAAATAATATTTTCAAGTGTGTCCATTATAAATAAAATTTGACGCACAAACTAAGATAAAAATATTAATTTTCCTTGCCACGAAAAGTCCTTACGACCGTCGTGTTATATGAAAATCACCCTACGATTGTGTTATTATATGAAGCTATTACTACTAAGGCAAGTCTGGTACTGTCATAATACTGTAATGCTAGCAACACAACACTTTAATCATACCACTGATTCTTCAGATTACGATAGGGCAGAATATTGTCTCTTGGAATTTTTAGATTTTCCCTCCTGAATTAAGTTATAGGCGTGTCTAAAACATAAAAATACTATGAACCTTCTAACTTTTTAAGAAATCATTATCATGTAGAAAATTATTTGTAACTTTAAAATTTTAGCCTAAAATATATTTTTGGTACATAATATTTGTGAATAAACAAACTAAATAAAAACAGTAGCAGTGCCCGTGACTTCGTCCACGTGAACCTGGGAAGCTTTGGGCAGTTTTTCCTTCCTATTCACCATTAATTTACTAAAATTTGACATTAATTTTGCGATGAATTAAAATTGACTATAAATATCAATAAAATATAACAAAAGTAATATACATAATTACATACGTCGTGATTTTTTGTCATTGATATACTAACTGTAGATACAAATGGCGCATTAATTAAGTATCAAGGATAAAACCAATTAAAAATAAGTCGTGTGAATAGAACATAAATGACTTACAAATTATTATAAATTCCGTAAGCGATCACTAACGTGACATAAGCTATCACTATTTTTTTTATCCATGTACACGCAAGTATTAGAAAATTCGCGGGTTTACTTGCATATCGTTGATGAGATTTGGTACTAATTAGGATAAAATTTATCTTATACATTAACTGATGATATAAGCAATCACTATGTAAAATTTTAATCAAATCCATATATTACCTATTGCGTGAAGCGAGTACACACAGGTACGGGCTGGGTATCATCAAGATCTGTTATTGATCTAAATAAAAGGTATTCGATCTAAATAAAAAGTGTACATTATCTGATGATATAATCATGCAGGGGTGGCCAAACCGCGGCCCGCCTTCAACATTTTTCCGGCCCGCGAAATTCATCACGCCTTAACAAAATATTTATTATATTTCATTTTTAGTGTTATATATTTCTTTAAAATGTGCATTTAGTATCATTATTATTATATTATCTGTGTTTACATGTAAGAATAATAACTCATGTTTCAATTTTTCACTAAAAAAATGTCTCTAATGAGGCTATATAATTTTATATGCGGCCCGTGGAGTTATGATGCACTTTCAAAGTGGCCCGCAAGATCATTTGGGTTAGCCACCCCATTGTAATGTACCACTATGTAAAGAGTCCTTGATTTTTTTTTTTTATTAATAAAATTGGTGAACACATACAAAAAAATTCAAATTTGTACTTTGGATCTTGTGGCATTCGGAACTTGAAACTTATGTCACCTGTAACTGCATGTTAACCCATAAAAAATGTATTAATGTGTGCAGTTTCGTTAAAATTTGTGTGTTAGTGTTTGCATGATATGCGGACGGACAGACAAAAATTCCAAATTTGACTGTGTTAGCATCCCTATCACCAATAATGTAAATTTAAATTACTCTTCTTGAAATAACTTTTATATACAGACACAACTTTTCGATAATTTTATAAAATTGTAAAATTGGTTTAACTCTGGTTTTAATTACTTTAGGGCAAAAAATCCAACTATAAATTACTCTGCTGATAGAACAAAAAGCATTTTTTGAATGTTTTGATGGTACACTAATCATTTTGTTTCAATGTTTTAAGTAGGTGCACTTCGATGTAAATTTCACTGGAAGGGTGATTATGTTTTACAAAATAAATGCGAATAAATGGTATGATATGGTACTGTATGATATATTTTGCTGTCACACATCAAACAGGAACCGTAAACTTAAGTTGCTTCTAAGAGTGTATTCTGAGGACAATGAGATCAAATTAGCCTTTGCTCTGAAAAAGCAATGAGAAAAATGCATGATTTAAAGTTTCATAGGCCAAAGATAAAACTTGTTTATGAGAGCTTCAAGTGAATTCCAAATAAAATTTAATAGAAGAAACTTCGCTTGAAACTTCGCCTAAAATAGTTACAAAAGATCAGACTCTTCATCATGGGATTGACGCGGTAATAAACTAAAATACACAAGTAAATGCGTCATGATTACCTCGAGATAATAGTAATAGCATAGGTAAAAATTTAAAATAAGTTTCATGCACAATCTTGGCGCTAATGACCCAGATGTCGACGCGCCCTAAAACCCTAAAAACAACAACAACAACATGCACAATCTTCCGTATGATGGTTACCGTTGAAGATGTTACCACCCCACGGCTATTCCTCGAGATAATGTGATAGAGTCTAGAGAAAAGAAAAAAAAGTTCTTGGCAAACTGTGATTAAACTTATGTTTTGGAATTAAGTTATAAGCTAGTCAGATTGCTTGAAGTGAGTGACATTATGACCAGCGGGTTGTACTGACAGTTCAGTCTGTTGCAAACATTGTTATTCGTTCCACATATCAGCATCCTAATTTTGTTGAATGCTGCTGAGTGGATAAGAGACGGTTTTCGCAGCTGTCATAATGTTATCAATTACTTTCCGAGATTGCAAATAGATAAATTTTGAATACTGCTTACTATATTTCGAACGTCTCCCGAAGCAGATCGTCCTTAACAGAATGCCTTTCCAAAATCTATTCTCGTTAGAGAGTTATACAACAAATTTACTTAAGCAGCCTAAAGCTCTAGCGCAAATAAAATACTCGCATCACCGAATTCCCCAAAACTAGTACAGATGTCGATAAAAGACAGTGTGACTAATTCTGTGCCGTGTTCCGAAGCTACTAGAATCAAACATTGCCAGTCAAATACGACGTATTATCCTCTTATATAAAATGCTAATCTGGAGACTGCAGACATCGTCTGTAGCTATTGGCTAGAGAACGGTCACGTGCCAGCCTTCACTAGCCAATCAACATCCACCATATTACATTCTTTCCTTCATGTTGCTTTTTGTTTATTTTCGACAACTAGATGCAGAAATTCATGTAAGGAGAAAGGTATTCAATATTTTATCTGTATCAGTTTACGAAGAAGGTCATTAGCATTATGTAATAACAATTCCGTATAATTAACCAAGTTCAAAAACATAAACTCAGAATATTGCGTTCAAACCGTCATTTTTGACTGGCTCGAAGCTAGTTATATATATCCTCGCCGATAACGTTGTTCAAAAATCGCATCTATTACACAGGCAGAATTAAGTGTATTGCGAAACGTTAATATAACCAATGAGTTAATCGATAGCCTTCTATTGGCGAAGATGCAATGATTACATCCATCGATAACTGTCTCGTATGGGTTCCTTGACACAGCACACTTCCACAGCGTGGCTCTATAATACTGCATTGCCTGAAGTTATGACATACTTTACACCGTGTATTAATTTCCCATTGTGAGAGCAGCTTTCAACATAAAACAGCAGGGGGTAACGAGGTCAGCGAGTTAAGCGCAGTGAGGCATAATACAGCCCGTTACAGTTTTCTGACAAACTGGGTCACTGCATTTATTGATTCATAAAAACGGTATCCCCCATTCGGCGCATCAGAATATCGGAATTAACGACTGGGTGTAGCTCCCTCGGCTATACTAAGAGATATCTACAAAACACTGTCACGCAATGAGTTAGAGTTTCATCATTGTGTACTTTGTTTATTACAGGCTCAATATGCGTGCAAAATAACATTGACTATCATGTGGTAACATTCTCTATATAGGAAAAGCTTACTACTGTGTGAACTATATTGATGTTAGAAATAAACATGTAACTGATTATTAAATATGATCTTAAATGTTCTGTGGTTGCGTAAATTCACTAAAAATTATATGTCCATTTTTAGACTGCCACCAGCGATGTTTTATTTTATTATACAAACGTTCCAGAAAACGACTTCACGATATTGAAATAACCTATCAATCAGGCAAAGTAAGACACGTTTATTCTTTGTATTGACGTAGTTGTGGTAACACCAGCAAATACACTTTAAATTGTTTATCAGACTTCATTTCTGAAAGAGTTCAAGGTTTGTTCCAGGAAAAACGCGCCATTAAAGTTTTAGTTTAGCACAATAACATGTAACATTTAGTTCAGAAAACGCTTCATTTATATACAATCGTTTGACACTTTATCACCTAACTTCTTTAAATTAATTCAATCGCGTTGCATCTAATGCCACAACCAAAATATACCTATTTTTGTATTTCATGAATTTATATCTTAAAATTATTTCATTGTATCAGGCAAACTGCTCAGTATTTTCCTCGGTAACTTATTCTAGTCAATCAACCCTTACCCATCTCTTCATGACCGAAATCATGCGCTAGTTAATTCTATTGTTCACTATTCACTTCACGTGGCGGCTTCTTCGATTGTTATTTGTGTTAAAATATTAGGAATTTAAAAGCAACCACACACTGACTAAATGTACAAATTTCTTAGTATGAACTGAAACCCATTCTGTCTTTTTTTAATATATAAAAACCTACTCAAATATAAAGTGTAATTAAAAAACCTCCTTGTTCTTTTATCTGCATTCACCAACTACACTGGTGTGCAAAACTTAAGGACGAAAGTAAATTTCCCCAAGCCAGGAATCGAATTTGGGACCAGATGGACTCTGAAAAAATACAGATGCTTCCTTGGGCATCCTTTTCTCATAAATCCGATTGTTACGTAGATAACATCGATACGGTAACAGTTATTTTCTGGGATTCGGCTGGTGATTGGATATATCGAAAGGGAATAAAACCGAGTATGACCGTTGAGTCAATCATCTAAAAACAGGAAACGGTGTAATATCAAAATCAGAATGGAAGACCGCTCACATAATTAGCTCGATGTGTCGTTAATAATCGATATACCTCATATTTTACCCATGAAATTACTTTGGCTCTCTTCTGCCTGTTTCATTTCATTCTATGTAATTTTGAGTTGTTTTCTGTGATATTTTGTTGTAATTTTCAGATCTATTGTAAGAGCCTCACTGCAGATATTTGTTTCAGACAGCACGTGCGAAAGCTGAGGCGCGGATAGAATGCCTGAGACAAGGAGGAGGTCAGTATATAACCTACAATCTCTTAACAAAGCTAGGCATACAAGTTACAAATATCACTAGAGCAGTCATAAAAGAATTTATCACCATATTATTGTTCATATGTTTCGAAATCTCATTTTAATATTTGTAAAATTAAAACACTAGTTTGAACATGTAACAGATATGTTATAGATATTTTCAATAATTTAATTTAATACTTTTTAAAGTACGATGTTCAAAATGATTTCGAGCAAAAATTATAAATTTTTTCAATATTAAGTGTGATGATGCAGACTGTTCAGGCGCAGTTGCTGACTCAATCTGCAAATACACAATTCACATAAATGTTCCTATATCACATCGGTACTATCGGTACTGAAGATAAATCGTTTAAAAAGGCTTTCGAATCAAAATAGATTAGCATATTGTTTTATTTGTATCTTTTTTCTATTATTATTATGTCCAGCTCTATGGTGGTTTGAACAGACGTACTTTTTGTTATTCTAAATTTCACGAAATTTTGGTGTCCATTATTCTGCACGTACAAATATCAGTTTCTAACAACAACGATGAATTTATTAATCATTCTAGTGTAGAAGCATTAACCAATATTGGCAAAAAAATGTTTAATACCATCCGCGAACTATGAAATTGTACATTTAATCGTAAGAATGAAGGAAAGTGTAAGTTTCGTGGAAGTTTCAAATATTTTTATGGTACCACTTCAGAGACAGTTTGATCTGTTAACGGAGATTTATTAATCATTATTGCTTTATCTGATTTCACGAACTACACTGCTGTGCAAAACTTAAGGACGATAGTAACTTTCGCACGCTGTCACTGCCAAGTAATATAACTCGATGAAACTTGAACCGTACATAGAAAACATTACTACAGCATGGTACAGAAGGTAACTGAGAGAAATTCGCGATAAGACTAACTGAAATGATACTTTTAATCAAAGACAAAAAGTTATGCTGAAGTCACTGCGACTCATTATGGTCCCCTGTACATTTCAAAAAGGAGAGGCATTGTTCTTAAAAAGATGTGTATTCCCCACGGACAGGCACAGTTGCTCTGCTACGTGCTCCCATGCTGGTCCAAGATTTATAACGAGTTCTTGCGGTAACACTATCCATCATTGTTCCACCAGCGAGGTTGACAACTGCTGGATGGTTGTGGTTACATATAGACGTGCTCTGCAACGCATCCGATACGTGCTCGATGCGATTTAAGTCGGGAAAATTTAATTTAATTGCAATGGAGCACACGCTCCGGTGGCAATTTCCCTACACACCCATCTTCCCTCTTTCCTGCACCCACCTACATTTGCCCTCTAAAAATTTTAACTTTAAATTCTTTCAACGTTTTCGGTAAATTATTCACCATTTCCCTTGGTAACTTATTCCAATCCCTGACACCCTTACCTAAAAAAGAGAATCTTCTCACACCCTTGTGCCTGAAATCGAGTGCCAGCTTGTAGTCCTGGTCATCTTTTCCCATCCATGCACTACTTTTCATACCTACACCAATATCCTTCCATACCTCATCACCAGTATACGCCCTGTACACTCCCATGACCCTCTGCATCCTCCTCCTGTCTTGCAATGAATCCCATTCCAGCTCCTTTATCATATCTGGTACAGATTGCATTCTGCGATAATTTCCAGAAACAAATTTAGCCGCCCTTTTTTGCACCCTCTAAAACTACTGTATTTGATAACCAAAATGTGGGTCGCATCCTACACTACTATATTCGATCAATGGTCTGAACCAAGTTTTGTAACCCAATTCCTTCACTTCTCTCATACATCCCCTCATCACTCTCCCCAACAAGTGCAGAATTTTGAAACCTTTTCCTACTACCTGCCCAATGTGTCCTGCCCAGTTAAGCTTGCTATCAAATATAATGCCAAGATATTTACATTTCAAGTCTTCAGCAAGCAATTCTTTCCCTTACTTATATTCATGGGCACGACACTTCATTTGCCGTATTTCTTCTCATTCGACGAGCTCGTACACTTGCGCTGTTCGATACGGCCGCGCATTGTCATCAGTAAAAATCAGGTCAGGACACAAATGTACCCTGCAAAGACGCACACGGGGAATGAGCACAGTGTCACAATGACGTCGACCGGTTAGTGTGCCGAGTTCAAAGATTTGAAGCTCGGCACGTCCATGCAACCTTATGCCATAACAATTGAACCACCAAACAATGTTCCTGCCTCCATCACGTGTTCCCAACTCTCGCCACGTGAGGGTACGTGCAGAATCATTACTCAGACTGAATCTGCTCTAATCTTAGTAGAGCAAGCGACCATACTCCTCGTCGGTCCAGTCCTGATGCTATTAGCAAAGTGACCAAACCCAAGTAGTGGCCTTCCCACTGTGGAACGTGAGATTGGAAACCTCACAGTCCTTTTAATGCGGTTATAACTACACCCCCTTTTGAGTTAGGTTCATTTCTTGCCTGTTGCGTAATGTAGTGACCATCTGCTGCTGTAATTAACCTTGGTTGACCTCCTCCTCTCCTTCGGGCAGCAGTGCCTGTAGTTCGGAACACTCCCCTTGTACGTGAGATAATATCAGTACCAAACTCATGGTCTAACCCCCTCCCCCCCTCTCACTTCAACTTTTTCCAGTTTCCCTATGATTCTTCCCGTGTTAAGTCATCTAAATGTTGTATCCGAGCCATATTACAACGAATAACACCACCACAGATCACTGATATAAACACACCGTCTTCTCTAATTCCTTCAACTGCCATTTGTGACGGGGACAGACCCATTTGATGGTGTAGTGGCACTGACCTTACACCATGTAGCATCCAGTTGTCTGAACACGTGTGGGAGACATTTAGCAACATGCTCTCACACTTCCATTCATTTCCACCGAAGGGATAACATGTTATATTACTTTATCTATCTCATCCTTGCGTTTTGCACATCAGTGTACATCAGTGTACAGTGTTCATTCTGTTTTGTAACTTGTATTAGATGTACAAAAAAGCTACATCTTTAAGAAATTAGTCCTTGTATCTGTTACCACCGTGCAGTATTAAAAAATTGTTCATGTTATTTTTAAATGTAAAAAGAAATATGTAAAATATTAACAAAAGTAAATTTAGGCATGAATTGTTTATTAAATCAAGTATGCTACTTCCAGATCTTGAGCAATTAAGGGTGAATTATCCAAAAATCACACAATTACCTTGTTTATAACCATCGGTTAAAGGCGTAGATAAGAGTTAAAGGACAGAAACGAATCGAATCTGTGTTCTTTATATAGTTTTTCAAAACAAACAAAGCTCCGGCCAGATGTTATACAAATGTTCAGTGCTAATTAATAATTACTTATATATCAGTTTCCTTACTTTGCAATTATTTTTCTCAAGAACATAAAGAAGGCCAGGAAAGATGGTCCAAACGTCCGAACTCAAAGAGAATACTAGCTCTAGCGTTGTCGCTCTGCTTGTTTTCCGTTTGTCACAGACCTCTAGCTCGGAAACGGAATAAAATGCAGATTTCCTGTTTGCACATGTGTGTTTCATTGAGCCAAAACCGAATATTACAAATCAAGTGTTGCAAAATTGTGATCTAGATGGGTCAAATGTAAGCAAAGGTGGCCCGAAACGTTTTTCTTCTATCTCAGCGTGTGGAATATAATCGTTTAATGCTCGTCAGCTAGAATAGTATATTTTATCAATTTTTTTCAATAGAAATTCAAGACATAAATGGTCTTAAAATTATCACTTTTACACTCTTTTTTGTTACCAGGTCTATTTCAAAAACAGGGATACGAACTTATTTGAAATGTGTGTTGAATATGACCATATCATGTATTTAAACAACAAATAGTTTGTGAGTAGGGAGCATAACGAGTTAAAAAAAAAAAAGATGCGTTATTTTGTGATATGTTACATTGTTGAAAGTTCTTGACATTTAGGGTGCAGTACAGTCTGATGGAAGGGACAATCACTATCTACAAGAAGTCTGAGAGCAGTTAAACAATTGCACAACCGGTAAGAGCATACGCGACACGGGGTTGGAAAGGTGAGGGAGGGGTGTGTTCGATACATGACCTGAAATATCTTATGCATTCATTTTTATGTTATGCGACTGTCATTAGAGTACGGAATCTTAATTGCACGAGTCTCGACTTGGCAAGTTTTTTATATCCCGGAAAGCCTGGAAACTATCAATTTCGCCTGCGAAAGCTTTTGATTATACGTTGATCCTGTCATAGTGTTAAGGGCTCTATATGCTATTTTTCTTATTTTGTAATTAGTTATTTGTGATAGTTCAAAATATAAACTTGTTATATAGTTTTTGTGTGTTGTTACAATTCCTTGCATGGACAGAAGGTATGTTTCGTCTCTCGTACAATAAACCATTGCTTTTTTCCATATTTTTACTTACTTTTTGTATCCTTCATACACATAGGCCTATATAATTTTTCATCTAATTTAAAGTCACGGCTTCATACTGACATTTACTATAAATTGTTAGTTAAGTACCTGTCACGCAGTATTGCCTGTTTATTCGATATTGTATTCACTATCTTCGAATTCACAAGATGCCAGGAAACTTGTTCATTGTGTTCTTCCAACAAAACACAATAACGTTGGTTATGCCTGTGGAAAATGCACAAATTTTTTCTTTTAAAATACTTTTAATCACCCTAAATAACAAGGATTGCTTAAGTTATCGACTAAAATTTCACCATATCTGCTATCCGCATTAATATTTACTAACAATGAAAAGTTAAAATTAACTTTTACCATCTGTTTTGTGTAGAATATTGTGCCCTAAAGCACTGCTTCATAATCTTTCAGTATGCTATTTTTTTTCTGCATCTAATCTAAATTACTACTACATTGCACCTTAGCAATATGCTTGGTTGTGTATTTCTTGCGCCTTTATCAAACCTCACATATAAATTATGCTATCTTAAGTAGTCAGTCATCTAATATTTGATTATTCTTCATCAGCCACACATAGAAGATTTGACAAATTTTTGAAAATATTTATTAATTATAATCGCTGACCAAAACTTCACCATATTTAACGATTTTTAAAACAAATCATTGATCTCAGTCTCCTTTCAGTTTCGTAACATCTAAAGTGACCTTTCATAAACTCTATTGAGGCAATTAATTTTTTTTTTTTGCCTTTTTGGGCGCTTTATAATTTGTAGGAAAAGGGTAAAAAGAACTACGATTTTGACCTGAAGATATGATTTGAAGCTTTGCATCTACTGCAAAGCATGGACTAATTAACCTTTAGTTTTTCAATGGAAATCTATAAGTACGGAAAGGAATTTAATTCACAGTCTAACAGTGGTTTCACAGTATTTTTAAATAGTTTTTACAGAGTATACATAAATATGGAGGGTACTTTGCAGTATAATTTTTATTCTTTGAAATAGTATTTACTATACTGCCTTTCCTTTCCTGTTCAAACATAAATGACTCTTTTCGAAAATATTGACAAGTGCTACAAGTAATAAGAATTATTATAAGGAAGAAAACGAATGCGTAGCGTAAATTTATTTTTAAATCAGAATTCTGATTTTCGTTCTAGTTCAAATTAAAAAAACATGCTTCTATACCTAAGATAAATCATAAAATTACAGTGTATTTATTCCGTGAATTAGTAAAAATAAGGAAATCTTTTTCATCGCGTACTATTAACAATAACGCCATTGACAAATAGTCGAATACTTTTCAACCGTGTTAACTTTCTGATCAAGGGATGTTTTGTTATTCAGTATTTTTCTCAACTGAGAATTATGAAAATTATTAAATACTTTAAGTATTTTGTCAGGTATTTTTTTCCTTAAACTGTTATGTTCTACATTACTATTTTATTTCAATTTCCTCACTTTATATCTCTTCTTTTTTCTGCAGTGTGTTCTTAAAAACGTCTATCATGCACTGAACTTTACTCTTTGTTTCTAAACAATTGTCTCATGCTCTATTTTCAACTTTTAATAAGTATCAGATTAGCACCCACCGTGTTCTTTGTGCAACGGAATAGTGAGAAATTGACATCTTAGCGAGTCAGAAGTTCGATTTGTTGCTCATATGATACTACTCCCTAGCGGTGACTAATTAGGGCATGGATTTTCCCCTAGAGTGCAGTGGTGTTATGTTTCAGTGAACGTGGACGAGTTCATGCAGGAGGTGGACAGTCTGAGTGTGCAGGACATGCCGCGCTCCGCAAGCTCACTGTCCATGCGAACCGACGGCGGATCTGCTCAGGGGGTGAGCAATGTTTCATATGAGTTTAAAAAATTTTATTTTTATTTACAGGCTATAACATATCTGTTATTATAATTCTTAATTGATTATTTTTTGTGTGTATTAATCTTTTCATTATAAATAATCTGTAAGAAAAAAAAAAGATATGTAAATATTAAATTCTAAACAGCCTTCCACAGACAGTAATATACAATAATATCGTTGGATATAAGAAGATTATAGAATCTCTGTGTGTGTTAGAATTGTTGAGATAGCTGTGGAGTTGGCTTGTAAATTAATTTTGAATAAATATACCAAGGCATTTAAAATAGCAAAGTGCTGGTATTTTATTTTAAATATATTTTGTAAGAGAAGGGCCTGAATAATATATTGTATAAAATGGGGCTGACCTCCCATGATGCCAAATAGGCATTAAAAAAAATATTGGTCGGTACGCCGAGAAGGGTGTTACATTTGGCGATTCTACTGCCAGGATCGGTTTATCGAGGAATTTTCTGAGGACGACGTGGAGCAGATCGGCGCAGATTGGCAAGTACAGATTCCAGTTCTCTTTGGACTTGCGGTCTCATATTCAACAAAAAGAAGAAGTAGGCCTATCATTTAATATTAAAGTTTCAAGTAAAGCAATTTGTAATTGAGGCAAGAACTGAGTCAGAAAGAAAATAAAGTAAAGACTTTACAATCAGAATTTATAATTAAATTGTAACGGTGATGTAAGAACTATTGTTTTGCAACAAATTAAGTAAAGACAGATTGTCAGAAAATAATTAAGTTAACGAACGTCAAAAAAAAAAAAAAAAAAAAAAAAAAAAAAAATTAAAAGATTGTAAAATTGCAGTAGCATGTTTAAAATAGGTTATAGGCGTCTGTGGAAGACTATAGCTAAGACAAAGGAATAATACAAGTTTTTAAAACAAAACAAAAAATAAGGGTGAAATTTTTTTTTTTTCGAGGAATATCGTAACTGTAAAGAACTGATTTTTTTTTTGTTTTTTTTTTTTTTTTTGTTTTTTTTTTGTTTGTTTGTTTGTGTTTGCATGTACATGGTTGCTTATTTGCAGTGCTGTACCAAGTGGACTTTTGATATTTCTGTCGTGCATTTCTGTATGCATTACAGATAATACGAAATTTAGTAAGTGTTTTTGTGGTCCAGTATTCAAGTCTATGCATAGTATTATCGGCGTTGCAATACATCGTTGTACTATTGGTGTTGTGCTGTATAAATCTTAGAGCAGTTATTGTTGAATACTATCGGGTTTTTTTTCGCGTAAATAAAATTTATTATTGTTGCTAAATTATTTTAATTTGTTGCAAAGATGGAAAACGGTTGCCTTAAATTGGTTAGAGAGGATGCGCAAATTGATTTGGGTGAGGACCAAAATAATAAGTCAGAATGGCAGACGAGTAGTTCTGGAGTTATTAGTTTTGATAATAAAGATGCATTTAGAATCCGAAGTGGTAATAGTAATTTTGTTCAAGCGGAATTGGCTAGCAGTCCAAATATTAATGCTGAGGTAAAAGGGGTTGCAGAGTATTTTGAAAGCAGTAATATTAATAGTATTGATGGTTGCAATGGGTTAAATGATAAGGACAGCGACGATGGGCGAGATAATGATGTAAATAACACAGTCTCACCAAAATTAAGTCGAACATCTGATGCTCGAGAAAGGAATGTAGATCCCCAACAGTTCATGTCATGTTTCAAGCAACTCCAAGAAATGATATTAAATCAAGCCATAGAAAGAAAAATCGAAATGCAAGAAATGAAAACAGAACTTGTGTCAAATCAAGAAAAAACAAGTCAAAGAATGGAAACAAAAATTATGTTAAATCAGGAAAGAGCAATTCAGGAATTGAAAATAGAAATTATGTCAAATCAAAAGAAGAATGAAGAAAGTTTCCAGGTTATGAGGGATGAGATGAAGAGAATTCAAGAAAATTGGAAGCAAGAGGTGCGGACTGAATTAGAACATTTCCAAGAAGAGGTTAGACAAGAAGTAGCCGGGAAAATGGATCAACGTATAGCAAATAATAATGAAAGACAAAACGCCATTATCGGAAACATCAGGGAAGTCATGTTTGAAAGTCAAAAAGAATGTCGGGAAGAAATAATTTTGGTGAAGCAACAAACTGCAGGCAGTATCATTCAATTGAAAAAACAGATTGATGAAGGAGTAGGACAAAAGATAGGTGAAGTTAAAATTGAAATTGAACAGATTGGTTCTAGATTCAATCAAGTAGAAGAAAGATTGGAAAAGGTTGAACGGCGACCTAGCGCGGTTGTTACCGGAACGGTGAATACGTATACTCCGCCGATGTTACCTGATGCAGTTTTTAAACCGAACGGAAATATTCACCCTGCAGATTTTGTAAAGATCTATGATAAAGACTTACCATTAGAATGGTCGGATATAGAGAAGATTCGCTATGTCAGAGGTAAAATGAAGGACGAAGCTTTTTCCTGGAGCTGTGAAGTAGCTGAAGAGTGCAATGATTACAATGAATTCTTGAGAAGATTTCGCGAAAAGTTCTGGTCTGCACAAATGCAGAGGAAAGTGAAAAGTGATTTTTACAATTGTCGTCGTTTTGGCAGACGCGATGGGAAGATGCGAGATTTTTGCGACGCAATGCGAAAGGAATTGCGTTATTTGGATCAACCAGTAGGAGAGGTTGAGCAGATCGAAATATTATTGCAGAAGCTTCCGAGACAAGTGCAAGATAAACTAGTTGTTAATCAGTGGGATAGGATTCATGATTTCTTAGATGCACTTGAGCGGGTAGATCGGTGTAACGAAAGGTACGAATACAATGTGGAAGGTCACAGAGAAAACGGCTACGAGAATAAAAAGTATGGGGACAGACATCTTGATGGTAAATCAAATAATTGGCCATACAGAGGAGATAATGTGTATGGAAGAGGAGAAGGACAGGTGAATCGGCAAGACAGAAGCGACATGCGACAGTTTGAAGGCAACACTAACAATTACAATGAGCGTGGTTATGTATCGAACGGACAGGGAAATCAGCGACCGCAATACAAACAAACTATGTACATGAAAATGAAAGGTAACAGACAACCTAACGAGGAAAAAGGAGCGGAAAACTTAAGTCCGCAACTGTAAAGGTCCTATCAGTGGCGGATACAGTGGTTGCAGGACCATCCAATATGTGTGATAACAAAGCAGTAAACGATTACAATGACTACCGGACAAAGCAATCTAGCAAAGAAGAATATCTAAAGTGGTGGGAATGTTTGCATAGGATGAATAACAACAACTGTGGGACCATGTCAGTGGACAGCGAAAGCAATTGGGAAAATGAGTATATATCGGAGTTGGCCAGAATCAGTGTACATGATGATAATGGCAAAGATGGTGGTGCAGAACATGGAATAAGGAGAGCGACGGAGTTACATAAGTTGGAAGAAGATGTGTTCGTAGAAGGAAATTTATGCAGTGAAAGAAATGAACTACCTCTAAGCATTGACAGTGATGGTACGTGGAGTAGTGACGATGAAGAGGGCGAAGATATAATTGAAGAAAATAGGTTTAATAGTGAATCCAATGAAAATGAAGGAAATAAAGTAAGAATATTTTTTTTAAAGAGTGTCGACGAAGAAGTAAATCCAGGTGTGTCTCATAGAAGAGCGCCTGAAAATGCAACAAAAGGTAGTCCAAACAGTACGAACGCGTCAGCGCAGCAAAATAACGAAGTCGCAATTTGTTCTGATTTCAGCCATAGGGAAAGATGCAAGAAATTGTTGGTACAGGGTACAACAGAAGACGGCCGACAGCGGTATAATGTAAACAATTTAAAGAGGGAATTTTTGCCAGAGTTGCAAAGAGATAAATGGTCGCATGAAGAAATTGTGAAAGATTTGTTAAGTGAAGAAGTGCATGACGTTTTAGAGGATAAAATAAGACAGCCATTAGTTGATGTGAAGATATTTGGAATAGAATGCCAAGCGCTTGTAGACTCCGGAAGCGACCTGACGGCGATATCACACACGTTGTATGAAAACATTATAGCAAGATATAAGGTGACGGAAATGCCGGTAAACCACATCCAGATCATGGGGGCAACCGGGAAACTGAGCAAGAGACTAAAAACTCACATTTGGATGGAATTAGAAATGGATAGGATAAGTAAGATTCATGGAGTATTTGAGGAAGGACTAAAAGACTGGAAGAAAAGGAAAAAAGAGAACGTTATGGGGGCATAACACTGATCTGATAAAATGTGATGAAAGTATAATGAAGAAGAAAGCTGAAGATAGGAAAAGGCGGTATGACAAAAGGGTAAAACCAACCGAGTTTGAGATAGGAGATTTAGTTTTGGTGAGAATGAAAAAAAAATCCAGAGAAATAAATTCCGAAATAAAGAAATTTTTCAAAATATATCACGGACCCTTTAGGGTAATTTCTAAACCGAATATTAGCGCATATGAACTGGCATATCCTAGGTCAAATAAAAGATTAGGATTGAGAAACGTTGTAGATCTGAAATTGTATAAGTCTCGCCTAAAGGGAAGATCAAAAGGTTGTGACAGATAGTAATTGCGAATAGTTGATTGTCACTTGAGTTGTGTGAGAAATAGTTGTCATTATAAACAAGGAAGGACTGATAAAGACAATATGCTAGATTGGTGTATTTGTTTATAAATATGTTAATTTCATTGTGTAGATATGAGACATTGATTCAATGACATCGAGATGTAAGTTGTGAGTGGAAGAAGTAAGTGGACTGGTAGAGACAGTGAATTGAAAACTAAAGAACATCTCGGCAAATAAATGTGTGCCATCATTTAGTTGTGCCTCGATGTGGGGGCAATTATAACATATCTGTTATTATAATTCTTAATTGATTATTTTTTGTGTGTATTAATCTTTTCATTATAAATAATCTGTAAGAAAAAAAAGATATGTAAATATTAAATTCTAAACAGCCTTCCACAGACAGTAATATACAATAATATCGTTGGATATAAGAAGATTATAGAATCTCTGTGTGTGTTAGAATTGTTGAGATAGCTGTGAAGTTGGCTTGTAAATTAATTTTGAATAAATTATACCAAGGCATTTATAAATAGCAAAGTGCTGGTATTTTATTTTAAATATATTTTGTAAGAGAAGGGCCTGAATAATATATTGTATAAAATGGGGCTGACCTCCCATGATGCCAAATAGGCATTTAAAAAAAATATTGGTCGGTACGCCGAGAAGGGTGTTACAGGCGTAAAAGCGACTATTAAAACTAATAATTAATGAGCTTCTGTGAACAAATTACAAAATTTAGAGTAAGATTTTAGTCAAAAAAATTTTAAGAAGAGAAGACAAGAGGTTTTCTAGAACAAATAATGAAATCAGAAAATATTTGGAATATTATTAGAAGTAAAATTAGTAAACCAGTAACTTTAAACATTAACAACGATCTTAGCTCTTGAAAGCTAACAGAAACTGTAGCATCTGTTTTTAATAACTACTTCAGCTAATTAGATTGTTCGTGGTTTAATTAATATGAGAAATAATTAGTTTCACGATACAGTTCACTTTAAACTTCCTTTTATTTTCATAAACATGACGTCAAAAATACTGTTTACATGCATACATACAATCCAGAGATTGCATACAACACTTCTTCCACAGACAATACCGTCCTTCGCCGTCGTATATTGAGTCTGTATAAACTGTTTCCCTCTCTCTAATGTTTGCTTCATATAAGCTTCATCGAAATTTCTAGAACATTCGAAAGATTCCGACAGATATTTCTCTAACATTAACAATACTTAAACAATTGATACATATTAAAAAACAATAAGAATTAATACAAAATCATTTACAATCAATACAAAATGGTCAGAGATGGAAATTAAAGATACTTAAACACAAAATTATTCATAGAAATCATTTTAAACTGTAGTAAATTGTCCTTTAGACATCATAACTTGCCTTAATACTTGGAATTACAAACATATTAAGCAATTCTCTGGCACAATTCTGTTCGTAAACATATTAAATGGTCTTTAAATAATTTATTTTCATAAAACAATAGTCTATATACATTAATTTAGCAGAAAATTGTAAAACAAACCTACCAGATCATATTCAACAAACTCTAGCTTAACTATAAGTGCTTCATAAAATACCATTCCATTTTAGTTTAGGTTTGAGGGCTGTTAAAAGCTGCTGAATAGTTTTCAGAAAAGATATTCACTAGCGATGTAGTTTCTTTAAAACATTTTAGATCATTAATATTTTTTCTCGGGCTTCCAGCCGTGTTAATATATCATATTTGCAGGACGTTTCGAAGGCGTCCATCTCTGCCTCCATTCTCAACCAAATGTCAGTGTATAACTGTTGTTTATTCAGCCGCTGATACGGAAACGGTGGAAAACAAAAACCAAACAACGCGATACGTCATCCGCTCTTCTGCTCGTTACCGGCGCGAAACTGTTCAGCATTTTAATCGCCGGGTTCCAGGCCGCACTGAGTTGATAACCAGTGTCCTGTTGACTAATAAATCAGTTAATCTTATTTCTACAGCCTCTGTAATAACGCTGCCCCAAAAATCTTTGACCCGGGCTAAAATGGTTGTTTTTTCAAATTCAAAAGTGTGACCTTCTTGCACACTATGTTCGGCCACCGCAGATTTTTCTTCTTGACCAAGACGGACATTTCTGGCGTGCTCTACACATCGCTGCACAATGCATCGCTGCGTCTGTCCAATGTAGCCGCGGCCACATTCACATGGTATATAATATACACCAGGGGTTCGTAAACCTAGGTCATCTTTGACGCTGCGACCAAGTTACTAATTTTAGTGGGTGGTCTATAAATTGTCTTGACTCCGTGTTGTGATAGCAGTCTACCTATTTTGAAACTTAGAGCACCCACAAACGGCAGAAACGCAAGGCCCTTGGTATCACTCTGATCTCTCCGTCGATTTTCCTTCTGTTTAAACGCACGAGTAATCTGTCCCTGATTATAACCATTATTTAAAAACGTTTTCCGGAGATAGTCCAATTCACCAGCCAGGCTATGTTTGTCACAAATCCTTTGTGCTCTGTGTACCAAGGTAGTTAATACAGAGTTTCGTTGTGCCGGATGATGACAGCTGTTGGCATTTAAATATAAGTCGGTATGGGTAGGCTTCCGATACACAGTGTGTCCCAGCGAACCATCAGCACGTTTAATAACAAGCACATCAAGAAACGGCAGGCAACCGTCCTCCTCCAATTCCATTGTGAACTGAATATTTTCATGGATTGAATTGAGATGCGCAAGGAATTGGTCAAGACTGTTTCTGCCATGGGGCCAAATCACAAAGGTATCATCGACATACCTATAAAAACACTTCGGCTGGAGTGGTGCGTGGTTTAGTGCCTCTTCTTCAAAAAATTCCATGAAGAAATCAGCAATGACAGGAGACAACGGCGAACCCATTGCTACACCGTCCACTTGTTCGTAATATTCTCCTTCAAACTTAAAATAAGTGGTTGTCAACACATGGTGGAAAATATCAATCATTTTTTTATCAAAATACCTCCTTAACAGATCTAAGGAGTCGACCAAGGGAACACGAGTAAAAAGAGAGACCACATCGAAGCTCACCATTAAATCACCAGGATCTAACTTCATACTGTCTAAGATTTCCACAAACTCACTGGAATTTCGAATACTGCGATGAGCCTTCCCTACGAATGGGTTGAGAATATCTTTGAGGTATTTAGCCAAAAAGTACGTAGGGCTATCAATTGTACTTACAATAGGTCGCATAGGTACTCCTACTTTATGTACTTTCGGTAGACCGTACAACCTGGGAGGAACAGGAGCACGGGGTTGGAGTCGCTTTTCACATCTTCTGGTAGTTCTAAGGAGCGGATCAGCTTCGTAGTCAAGTTGGTTAGCTTAGATGTAGGGTCACGGTTAATCTTCCTGTATGCTTGGTCCTCCAAAAGCTGCATAATTTTACTATGATAGTCCATCTTGCTTAAAACCACCGTGCAGTTACCCTTGTCTGCCGGAAGAATGACAATATTTCGTCTTTCTTCAACTCACGAAGCGCACGCCTCTCTTCACTTGAGATGTTTGATTTAGGCAATTTACCTTTACAAAGCACCCGACATGTTTCACGCCTTATCTTATTACAGAGGCTGTAGAAATAAGATTAACTGATTTATTAGTCAACAGGGACACTGGTTATCAACTCAGTGCGGCCTGGAACCCGGCGATTAAAATGCTGAAATAGTTTCGCGCCGGTAACGAGCAGAAGAGCGGATGACGTAATCGCGTTGTGTTGGTTTTTGTTTTCCACCGTTTCCGTAGCAGCGGCTGAATAAACAAACAGTTATACACTGACATTTGGTTGAGAATGGAGGCAGAGATGGACGCCTTCGAAACGTCCCGCAAATATGATATATTAACACGGCTGGAAGCCCGAGAAAAATATATTAATATTCAACGCCGTGAAAAATTACGATCCTACATTTTAGATCATTGTTACCAAACCGAAAAAAAAAAATAGAAAAAAAATTTAAATCCCTCAAAAATGGAAAGTGTTATGACTAAGATAAAGCTTTTTTCCTATATATTTAATAATTATAGCTACAGTCACAGAAAATAAGAAATAAAAAAAATCAGTTTAGTAGACAGATTTTAATATAAAATGTAAAAAAAAAGGATACACTCACAGCCGTGATATTTAGTAATCTATAATATTAATCTAATAATTCAATTAACAGTGTCATAAGAAAATTTAATGTACAGTATGTATACAATTTGTTTGCAGAGCACTCATCTTGGTATAATAACATCAAGACATATATACCAGAATAACACAAAGGGACCACCCCTGCCTATCTACACCATGTTAATTTAAGCAAGTATTTGACCCATTTGTGGAAAAAGTATTTGATGCAGGACCTTATAATTTTTACTGAATATTACATGATGTTAGTAAAGTCACCTGTACTAATATCTACGTTATACAGTTCATAGTTTTTAAGAAATACGTATTTATATCTATTAATAAAAATATTAAGTTTTTTGCAGAATATGTTGTTTTTTTTGTGAATATACTAATAGGAGAATATTAATACTTGTAGCACCAGATGTGGCTTGCTTTGTTATGCAGAGCCTCTGAAAATTTCATTCAATTATCTTTGATAGTTTCTGATATAATGGGGCGTATGTACTGAAAATTTTAGTTTGCGGGAAACTGGCTTTAAAGAAAACAACTAGTTGCAAACGCACTCAAACAAAACTAACAGCGTATTTCAAAGTGTGTTGTTTACAAATAGCGGAAACAAGAGAATACCAACTGTTGCCCTCCAAGGATAGGTAACACAATTAGGAGTAAGAAAAAAATCCCTAATGTGCAATATAGGGAATATAAAGTTCTAAAATACATGCAGTAATGTGGGCGTGGCACCCATGCACTCATGGCAGGAAAATGCTATTTAAATGCCCGAAAATTTTGTTTTCAGTGAAGTCCTTTCAGGGTACTTAAAGAATACCTTAATCTATCGAAATATGATGAAAATCGAAAATTGATTTTTTTTTCAGCCTAAACCACGGGGTGGTCCCCAAATCAAAAAACAAAACTGATAGTAAAATACGATCTTATATTTGGTAATCTATTATATTAACCTAATAATTCAACTAACAGTGTCATAAGAAAATTTAATGTACAGTATGTATATAATTTGTTTGCGGGGCACGCTTCTTGGTATAACAAAATCAAGACACATATACCAGAATAACACAATCAATGTAGTTGCAAACGTCAGAAATAACCTAACCCTCTATAAACAAGATGCATTAAACTTTGTTCCAACCGTTAACTTTAATCATAACACACAGAAGTCCACTCATTTACAACAGTTTTAATGTTTAGAGATAAAGTAATATATATTTTTCTTCATCGAAATTGTTATAGCATTTGATTTGTTCTCATTTTTTAAATTACTGTTCCCTACTTTCAAAAGATAACTTGCAGCTAAGATCGAACGGGTGATCGAAAAAGATCGGCCTGCGAAAGTGAGTGAGCGGCAGTGTTATAGAGTGGTTGTGTGTGGGCAGGAGGCGGGCGGGTCGGACTCACTATACGACAGTGACGTGGACGCCAGCGGGTCGGAGGTGACGGCCGTGGAGCGCGGCCAGCCTGACTACAGGGACGAGGAACGCGAGAAGCAGGAGGCGGCCGAGGTGGACGGTGAGTGGGGTGAGCACTTCACACTCGCCACAACTACCTGCTTACGTAGCCGCTAGGCGCCAGCCAATCTCACCACGACATCCAGTGAGTACTCTCTAGATCTCTCGCAACCAATTCAGGTAAGGTCAAAACGTCTTTCTCTCTTCGCAACCTAAAACATTTTCTACCTCTTTATTATTATTCACAAGGAGGTGGATTTTAATTGCTTAAAACATGATCACTCTCCAACATTGTAAAATAACTTCTGTGGGAAAAATGAGTTTGCCCAGATTACAAGTTCCTCCAAAGTGACTAATACCGCAATGTAACACCAGCAAGCAGTAATAGTGAAATTGGTAAGGTGTTTAAATACTCAACCAAATGTTTCGAATTACCTGCTCGTCGAGAATATTATTTTCTTTCGGCAATATTATAAAAAATATTATTTCCAAAAGGTGTTTTTCTGCAACGAGACATACTTAACTAAAATCTATAAATGATTAAGTTCCCCGCTTTAGTAATATCATTAATGGAGAAAGTTTTTTTCCCAAATTCATCCAGTATATGAAAAAATTAGAAACAATCAATGTCACTGGTATGTCAGTTCAAAGTGAAGCTGCAACGCTTCGCTGGTGATCGCATTACCACTAATAGCAGCACATATCGAAAATTTCATACGGGACATCATTGCATTAACACTAAATATTTCAGTTCACATATAAACAATTGTTTCTACAAATAGAGAGAGTTCGGAGCCAAGCTGCTAGACTTCACAGGTGACGGTAAGCAGTGATTGCATTACAGAGATATGGATAAATTGTGTTTTTTAGAATTAGTAGCTCTTGGTTATTTTTGTTTCTCTTCGGGAAATATTTGATCAAAAGGTTATTGATGATAAACAATTTCTAGAAATGAGCAGGTTCTTCACAAATCACCATCCTCGCTATTCATCATTCGTGAAATTATCTCACGGGTCATCTGGTATAATGAAAAAGATGCCATTTTTCTTTCATACTTTTCGTATCAAAACTTGTAATGAAACTTCAGATCAATATGAATCTCACACACGATTTTTCACACCGTAGATTTGTATATAATTGGTTAAAAATATTTTTATCGGAAAACATCGTGTAATAAGATTGTCAGCCAATTGACAAGGACTATTTGTCGGGTAACTTCTTTTTGTTGAACAAAGTTTAACAGAAGATTTCAGTTTTCCCGTAAGTTTTTCGTTTATATTACAGAATTCTTTATTGAAAAAATATATTGTTTCTTCCTTACAGAGAAGTCACAACGCTCCGCCTTTTAACCGAGAACCTTTTCCAATATACTAAAACACAACGTTATGCAATCCAGTTAATGCCATGTGGTGCAATCCAGTTAATTATTTGATCAGAAATTGTGATTAGAGAAAATTACGTTTTATCCAAAAATCTTATCTAGGTCACAGGAGTTAAATTTTTTGTACTGAAGAGTGAACCTGCTTAAATCCCTTAACGTCCCTTAAATAGATTTCCGACAAATTCATTGTCAGTTCAACATCCAAAACGTATTTTACGTTCCAACAATGAAACGAAGGTAAGTTGATAAATTATTTTGCTTCTTAGTGCCAGTGTAAATGTGAAAAGGCTTTGGTTTAGTGTAGAACGCTGTGAATGTTCAACCCCACGGCCATCATTCATGTTCGACTCATCAACCACAATTGGCGATATCTTCTGTTAACCCTATATATCAACATTGTCTAACACTCCGTTCTACGTGTTACGAAATGTTTAGAGCGTAGAGATCTTACAATGAATGTACAGTGTTTACAAATATGCGTGAAACTTCAGCAATGCACTTAGCTTTGCAAGTTAGTCGTAAACGAGTATTTTTTCTGCTTCTGACTATTTTCTTGAGACAATTGAATAGTTTTAGAAAATAAGGACACTTGCTCCTTCCCCATGGTTTAGAATTGGCTAACCTTAGACTTTCTCTATTGCTCAGCTCTCAGATATGTTTTTAATCACCTTCAGTGTAATAGTGTCCAGTAAAACTTCTGTTTATGATTCTATACGAAACGTCGGTGAAAAGTGGTGGAATTTAATTCTGTATTTGTGTTGTCAAACATTAGAACTTTGTTGGCAGTAAGGCAAATAAAGAAATCACAGGTCACAAACTGTAGAAATGACACCTCTTGAAAACGGTAGGAATGCTAAGAATAGTTAAACCAAATTACGCGATTCACAGATGACAAATAACTCTCATCACTTTCACTAAAATTGTCTGTGTCACACGTTAAAAGCAGAACATATTCCATTATTTTATCAAATGAATTTATCTCTGAATATTTATTTATTCATTTGCAGTTGTCTAACGTAGCTCTCTCGGTATACGACAAAATTTAAGTAGTGACTTACGCACGTTCCTAGACAGTGAAAATAATTTTAATTTAATTTAATTGCGATGGAGCGCATGTTTCGATGGCAATTTCCCTGCACATTCATTTCTCCCTTTTCTTGTACCCACCTACTTTTGCCCTCTACAAATTTCAACTTTATATTGTTTCAATGTTTTTGGTAAATTATTCATCAATTCTCTTGGTAACTTATTCCAATCCCTGACTCCCATACCTATGAAAGAATATCTTCCCACACCCTAGTGCCACAAATCAAGTGCCAGCTTGTGGTCATGGTCATTTTTTCGCTTCCGTGCATTAGTTTTAATTCTTACACCAATATATTTTCACGCCTCATCACCAATATACACTTGTACACTTGCATGACTGTCTTCACCCTCCTCCTGTCTTCCAATGAATCCCCTTCTTAGCACCCCCTCCAACTCCCGCATTGGAGGGGATGCAAAGAAGAGCTGCTAGATTTGTCTCAGGAAATTACCGTAGTAAACAATAGGTAACCGTTACGATAAAAGAGCTAGAATATTTACTCAGAGTCGGTTCTTGTTTACCACCTGCATCAGTCACTGTAAGATAACTCATAATAAATATTCAGTAAACGCTTCTTCTTTTTCCTTTACGTTTGAACTAAGTTTAACAGATATTTCTCCAAGTTACTGAGAAGTTCGTAAAACCTTGTTGGTAGTTACTGAGGACCTTGTAAGACGTCTGTCCTTGGTTGATGAATATTAATTTTAAGTTATGGTTTGATTCTGATCTGCTAACTTCAAGTAGTTTAAGACATTTATAACCACAGTCTTTGCTTGTCATTGTTAGGGCGCTAATGACCTCGTTGTCGACGCGCCCTCAAGCCGCAACAACAACAACAAGACATTTATTTAGTAAGAATTAATTATAGTTCGAGGACCCGGTCGCCAGACAGTGAAACCAAAACCGTCCCCAGAAGTAATTAGGAGAATAATAAAAGTCATTAAGCAACATCAAGAAGAGCAATTATGTTCATAGCAAGTTTATTACGAAAAACACGTAAAGCACATGCGAACGGTTTGGCCACCATCAAAATTTCAAAGTATAGCTATCGAAACTTCTTATCCGAAAGATTGCAGAATTCTTGAGGTAAAAGGAAAATTACAGTTCGTATCTTCTTCCCGCTAAAATATACTCCAACACAACTTAGCTTTCACTGTTCATTTATATACTGTTCAAACACTCAATTTTATAACCACAGTTCTTATTTAAGACATAAACTTCTTCTTACACACAGTTCAATATAGGAAAACACATTATCCCGAACCTATATCGGCTAATGCCTACAATAAGTGAGCCGCGGTACGTGATCAGCTGTCTGCGACAATCCGCGCGCAACTATTACTAGCGGGCGACTGACTCTTGAAAATAATGTAGCTCTCCGCTCCAGAGATACTACTTTGAAGCGGCGGAAGGTAACTGTAGTGTCACAACCTGTTACCGTGGCAGTTAAAATAAGACTGAAATAGATTTGCTGCTGATGCTACTTGTTCTATAGTTTATCAATGATTGCAGCTAAGGATGTTTTTCTGGGTTTTTTTCTTTATTTTTATATAAATACAAGACTTTCCGTCATTGCTTAACATAGTTAAAATACCAACAAAGCCAATGATTTTTTCTCGTTTGAAATATTTCCTAAGACCTGCTCAGCAGATATTCTGAAGTCAAAATCTCTAAATCTAGCTATATCTCCATCAGTCCCGCCTCGGGAGCCACGAGTAGAGTGCATGTTTACTTTTTTCTACTTGTTGTGCGGCGTGTTTAATTTGGTTTGTGTGGTGCAGCCATGGTGGAGGCGGAGCGTCAGCGGCTGGAGCAGCTGACCGCGGGCTGGGACGACCCGCTGCACGCTGACTGGGGGCCGTCCGACCAGGAGGACGCGGTCCCGGCAGCGGCCACGGGGGCGCCGACCACGGAGGCTGGGCAGATGGAGGCGCCCCGCAGCTTCCCGCCAGGCGAGACCTTCAAGTGCATCGCGCTGTACAACTACACGGCAAGTGCTCGTCTCAATGATCAACAGTTAATGTTCACCTCTTTCTTTGGGGGTAAAACAATTCTGTCTCGCTACGTGTTCATTATTCACTAGGACAATTATTCAATTGTTTCCGGTTTTTAAGATGGTTCCTGATACTAGGTGTTTGATAATAAGCCTCGGAAACTGCAACTGAGGCTGTGTTAGATGGTTTCAATCTTGATTTGAGGCGCAGGTAAGGTAAACAAGCCTCCTAACTACTTTTAAAAGCAGACAGCTGATTTGCGGGATCGATGAATTTTTTTTTCATTTAAACACTAAACACAGACCGTTATCAAAGACATCGTCAGTTCGCCGTTGTAAATTACCTAAGCAGTCCTATAGCGGAATACTTATGACACTAGTCGATACTTAGTTGTTTTAGATAGGAAACTGTTGTTAATTTATTTTATTCGTTCATTTACATTTTTGAAGTGAAAACTTCTATAGGCGCGTTACGCGTTGTTTGGACGGGGGTAAATCTGTGAATTCATGATGTCACGTCACCATCACACAACCAAAGCGCGGGGCACCATCACGCCACCTGTTGCGCGTATGATATCCGCGTTGAACGCTTTTTGCAAAATCTTTATACATAAACACAGTTTTTATACAGCTTTGATGGAACTTTGCATACATATACTCCAAAACAAATAGAAAAACACTATTTACGTTCGATTTACAGAAACCTAAACCATCCCATCCTTTCCCCCCTCACCTTAATTTCTGTCACCGTTGTTCATACAAACCCACAGGTTTTATCCGATTCTGATAGTATAGTTCAAAACAAGGCGATGTAGCTCAACGGTTAAGACGCTTACTTCCCATAGCTCTCTCTCCGGTCACGGATTAAAACCACGCGGTGATTAGCAATTTTTAGGAGTTGTATTTGACTATATGTGATACGCGGGACGTTCAGAGGTTCCGATTCCACGTTAACTGTTATGAAAATGGAAGTGAGCTATTAAAATTTAATTAAATATTCACCAGATTCTTAATATTTAGTAACCAAATGCATAATTTTAGTATAGACTGGATTCTAGATCATACCAATGATATAGATGTGCAAAATAAAATAAGAGACACTAGATCTTAAACTTTTTTTGTTTACTTCACAACTATTATGTTACCAACCCCACCACATACTGTGGTCCCTCACAGTCACTACAAGACTCAGAAAACGATCATTTATTTAATCCTTACATGAACTCCGCCCTTTTTTATTCCAGCCGGAAACGAATAGATTATTGTAGGGACAATACTTAGTTTTTTTGTTTCTTTTTTTTTTTACTTATTGCTTTACGCCTCGTCGACGGCTAAGGTCATTGGAGGCGGGATGGGACTGGGCACAAGGAACGGGAAGGAATTCGGCCATGGCCTTTTTGAAGGAAGCATCCCGACATTCACCTGGAGTGATTTGGGGAAACCATGAAAACCTCAAATCTGGATGCCGGACGGGGATTCGAACCCGCATTCTCCCGAATGCGAGGCCAGAACGTTAACCGTTCACCCACCACGCTCGGTACAATGCTAAGGGAGCTTGCACAAACTACGTGGGTCGGTCCAGGGGGGGGGAGGGGGGTTGGCTAGATGGCTACGCTGACCTACGTGGGGGGGAGGGAGGGTTTCCGAGCCAAGTCACGTAGCTTTCCTTTAATAACATTTTTCACAGTTAAAATTAGGAACAGAACACACAACAGCATGTGAATATTTATTTCCCTCAGTTAATTTTCTCCGTATGTAATTTACAATACTCTGACACGAGAAAACAGTACAAAATGTCTATTGGAATCAAAAGGGCAAAAAGCTACGTGCTACTTGGGGGGGGGGGGGGGAAGAAAAAGCCACGTAGGGCTACGTGAGGGGGGAGGGGGTGTTCGAAGAAGACGAAAATGGAGCTACGTGGTTTATGGACGTTGCCTTAGTCTTATTCTGAAAATGCCACATTCCTGCCTGATCACTGAAATGCAAGTGGCTTTTAAATAGCTTGGCTTGTAGTTTATACTCGCTTATAGTCTGATTCAGCACGAATACGGTATCTGGATTTGTAAAATTCTGCCTGCGGATCACCTGCACATCTTCGCGGACCAAACATGCATATACTGTCTACGCTTATCAGCTGCTGAGCACTGCGATTATTACTTCGCATTGGTTACGTTGGGTGTTGGTGCACAGGCTCAGAACGCAGACGAGCTGAGCATCGTGGAGAACGAGCAGCTGGAGGTGATCGGCGAGGGCGACGGCGACGGGTGGCTGCGGGCGCGCAACTACCGCGGCGAGGAGGGCTACGTGCCGCACAACTACCTGGACGTCGACCAGACCTCGGGCCCCGCCGGCGCCGCCTTCGAGCTCACCCAGCAGATCTCCTTCAGCTCCGTCGACTACACGCTCGACGACGACACCGCCGTCGTGCCCGAGGCGGACCAGCAGCCGCAGCAGCCAGGTACACAAGGCGACGCGTTCAGCTCGTATAGGGCAAAGGATGTCTGGAATAATCAAAACCAGCATTCACAAATAACAGCGAGTTTTTTCTTAGATTGCAGATTCGTGAGAAGAGAACATATGAGGAACGGTATAAACGTAAACAGATCAATGCAATGTTGTTTCAGGCCATGTTTCCACAGTTGCTTAATTAATTACCAGTTGAATAATAACGCCAATGCAACTGTTTAATATATTTATTGTTGCGTCGTACGCGTTTCACCTCTCATCGAGGCATCATCAGCGACGAAACTGTGTTACAGTTTTTATATACATTTTTATCCTATTATTACGTAATTATTAGCATGGTATATTTTTATAGCTAATAGTTACTTACTATTTACATTTGTTAGTATTGTATGCAGCTGCGCATCTCAGTTTTCTTATCCAAATCATGTTTTGCTTGTATTCTATTTACAATATTGTGCTTTCTCATCATTCAGTCGTCTGTCGGAGTCAGCTGGTTTGTTTATGTCTTGTCTAAGACATAAACAAACCAGCTGGCTCCAACAGACGTAATAATAGGATAAAAATGTATATAAAACTGTATATAAAAACTGTAACACAGATTCGTCGCTGATGATGCCTCGATGAGAGGTGAAACGCGTACGACGCAACAATAAATAAATTAAACAGTTGCATTGGCGTTATCATTCAACTGGTAAGTAAACAGATCACACTGTGGCGTTTCTTCTGGCACAAACTGTCCTAAAAAATATGCTGCTAGCATCTTGTGAAACGTCTGCACAAAATTCAGTCGATGCTCCCGCACTTTTTTTCTGTCGTCAGTCTATCGACTGGTTTGATGCAGCACTTCATCCCTTCACATCTTGCGCTAACCTCTTCGTCTCAACATATCCCTCGCACCCTACGTTCTCAATTATCTGCTTCATACACAGGGATAATCAAAATGATTGCAGCGATTTCTCTATTTTTCTTTTTGCTGTCCTATTATAGGTACGATGATGGGTTTTGCTGTTATAAGACAAGTGGCTCTCCAAGTTTCGATTGCACTAAATGCAAGCTTCCCGCGTTGGCCGCTAGAGCGCTAGAGACCAAGATGGCTGAAAGTGAGAAAGCGTACGTTGTTCTCGAATTTCATTGGACTCAGTCTGTGGTAACTGTTCAGCGACACTTTAGAACACAGTTGGGCAAGGATCCCCCGCATGCTAACACCATTCGGCGTTGGTATCAACAGTTTAAAGCCAAGGGATGCCTTTGTAAAGGTAAAACAACGGGTCGCCCTCCTGTGTCTGAAGAAACCGTAGAACGTGTGCACGCAAGTTACGTTCGTAGCCCACAGAAGACTACTTCTCGAGCGAGCAGGGAATTAGGTATTTCACAGAAGATCGTTTGAAGAATCCTACGAAAGCGACTGTGTATGAAGTCTTACAGGTTACACTTGCTATAAGCACTGTCGCACAATGATGAAGTGCGTCGCTTTCAATTCTGTGCCCAATGTCTTGAACAAGACGAAACATTCGCAGAAAAACTTGTATTTAGTGATGAGGCCACTTTTCATGTCAGTTGAAAAGTGAACAGGCACAGGGAAAATCTATCTGCAAATGTTGCAGAATTGGCTCCTGCCACTTCTGGAAGCTGACAGTGAAGATTTCATTTTCCAGCAGGACGGTGTTCCACCCCATTTTTCTCTAGTTGTCCGTAATTTACTAAACACCAGGATTCCAAACAGATGGATTGGTCGTGCTGGGGATACTGATCATCAGCTGATGTCATGGCCGCCTCGTTCCCCTGACCTAACCCCCTGCGACTTCTTTGTTTGGGGTTTCTTAAAAGACACAGTGTTCGTGCCACCAGTACCAGTTGATCTATCAGACCTGCGGGTTCGTATCACCAATACATTAGCTCTCACTGACAGAGACATGTTGCATCGGTTATGGGAAGAACTCGATTCACTCCAGGCAAATGCCGGGATGCTTCCTTAAAAAGGCCATGGCCGAATTCCTTCCCATTCCATGCTCCCCATCCTTTCCCGTCTCTAAAGACCTCGCTGTTGAGAGACGTAAAGCGTTTTTTAAAAAAAAAAAAAAAAAAAAAAAAAAAAAAAAAAAAAAAAAAGAACTCGATTATAGACTGTATATGTGCAGAATCACTAAAGGTGCACATATTGAGCATCTGTAGACACTCAAAAAAACTTTCACAGTTTGTTTATATATCGGTGTAATCTTGTAAGTATATGTCAAATAATAAATCTGCAGTAATTTTCTGAAGTCACTGTAATCATTTTGACTAGCCCTGTATTCTAATCTCTGTCTTCCTATACAGTTTTTATCTTCGATTGTTCCCTCCAATAACAAATTAACTAATCCTGCATGTCTCAAAATGTGACCTACCATCATGTCTCTTCATTCGTAAGCCTCTTCCAAAAACTTCTTTTCTCAACCATAATTTCCGAGACTCGTTCATTTCGTACTTTGTCTGTCCACCTACCAGATACAATTTGTCCGCGGTGCATTGCGGGCTGCTTTACGCCGAACACCCTGAATTTTGAGGCTAGCGAGCTAACGCGCTCGGGGCCTGACCTTCCCTCTTGGGAGCCGGCCACTGGCTTCCTTGCGCCATAGTAGAACAATCTATATGTCTACAATCTGCGTGGTAGTACTGCACACGCGCGGGAAATATAAATGATGCAATTAAAGATAAACCCACTTTACAACATACATCTTTCAGATCACTCGTTATCTTTTCATCATATATGCATATAAATCTGGCATTCCCATAACCCCTGCTGTAATGTCACAGGGTTCTGGATCAACTAACAGTAAGGAAATTATACCCACTGTCCTAAATGCTTTTATTGCCAGTATATCCAAGGAAAATCTGCAATTTGGTGGTGATATTTTCCTGTTGGCGGATAAGAATTGGAATGTAACAGCGGAGACTATCCCGACGTATGACTGCAATAAAGTCCTCACGGTTGTACCGCTGGATTTTGTCGTAAAAATACTTTCATTTGGCGGCTAACTCCGTCGTCTTCATCATGTGTGAAATCATTTGCACTGGTCTGCTGATTGACAGCTAATGATTTCGCACCTCAGGAAGGTGGCGGAGCTGGGTGTCGAACTGTTGTGCTTTTACAACACAATCCGGCAGTACACCGGTGAAGACATCATTGCAAGAATATTGAGAAATTACTGAATGGTTGGAACAAAGTATTGTTATAAGAATTTGGACTAAAAATAAATAAGAGCACCAAATAATCCACGAAGTTTATTATACTTTTGTATTGACCATCATTAGCTCATAAATCTCCACACTTTCCCACCGTGTGTACTTGTCAAGGGAGAGCTGGTAAATCTGGAGAAAAAATTATAAAAAGATGATATCGAACTAATGGCTATACTCACGCACATATAATATAAATGAACTTCTTAAGCTTCTTTATGTAAGTCGATTACTGGTATATACTAAATAATTGGCAAAAGATCATGGAAAGGTTTTTGGTTGTACTAATCTTCCCTTTGGCGGAATAAGTTTTTCTACATCTCTGAGGCAGTTTCAGTTCAAAACGAATCACAGAAAATTTAATATTTACTGATGTATAAAAAATGTAGGGAGAAAAAGCTGAATTCCTTCTGGATGAAGCACTTAGCCTCAACAAGCCGCTTTGCGCTTTGGAAAATGTAATTGCTCTTCGGCTGTTCCATCGTTTCTGAGATCTCTGTACGATAATCAGGTAGCGTCATTCATTGTAGATAGAAATAAAGGAACATATTTCGAAATCAAAATTGGACTGAAACAGTCATGTGTTATGTTTATAGTTCATATCCCTCAATAATCTGTAATAGTTACCATTTGCAAAAACGATTAAAGAAATTGAAGTTGAAATAAATCTTCGCTAACGTATACTTTTAAATTTCACTATTCCCAAAAGATGAGTCCAAAATTATTGCACAATCGCATCAACTGCTTAAGGAAAATTTGTTACTTATTTAAAATGGCATAGATACTGGATAATTAAGACTGCTCTACGAAGTAATCCACATTCAGCTAACAATCCGCCGCAACGTAGATGAATTTCCAAATAACAGTTAAACAAATGCTGTAATAGGCTCCCGTTTCAGTGTTTTTTGTTAGACGCTTAAGCAAGAGGATATTTGACATAAAGGACATTAAGATTTTAGTCCATATAATTGTCGATAATTTATGTGGCTGCGAAACGATATCGTATGTCAAGCACCTTGAGAAATACCACTAGAGATCCATTTTTGAAATCCTTAGCTACATGATGAGCTAACGAACTTCAGCGTACTATAGCAAGGACTACTTTCTCATTTAAACCGGTGATATAATCCTAATAACTAACCAGAATCATCTTAAACAACTCTTGTGCCTTGAACTAAGAGAGGGCAAACGTAAACGTATATTAATATGTGCAATATTGCCAGAAACTCTTGGGAATACCAACGTCGCGAACGTGTAACACTGAGAAAATTGTTTAGACCGGTGTTACGTTTTACGAAAATGTCTGTCGTTAATACGGAGGAAGAGAGATAAACTAGTAGACAGCCTCCTGAAAAATAGATGTGAAGATCATATTCACCAGCTGGAATAGCTTACATAATAAGTAGTAGGACAAGATCAGTAATCGGTGTTTTCAGCCATATAAAATGATGAAATATATCTGCCTGATTTGATTTCGTTAGCTGTCAGAAACTAGACTGTTCATAATGGGTACAAAATTTGATAGTAATGGATAGGAACACGAAAAAAGTATCGATACTTCTTGGTATCGAGTACTTTTCTTTTGGTACTGATACTTTTGCGCTCGATATTGTTGATACGATACTTTTACTCATATCAGTACTTTTCGGGAGGTATTGATACCAAAATGACGAAGGAAAAATTAGTGTCAATACCACAAAGCCACGAAAAGGAAAGGTGGAAATAACAGTCATAGCTGTATGATGTATGATCCCCTAAACAAGAATAGTTATGTCAATTAATAGAATTTTTATGTTCGTAGGATTTTCGGTTTTTGAACTTGAAAATGATATGAGGATTTTTTTTTCTCTAGCTTTTATGTTAAAAACGGGTCTATAGACTATAGAATTTAGGGGTTTCCTTACATCATCTTTGTCGATTGCTTGGTTTGTTTGGAGTGTGTGTGAATATTTGTTTTGTACTGTACTCGTTCAATACGCAGGTTGAAATCCACATTTGGCCTTCCAGGTTTTCTGTGCTCTTGTGATATTACTCCAGGAAATTCCAGGAATGTTCTCTCATACGTCCATAACCGAATTTCTTCCCGATACTTGCTCTCATGCTCTCCCGGCTCTAATGACCTCGATAACGACGATCTGTAAGGCTTGAAACAGAAAAAAAAACCTTACGTTTCTCGGGTGCTGCGCAAAGTAGGGCGAAAAAAGTTATTTCTCGATGAAAATGTGATTAACGCATTTCTTAGGCATTTCTATTTAAGAAAAAGTTTACGCGAAGCCGATAAAACAGGTAGGAAACAAGTAATATAGTGAAAATCGTCGGGTTACGTGCGGTATTAGCAGATGTGTAGCAGCCATTTTTACCGCGAATCTGCTATTCCTCAAGCTGTACACTTATTGATTTTCAAAGAGCTGTATTGGGGGACGTTGTGGTTAGGTTCAAAAGCAGCCTGGATACGAATTACAACTAATATTCCGTATAGTGGATTTTGAACGACTAAGGAGGCCGCCATGTCGCATTCTGACTATAATGACGTCACACACGGACCGAGACGTCTATTGCCGCTAATGCCGTAATATGCGTAATATGTTGTGTTTAGGCTGAATGGCAGCCTGGACCGAAATGACTACTAATATTCCATGGGGCTTAGAGGATTCTGAGTGAAGAAGACAGCGACTACACCAATTTATGACTATAATTACGTCACAGGCGGCTCAAGATCTCTATTAACGCCAAGTAGTAACGTGCGTAAACGTATGTTTCGGCGCGGATTACACCTTTGTTACATATTTTACGGCTTTCATGTACACTTTTCCTTAAAGGATAAGCGCCAAGGAAGAAGCTAGTAGTATTTTCAACCCGAATTAACAGTTTTTTCTACTGGCCGTACTTTGCACAGTAACACGTTTCTCTTTTATAAATAACAGGGGGATTCTATCATTACCGTGGCGCCACAATATGATGATTGATTCTTATAGAATTCGACAAAACAAATCGAAAATAAAGAATAAAATTTTTTGATATCTCGCTTGGTTTTCGAGATATCGTATCTCAAAATTGACGTAGTTAGGTTGAAATAAGGCCTGGACTAGAAGAAAAATTTCGCTATAGCCAAATTTGATGATGAATTCTTACATAACTCCACGAGACAAATGGAAAATAAAGAATAAGTTTTTTGATATCTCGCGTAGTTCTCGAGATATTGTATCTCAAAAGTGATGAAGTTAGAGTGAGATCCGGCCTGGACCAAAAATTTTTTCTTCACCAAAACCACCATATCTACATGGTGGAAATGCACTATAGGTGTTTTATGTTCTTCCTAGTGATTGTTGTTAGGTTGAAATACGGCCTGGACCAGAAGAAAAAACGTCAAAAGCAGAAGGAACTATACCTATGGCTGATTTTTAACATGCTATATCTCGAAAACCAAGCGAGATATCAAAACATTTTATTCTTTACTTTCGATTTATTTCGTCGAGTTCTGCAAGAATTCATCATCATATTTTGGCGCCACGGTAATGATAGAACTTCCAATAACAGGATAAGGTAAACGTAATCATTCTGCGGGATGTTACCACGGTATATGATATGGCATGAGAAAAATACTTCCTCTAGCTCTCCACTCCGTCTCATTGCATTTCATAAGCTAGAGGTCCATACACTGATACTGATTGCGTGACGAGGAATCATTGATAAGGATATGTTGTGTGGTGCCCGCAGTGGAGGCGGTGTCGCCGATGGCGGTGGACACGGCGGCGGCCGAGTCGGCGGCAGCGCTGGCGCTGGCGCGGGCGGACGCGGGGCTGTCCTACTGCGTGGCGCTGTACGACTACGAGGCCACCTGCGACGACGAGCTCACCTTCTGCGAGGGCCAGGTGATCCGCGTGCTCAGCAAGCAGCCGCACCACGTCGACGACGGCTGGTGGTCCGGCGAGATCACCGCCACCGGCCTCAGGGGGCTCTTCCCCTCGCTGGTCGTCGAGGAGTGTCGAGAAGACGGAGAGCCGCTCACCCCATCGGTCAGTAACTCGCACATCCATGGTCAGTGCCAGCACCCCATTGTTTATGCCATTAATAAGTTTTATGGTACATTTGTTATGATGCCCACACTTCTGAATAAATGTATCTCAGTCATACCTTCAATCAGCCACTGACATCGCATTGGCGGAAAAACTACTTTGTATCTGATGCTGCCATCGACAAGAAAATAAGAAGAAGGAGCTTGCTTTCAAAGTTCAGTATCCGGCCCATGTACAAACCCAATGAGGCCATGCATTTAGGGGCGTCCACTAATTACGTGAGGTGTTTTTTTCCGGAGCCCTCCGCCCCTCATCCCACCCCGTAGTGAGATTTGGTGAGAACTGGTGTAGCATAACATGTTCATGGAGAAATTATAAAACAAATTACGTAGTCATGGTAACGGCGGGAGTAACAAGAGAGCGAGCGAGAGCGAATGTTAGTGTGCGTTTGAGATGATAATAGTTACGGAGAGCAAGGGACCTTGTATTCTTCGGATACCTATTAATGAAATGCGACTGAAATAAATGTCAATGAATCATATATAAGTTTATTATCATTCAAATATGAGAGTTAACTTAATAAGTTCGAACATCAAAGTTTCTTCACAAGTCTTAGACGGTTACTGTATCCCAGCCGACACCAAAAGAAGAAGAACAATAAAAATACAACACTGGTCGGACACCCTTCTCCCCCTATTTGGTTAAGAGAGTTCTTGAGGGCCCCTCCCACCCGGGTGACGACCACGTAGGTTTTGAAAACCTTTTTTAGCTCTCCTTTTGTCCCACCTCCTAATATCAGGACTGGCGTATTTTGTAGACTAATTTTTACTCTACTATTCTTCGAGGAATTATTCAGATGACGTGATATTTCGACGGACCCTCCTCCCCCCTTTTTCATCTCACGTAATTAATGGGCGCCCCCTATTCAAGAGTGAGCTACTCCAAGAAGCTCCGTAGTTTGGAATCTACGTTAATCTGTAGTCCCCCCTGTGATATAATGACTTATTATGCCTCCTTTGGGAGGATCCAATCAACCTTTGCGTTGAGGACTAAGCTAGTTTTTACATCTTATATTCGAAGCCCAGTAAAACGAACGAACCTTTTAAAACTCAACCCTCACGAAAAAGTAAAAATTACTAACAAATTATTACTTTACTGGCACTGAATACAGCAAAGATCGACTGTCGACCCTACACACCACCCTTTACTTCGACTGTCTGCTCGTTCACTATCGTTAGTTGAAGGTCGATACAAGACGACAGATAGCATCTATTTATTGTGTGACAGAACATAATCGGATGTCGATCAGCCCAATGGGAGACCAATAGAAAACCTGTCTCTCTAATGGTAGGTGCTTCATCTGACGTTGCTCTTTGTAGCCATTATATTGACTTCACTGAATGCGATTGCCTATATTAGGCTGCAGATTTTACTGTTAACGCGGCTTTAAGACAGAATTGATGAAAATCGAATCATTTGTGAATATTATGTATTTCACTATGTACTACAGAAGATGCGCGGCTTCAACGCTGCGCCTAGTTCCATACGTAGATCTCAAGTTGACGAGTGTCAATATATTTTACCATACTGTTCTACGAATATTTCTGAGATGTAATCAAAGATTAATACGCCCAATTAATACTTTAGACTCATGACGCCATAAATAGGTACTTGCGTAAAAACTAACTTAGCATATTTTTTTTGAAAGCGATTAACGATACTTTTAATAATTTTGTAATTTTTAGTTATCTGTTTTTGTCATATTCATTACTTATTTCTGGGTTACAAAAGTGCAGGAAGGATAATACTTCTGTTTTTGCGCCCAAACGAAGGGAAAACTGAAAAAAATTCTGTTCATGCCCAGAGCCCAGAACCCAACTTTCTTCTTCAGCCAATAAGCCGGAGAATTCTTGGTTGAAGTGTTTGCCTATTTGGCATTGCCTTCATTTTTAAAAGTTGTATGTTCTTTTTCTTACTAGGCTTTATTTTGTGTGACCTTTTTACTGTTGTTGTTATTTCACCATTATTTTTCAATTTTTTCATTATTTTTTTTTTTTTTTTTTCATAGCACTATCAATTATTTGTGATACTTCTGTATGAAATTTGGGAAGATTCCATGTACCCAACGTAAAATATATTGTTGTAGAGTCCACCGGTCTCACTTGCAGGTTATAGTAATTCACCATGCTTCTGCCTGCCTAAATGTAATTCGTAATCATCAAACAGGTAGACTTGTTCTTCACTATTCTTCTACATAATCTACAGCATTCCATTCTTATCTTTGGCATGATTTTACAGAAATGGTTCACTGAGCCATTACGGATGCGTGTTATTACATAGTTAATTTTGTGTGTAGTCTAACTATACTCTCAAATTACCAACACGTATTGAAGAAACATTCTCCCAAAAAAAGAAAACAAAAAATGATCATGTGTTCATTGTCCATAGAATTTTGGGGCTAAGATGAAAAAATATTCATTGCGAAAACACCCAAATATACCGGAAAGTGGTTAGAGGAATAGTGTCGCGATTTGCAGCTGGCGGTGTGTTTCCAGGCGGACGATGAGGCTCCCAGCTCTGCGCCGCCTGTGTTCACGCCACCCGCAGTGCCCAGCTTCCTGCTGGCTCCGCAGACCATGGTCACGCAGCCCACGCCAGAGGTGGAGACGCAAGGTGAGTGGTCGGCTTCAAATATCAAACATACACAACATTTTCAGACATGAAGAATGCGAAAATTATCTTGGTTCATACTTCTTCACAAATAAATATACTGTATTCATGATTAATTGACTTTCGGGTTATGCCGCGTTGTTTATTTCATTACCTGAGCTTTCGGCTGGTATCCTCCAGCCTTCGTCAGAGATATTGTTTATGTTGACAGAGCAACGAGCGCAGAGTAAAAGGCCGCTGTCTTCGTTGCTATGTCAACATAAACAGTATCTCTGACGAAGACTGGAGGATACCAGCCGAAAGCTCAGGTAATGAAATAAATAATGCGGCATAACCAGAAAGTCAATTAATCATGAACAAAGATGGCCGTGGAAGTCTGAGGAATCATTTAAATATACTGTATGTTTGTACGTGACACATGGCTCTTCCTATTTTACTACTTCCAATTTTAACTGTGGTTGTCTAGCAAATATTAGTATTTTTATTAATACGACATGATATATACTCTTTACACCACAAACTTTACGAATGTGTGCAATACAGAGATATACGAAATTATGTAGATACAGTTACTATTATCTTTGCAATCCTTTCAAAACAATAGAATGGTCACGCTTATTCCCTTTAAAACTATAATATGCACACGTTTATCTTCATAGTTTAAACAAGAAGGATTAATGTTAATGCAATGAAACAATTGCCATTACAACAACTGACAAAAATGTGACAAGTCTCATAAAACATCTATCTAATTGTGTGTTTCAAATTGCCTGTATACTGTCAAGGACATTGTTCCATGACTGAGAATTTCCAATAAACCTAAACTTAAAAAGATATTATTTTAATGTTACACGATAAAGTATGGATAATTTTATCTTTAATATGCCTACTGCCTTTTTAGCATGATAATTGAATTGGCTTTGCTCTCGCGAAGCACTGGCTCAGTTGATGTTTTGCTTAAATGTGCAGCTTTTTAATGCTAGCTATAGCCATTGTTGTAAACTTTGAAATTTGATCTTAGTTTTTAGTATCACAATTCGTTTATACGCTTTCTGTGAAAGGTAACAGGTTTCACAGTAAATTCAAACACTATACGCTTCACCACACTGTTTCTTTAGCTCAAACTTAGCAGTAGAAAAAATTCGAGGGTCATACGAAAATTAATGTGCAACAATTTTTTGCAAGTAATAAACATCAATATATAAAAATCAAGAGCATCGTATTAATATACAGACTTTGCACGTGGCATTGCTTAATTAATACTTCTACAGCTTCTGCAGCATGACCGCAGGCAGTACATACAAAATGATTGACAGTGATGTTTACTTTCGTTAGTATTTTTATTCAGCTCTTGGTTAAAGGGAAAATCCTCCTTCTGTTCACCATCGCAGGCATCGACGTGCCTATGGATATGTGTATTTCGGCGCTAGCAGTGTTGCGGCGGGTGAAATATTTTAAATACGGAAACACAAACATTCAAGAGCAATTTGTTATTTTCAGTTTTATGAAGTAACAGATGGGAGACTAATGTTACGAAACGATGGAGGACATAAGAACATTGGGTAGCTGAAACATAACTCTATAGCGGGAATTTCCATTTCCACAGAATACTAAAAAAAATGTATGTTGATCAACGGAAGCTATGTAGAAGAAAAAAGATATGTCTGTATACTAAGATTGTGCATTCTATTTATCTATTAAGCCATACGGCTTGTTAAAAAGTGTTGCTCCTTAATTTCGATATTACCCTCGTAATAAGTATCATGAGTACCATGAACAAATGTTTCTGGGAGTTTGAGAACAGTAGCAAAAACGCTCTAGTTAGTCATTATATAAGGACCTGGTCAATCTAAAACACTAACGAATAGCCGCATCTGGTGAAGATCGGTTAAATGTTTACGTCAAGTTATAACGTTCTATCAACTCCGACTCACCAGTACTGTCTTCCCGTCATACTACTAATGCACACTGTATGTTTATTTAAAGAAAGTGAAAATTGCAACAGAGTCCAATGTATAAGCCGGAAATGACATTACTTTACAAATCGGATAGTAAGAGACAAAAGAATCTTAGCGAAGGAAAGAACTGCGTCGTACTCCTGAAACTCGGTTGCCGCAGATTTTATGCCTAAATAAAGTTTTCACCTAGATGACAGGTCCATTTCATTAAACTTTCAGATTTTAATATCCTGCCGTAGTAAAACAATGCCATCAAGTGAATCGAGTATTGTGGAGATTTAAGCTATTATCTTTAGCAAAGAACTTCGTGTACAAAAAGTAGGATAAAAATCTTAAAACAATGATCACACAACTTCATGCTGATACGTTTGCAAGTTATAACATCATCATAATACGTCCTATGTATCCGCACTGTATAATCTTAGAAGGATACAAATCACTGATAAATTACCTCACTCCAAGTTTAAAAGTAGTAATATTTAAGAGCGTCCAATCTACCAACACGGAAGCCGCCATTAAATTGAGCGTCGGCTTAAACACGGATGTTGTTTATTGCTTCTTTAGAGCCGTACTTCCATTGCTACAGTTACAGAGTCACTAAAGATTCCAGGATCCAGTGCACGGGTATTTAATTCCGATGGTAATATCCCTACATCGCCACCTCCCCACGTAATGATTTCTCACCACCCAGCTTCACCCGCCCTTTGCGAATTGCAACTTTAAACTCCTTAGTGTTTCTGGTAAACTGTCGATTGTTTCCCTTGGTAATTTATCCCAATGCCTGACTCCCTTAAAGAGAAAATTTTCCCCACACGCTTTCTCCTGAATTAAAGTGACAGCTTCGATCATCTCTTCCCCTCCATATAGAACTCCTAAGCCTTCTACTAATATCCATCCATGTATTATCGCAATTATACGCCTTGCGCAATCCAAACGCATTCTTCATCTGCCTTCAGTTTACTAGTGACTCCGAACCCAGCTCCTTCACTGACAGTAACTGATTACATTCTGTGGTAATTTCCGCAAAAAATTCTATCTGCTCTCCTTTGTATCCCTTCCGATTCCTGAATTTTATACCCATAATAAGGATCCCACATATAAGTCCAGAGGGCCGAAGACCATGAGGGAGACCCAGGAAGCATTGGCTGGATACCTTGCGACAGGACAAGATGCTAGTCAGTGTCTCACCTGACGATGCACAAGGTCGGCACAAATGGAAGAAAAAGTCCAATAAAGCAAACCCTGCAGTGGGGATGAATGCTAAGAAGAAAGATGTGGGTCCCACACCATTCCACTTAATTGAAGCATAGATCTGACCCTCACTTCCATGGGACATCCCCAATTCACCCTGTCCAATTAATGAAGAATGTTTGAAACTTCTTCTTGCCACCTGCCCAATGTGTCCTGCCCAGTTGACTTTATTGTTAAATTTTATGCCAAGATATTTACATTTCAAGCCTTCAAGAAGCAATTCCATCTCCTCCCTGTAATCATAAAGAACCTTTTTCTTTTTATCTGTGTACCCAATAAGCTACTCTTCTTCGCATTTATCTTCATTCCGTCTTGACATACCCAGCCAGCTAGAATATCCGTTCAGGTCACCCTGCAGCTGTTCGCTGTCCTTTCCCGTTTTTTTACCATATTGTATTCCATTTTGTTATCTGCAGACAAACTCTGCAGATAGACCATGAAATTAAAAATTAGTTTATGTCCATGATTGTGATTTCCTTCTAAATACTTCTCCCAAACCTTCTCTCAATGTTCACTCAGGGCTCATCTCCTGTCTATGCCTTATACACTTTCACCAAATTCTTCACACACTTGCTGTATTCCAGTGCGCAACTCAGACCTTTCATCTGTGTTCTTCCGTAATTTCTACTAAAATACCGAGTTTTCCTCCTATTCAAGTTGTCCGCAGACTTCAAAGTGGACAAGCTGGTTACGCGGAAATATCTCACGCACTGAAAATTAGATTTTTCTCAGAACAACAAGAAACGAATTTCGTAGGATAGTTTTCTATAGTGTTTCCAACTGGACACACAGAAAGTTCCCTAGATCCTTCAGCGACGTTTCTTTATATACGAAGAGGTGATCCTCAGCGGTGTATGGTGTTTCAGCATTCTCGATGCAGATGACGGGAGCGCAGCACCACCAGTATGGTATGCAGTTCGGGGAAGATCCAACAATCGTCGCAGGAACCAACGGTGTAGCAGGTAAGAGAGGATCCGGCATAACTTCGTGAACTACTCTACAGGAAGTACAAGGAGAAGCCGGTATACGGCATCATACATTGTCAGTGGTGTTAAGTGCATGTGATCAAGATACACATTCGACGTAAACATAGTTTAAATCCAAGAAACGGCACTTTTCGAGGGTTTTTTATTTATTTATTATTTTTTTTTTTTACTAATGGTTTTACGCCTCGTCGACGTCGAAGTCATTAGAGGTGGGATGGGATTGGGGACAAGGAACGGGAAGGGTTTCGGCCATGGCCTTTTCAAGGAAGCATTCCGGCATCGCCTGGAGTGATCTGGGGATAACATGGAAAACCCAAATCTGGTTGCCCGGACGGGGATTCGAATCCTCTTCCTCCCGAATGCGAGGCCATAGCATTACCGCTCACCCACCACGCTCGGTTTTTTCTATTCGTGAACTCTAATATCATTATTATGGCAATCATAAGATACTGAACAAAACTAGTCCATCAGTATTTATTGCGTGTTCTGCAACTTTTAAATAGGTTGAAGCTGTATCTTTGGGGAATAAATATTCAGGAAATCTGAAATATACAGAAACTTTAGTCTTTTTTTTTTAAAAAAATAAAATAAAACAAAACGAGAGAGAGATAGTGAAGAGGTATACTCATGACTCCATAATCAGATGCAGAACTGTTTCTTCTTGAAGCATATTTGAACGATCTCAAATTTTAGAGCCCCAACTTTACAATCCCAGCGGTCAAGAACTTTTATGCTTTTATTTTGACCATTTGAGGAGTACCACGACGTTTCAAATTACTTGTTAAAATTGTCCTCCTACCTCTGACATACAGTATTATGCCTCTGTATGGAGGATCTAACTAATCCTCGGATTGTAGACTAGTTTTAGTTAAGTACATGTGTGGGAAAACGAGTACATTCTCTTTTATTTAGAAGATCAATTTTTTTTATATTAAATGCACTTCCATACTCGTAGAATATGAATACGTTTTGTTTCCTTTTAGGTAAGGGTTAGCTGATGGTGCTCCATATGAGAAAATTCAGAAAATATTGAGATATATTTATTTTATATATAAAAGGCTAAGTACATTAACCTTCAGTGCATAAAATACTAATACGAGCGAAATATCGTTACCGAATCAAAAAGATTTTAGTTTGTTTTTATCTAAAGGTTTATGAAGATCGGAGTTTCCTTTAAAATCACAATTATAGTAAGGTACCGACTGTTTATACCTGAATATAAATCAAAAAAGACCGAAAATTCACACATTTATAACGTTAATATCCGTTATTGCAAACCCTAAGCCTTCAGAGATCCACTTAGGGATTAATCTTTAGTTTCTTGTTATTTTCCATGTGAAACGCTAAAAGAAAGTAGTTACTTCCATACTATCACGTTTTAATCCTTTTTGCTGTGGAGGCTAGAACAAGCCAACAGATATATATTCAAAGTAACGATGCGGTGCCATCAGTAGCATATCATATGGATGAAGTTAAATATTTCAAGACTACACCCGTTAGCTGTAAAAATTTTTAATCTATGTAAATAAACGACATTTGTCAGATTCGTTCATATTTTATTTATAGTTTTTTTTTACCCTACCAAAACGTAAAAGTACTTGTTAATCAGTCTCATGAACTGCGACTTACTATGTCTCCAGAAATTGACATTACCTCTGAGGAGTTCAATATTTGACCTCAGATTGATGGTATCAATGGAAGGATAAATGACAAACATTATTTTTGAACTCAAGTTTTACGCTTTGCATGCTTAGCCTTAATCCGCATAACGCTTCCCGCCATTGTACAACAAGGCTGTATCTGTCGCATAATTGCTAACAGCTTTCGCTACATGCAGCCCTTCAGGCTATTCAGCCAGCATTCTTGTTTTATTGCCGCAATTAATAAACAGAAACTAAAGGCTTGGAGCCGATGGATAACTCTCAGACATAATGTTAAAACACAACCCAATGTAGTGGCTAACAACTGTGACTAATACAGATCCATACGTATCTGTCAAAAATCGCCTACTTCAAGGATCATAACAAACTGGGCTAGTGTGTAAATGTGTCGCACCATCTTGTTTTTTCGGTAATACACTGTTTATTGTTTCTGTTTCACGCTGTCTTTGCTCGGCAGTGGATGTTCCATGTGTCACAGTTCAAGTTCTGGATGAGGTAAGTAGCCTTCAGAAGTCATGTTTCATATATGGTTCTGTTAAGGATAAATCTTGTCACGAAATTCACTTTCTCCGTACGAGGAGGAAATATGACAGTTTATTTTTAGCAGGAAGTGCCGTTTCAGTTTAATGAATCGTAACAAAATCAAACCATAAACTTTTTGAGTATAATCTCTGCTTAGAAAAAGGAAAAGAAACGAGACACAATGTTAAATGTGAAACTTGAATTTAATTCTGGAATCAATTGGTTTCTTCATTAAAAATCATTTCAATGTAATGTTTTCCACTGCATTTATAACACCTAGATCTACAATATTTTTGGAGAGAGTGATGAGGGGATGTAAGAGAGAGACGTAAAAAATTTGGGTTACAAAACTTTGGTCAGACCATTGCTTGAATATGTTAGTGTAGTATGGTACCCACATTTTGTGTATCAAATACAGGAGTTGGAGAGGGTGCAAAAAAGGACTGCTAGATTTATTTCTGTAAATTACAGCAGAATGCAATCAGTGACGGATATGATAAAGAGCTGGAGTGGGATTCATTGCAAGACAGCAGGAGGTTGACGAGGGTCATGGGAGTGGACAAGTCGTATATTGGTGATGATGCATGGAACGATATTGGTGTAAGAATAAAAGTAATGCATGGAAGGGAAAACATGACCATCACCACTAGCTGGCACTCTATTTTAGGCACAAGGATGTAGGAAGATTCTCTTTTTTCGGTAAGGGTGCCAGGGATTGGAATAAGTTACCAAGAGAAATGATGAATAATTTACCAAAAACGTTGAAAGAATTTAAAGCTAAAAATTGCAGAGAGCAAATGTAGGTGGGTGCAGGAAAGGGTTAAGATGGGTGTGTAGGGAAATTGCCACCGGAGCGTGCACTCCATTGCAATTTAATTAAATAATATTCTATTATATATGTAAAATTTTGAAATGTCACAATCTGATACTAGTTGTTTACTATAAATACATCTATTCTATGCCAGTTTTAGTCATGACCTGTGACCCACAAAGTAAACTTGTTTTTATCACGCGTAAAAATTTAGAAAGTTTCACTAAACCAATTTAATTTATTATGAATTACAGATGGAAAATCGAAATACTAACAGGCATAATTATTATTTACGAGAAATCCTGTGCTAGGCTGATAGAATTACAAATGCCACCATTAGGTGTAAAAATGTTTAAAAAATTACTTCATCGATTACTTAATTCTATAAAAATCCACTGCTTGAAAATTCCAATTTTTGCTCTTTTAAAAAAACCATTTCAATTATTAAAAAAAGTGAAAACTTGCGTTTAGACAAATAGAGTGATACCTGAATTAGGAAACCATTGGCGTGAACGAATTTTCAATGGTTTCTATCAAAAATCAACGAAAAATAGAAAAAAAATATCTGAGGGCATTTGAGGTCAGTCAACTTTTTGGGAGATCTAAGGCACTTTAATCAGAGGAGCCGTCGCTTTACCAAACAGAAATCCTCCGCTCTGTTGGCAGTGGCAGTCTATCAGTGCCTCCTGGCACTGAAAGCTTGCCTTTCTAGGAGGACAGCTAATGATTGTGTTTTATTTTCAACTATAACCAAGCACGGAGAATGGTACAGCAGCAGAGAACACTACGAAATCAGGCCTTGTGCACTTCCTTGTCGCTACCAATATTGTACAAGTGTCTCCTCACAAATTTCATAACTATTACTCTATTTCAAACTAGGTTACAGATAATTTGTTTTTTTATTATCTTCTGGTCTCATTTCATTTAAAACCTAAGAAGAAGGGCAGATAATTTTAGCACTATGATGTTCTGTTGTCCTTAAATCCTGTCAGTAGTTAGTCGGGAAACCTCGTCCATAATCATCTCGATGTCGCTACCTGCTATCAGTCGACAAGGGTGGTAGAGAATTGGTTCATCGAATTGCCTGGCATCTATTGTCACATTAAGCGGAGTTGAGGCTGTGAAAAGCCGTCTTGTTTACCTTCTAAATGTCTTGCTATCATGTCTGTGCATAATTAAAAGATCCAGTGATGTTATTTTCCTGCAAAAAATTCGAAAAACCACGATTTTTATCAAGACTTTCGCCATATGATTTGATGTTATTGTCTTCGTATGTACAAATATTTCAACGTGTTAAAGTATTGTAAAAACAAGTGCAGAGATCCTTTGTTCAAGGAATCTTTACTTCGGGAAGTACTTATTGCTGTGTGTACTTTACTTACGGACAGATAGAAACATCCATCGTTAAGACGACTGTTGATTATTTTAACTTGATACAATGCTCGAATTATTTTGGAGATTTTTATTAAAGTGAATATAGAAGTTTTAGTTTAAAAATCCTTTTTAATTTCTGGATTTTGATAATGAGATTTACAGTCAGAAAAATAAGTTAGCATCTTTTTAGTTGTGATAAACTGGAATGAGCTAACAGTTAAACTTTGTGTACTCCTGTACTCTGTTACTATACAACTGTCTGACTGAAACTAACAGCCAGAAAAAAAATTTATTGTTCTAATATAGTCGTTTTTTGACCACTTAGCCTTTATCTCAATGCAACCAATGAAAGTCAGAGTTGTAAGTTGCTAATGCAATTAGAATTAATGGGATGTTTAGTTTTGGACGCAGAAGCTGCACACTGCTATTCCGCCTGTTTATTGCTTCTAATTAGAAGCGTGCTTACTCTCTTCTTCTTAGAAATTTAAGATTTCTTGGGGAAAGAAAATTACAACAAACGTATAATTAATATAACCACACAGATCTCATTTTTATGCTTTTTGCTGTAGCGCGTGATAGTGGAAAGAAGGAAATTTAACTGGTAGTTATTTTGAATATGACGTCCACACCACTGATACAACTTTAAATTCAACTTTCGATCCGGTAGTAAAATAGAGGCCTCCAGATAGCCTCAGTAGCACTGCAAAGCAAATATAGTCTTCATCAAGTGCTAGCAGTACAAATAATATTTTTCTAAATTTAACACTTTGATTGACTACAGTGAAACATCTATTGTTTAAAACCAGACCCTATAGCATGTACGTCGTAGATTCTATTACTTAAAATGGAGTATATGTACAATCGCAATTGGTGGTGCAATTGCAAGAGAACTGTGTGCTCTAAACTTTACGGTGACCTAATCGTTTTCGGACTGTTTTGCTTGCATGGAATGAGTCTCTAGCAAGCCAAAGAAGATTGATATTTAAATCTGATGGTGAATTCTCTTCATGCAATTATCATTTCCAGACAAATAATTAAATCGTTATGCTTCAGAAATAATTCAGTCATATCCATATTCCTGTTCCATCCAATATCTCCTTACATGATCTCCTCACAGCTGCCACCTCTTTGTTCAATCTTTTTTCTAACCCCCGTTCTTTACACGTGATCTTCATCTAGAATGACACACTGCAACTCTCCCAGTGGCCTTGAATGTCTAGTTCATGCTGTCATCTTGATCTTACCAAACCAGTTAGCGATTTTCCCTCTTTGACAATTTATCTGGCGAGATGAAGCTATTTCTTGCATTGTGGAGGAGCTGCTTGTGAATGCACGTCGATTCCTGTTCCAGGTTGGGGGCGCGCAAGAACCCGGCAGAGCAGCGACGACAGCAAGCGGCGTCCCCGCAGCTGGTGGCGCCTCCTCGGGGTCTAGCGCCAGTCTGCCGCCAGCCAGTCTACCGGACTTCGGCGGAGGACTGGGCGTCGCCCAGATCGTCATCACGGCCGCCACGCCCACGGTCGAGGAACCGGAGCAACCGTTCCCGCCGCCGCCGGAACCTGAGGACCAACAACAGACGCGGCAGGTTGACGAGGAGGCGGAGGAGCCGTCAACGGAGGACCCGGAGCAAGAGGCGAACGGCGGCGGTGAAGACGACGACGAGGAGCCTCCGACGTACGACGCCGCGACGACCACCAGCGACACGCGAGGCGACGTGGTGACGGTGGCGGAGGCCACTCTGGATGACGAACTGCCCACAGATTCGGCGCCCTTCCCCCTCTCCAGCAGCACAGCCAGTGACGAAGACGAATCTCTGTCTGCTCCGAGCACAGCGGACAATTCGCAGGGCCCTGCCAAACTCCAGCAACTGCCTAGAGACGAGGAACCCGAGCCTCAGAAGAGCAAGGTGGAGCCGCCTCTCCCGCCACCGCCTCCGCCTCCCAAGGAGCCCGCTGCCACCGCCGTCAGCGTCGAGGAAGCGGAGGAAGACGACCAACCCCCGCCTTTGTTCCAAATGATGGGTGGCCGTGCATCCATTCCGGACGAACTGGAGCCTCACCAGCTGGCACAGCTGCAGGATCTCAAGGAGTCCAACGCGTAGGCTACGTCCACTGCGTGCATCTGACCTTACCTGTTCCTTGTGGATAAGGGATAGTTACCAAGTTCTCCTCACCTGGGTCATAGATTTTAAAGGGTCAATTGTCTGGAGATTACGACCAGAGAAAATTGGAAACTCTGGTACAGGATTCAAGTGGGAAACAGAGTTAGGATAACTCAAGATTTTTTTGAGCTGTCAACAGTCGGTAATCCTGATAACGCTGTTAAGGATATAAAGAAACGTTCTTAAACTTTGAGATCACGATTGAATGCAACCTAACGTGAGTGCTTTTGGAGTAACTGTCAATCTCTGGAAAGAGAAACTTAAAAAACTTTTGATGAATAAAATAGTCAATAATTCCTGTTATCATATTGCAAGAGAATAATGGCTTCATTTAAAATAAACCCGCGTATAAAACTAAACATTCACCCTTTTTGAACTACATTCATATATGATATCAGAGATACTATTTGGCTTATTCCGATAAAAAAATGTCTGATTCCATATCGTAACAAAAAGTTCCATGTCCTTTATGCATATACCAATCTTATAGTGGAATTTTCCGATTCTGTAATTATATTTCAACTACCTATTCTTCTGTTTTTATTAGAGATCATGTTTCCACTTCGCTTAAGTCATTAACCTTCATTCTTACATCAAACTGCTGCGGGCTAATACCGTATCTCACAAATTTGTGCCTGCGTCGACATCACTACTCTATAAATCACAAATCTGAGGGTGGGAGAGGATATCAGTTGGACAGCAACATCGACGCCCATCGTTTTAAAATATTTTGTTTGCTTTGCGAATATTTTTCTCTCATACATTAAATCCAAACGGTGTTGAACAATTCCAGCTGTCAAAGTTCCCAACTTTTATTAGATTTTAAGTACATCGAATTACAACTAATTGTATAATTTTGGCTCAAGTATTTAATCCCTAGTTGGGTCAAAAAGCCTGTGTTGAAGGCAAACACATTCAACCTTCCGTTCTAACTTAAAGTTCTTTCAAACTATAACTTTTGTATGAATATTCACTATGTCCCTCATATTAATTTTTAAAAAACAATTTCCGTATCTTAGTATTAAATTGAACTACGATTTCGCCAGGCACCGTCCATCGTATGGGACACCAAATAACCGTAGCAAGCTACTCGACAAATAAAATCGGCATTTTCTCTTCAGGGACATTAAATGATGTCAATGATTGAAGAAAGTTGGTTGTTAAAGAATCTCGATACTCCACTGGTTTAATAATCCTGATATGTATAGCGCTGATAAAAAGAAGATACTGCACTGATGACAGTCATAGATTTAATTACAATTTTCTTTCTCCATTTGCGAATGAGAAGTCATTGGCCCGGGTGAGTAGAACCTACAATGTGTCTTTCTGCAGAAGAAGAAAATTACTCTCTGGATGTCACCACTCTTAATGGTTAAAATAATTTTGAGAAGAGGGGGAAAATCAGAAATACGAACGCTAGCTTTCAAATTTGAATGAACTTCATCAACTGATGTAAAGTGAGGTTGAATATGTATGTACATATATATATTTATTTATACATATACGTTCAACATAAATGTAGAGTAACTGAAGCTATTTGTATTGTAAATTTCTATGTTGTTTTCCTAAGCAATAGATAATATTTTTCGTATCTTGCTGCCTTCATTTCTACCACAAAGCGCACGGTACAATCTTGATCGTTTCATTCCTAAATGGTAGAAATCTGAGCAAAAGTGAGCTGTATGTGTGTTGCATTTCATGTTGAAGTTTATTGTAAATAAAAATGTAACTATATCTGAGCTTAAATGGGATCCAGCTTTCCGTAAATTCTGCAGCAACAAGTCGCCAAAATTCTGTTCATCTTTTGAATGAATGTAAAGTACCATCGCATTCTGCTCAGATACATTTAAACTTCAATCAGATATTAACAAGACTGTGATGTACCCAAAACTCACGATTAAGAAACAATGCACCTGTTAAACGTCAGTGATCAGAGAAAGAAACCAGCTATCTTTGTCCAAATACTGAAGTCAATTCAAGATTCATGGTGTGTGATTATAAGTGAGCGACATGTAATGGAAATGGTGCATTTCATGAGCAGCTGTTGCATTCACGGATTGGCGGAATCATCTGTTCTGTCTGCTATTCGGATTGGCTATCGAAATGCCATCTACTTTAGTTTCACAAACATTAATTTCAAATTACGGGAACAACAGTTACGTCTGGTAAGATGCTTATGTGTAAATTCTAGAGCTTCAATCATAAATAAATTATCTCAAATTCGAAATCCTTCCATCAGCAGCAGACTACCTCAGCATATTTAATTTTAATGTGTAATGTTACTTGCCGTTCCTCTGAAACTGCCTAAGATTAAAACACTGATCAATGACGGTGAAATACTCAACCGACGGAGTGAATTGTGTGCGAACAGCTATTGAAGCTCAGTTGTTAACAAGCGTTCCTTGCCCGCATTGTGCAGCTTGTACCTGTTTTACTTTCTTTTCTTGCACCATATTTTATCCCAAGCAGGTGTTTCCTGATGTAGCATATTACCGACAGTTCAGGCTGACATCAACAGTCCCATCACAAATGGAGCAGGGGGTCCGGAGGCCGAAGAATTCGGTTTAAGTTATCAAAACTTAATTCCAAAAATAATCATACATTTTCTTGCTACTAATTTACAATAAAGTAAAAAATAATTAATTTCAAGTATATGTAAAAAATAAAAACTTTTGTTGATACGGACTTTTGATATATGTACCTAAATAATTATATTTCTTATCACTTGCCCAAATAACTCTCCAATCGATTTAAATAATAATTTTAAAGTAAAAATACCTCTTGTTCGGTCAAACATGGCAACAGAAAGTAAAAATCTGACGTTTTAAGAGATCCGAACATAGGATATATCATAGGATTTATTTATTTCGATAGTGCTTAAGAAAAAAAGTTATTTTTCTCTGGGCATCAGTGTTGCTTTTTCGGAAAATCTATAGTTGCTTACCTCGACAAAAACAAAACGATAAAGTATATATTAATTAAATGACTTATTTCTGACATAGATTGTGATTTTTTGTAAGCGGTTTCCATCAGCTTAAATATGCGAATATCCTGATCATGCATGGAGTTTGGATTCCAAAAGAAATAAAAGGGTGTTGAAACTTTAAAAGGAGGGAGGAGTAAAAACGTAATCACATTGATGAGAACGTCAAATGGACGCCAAAAAAACGGTGTATTCCGCACTCACAATTACTATCAGTACTATCTGTGGAAGACGAAATCTGGTAACTTGTAATGTATATATCAAGTACACGAATAACACTGAATTGTTATCAGAAAATGAAATGGCCATGTTGTATTCTAACAAGTAAACTTTCAATTCTGAAAGTAAAATATTAAATGAGTTTTCAGAGAAATGGGAATTAATTTTGTTTGTAATCATAAAGCATTTCTGGTGGGTAACTCATCTTTGACATTTGTGGAAAACAGAGTTTCAGATTGTCTGAGATTCCGGACTACCTGCTCCCTTAACGTAGTAGGGTTAGGGCCTAGCGTTGAACTAATTCCCACTGTCTTCTCTAAGCGGTGCCTTCTTAAAGTTTAAAGATAATAACAGTGTTTATCTATAACTGTTCTTTACTTAAAATGATAGGAAATCTTAGACATAAGTTAATGTGTACATACAAGGTGTTACTAATATAAGGAAAACAGTGCGTCAATTTGAACAGAAAAATTGTTTCTCCACTTGTTAGGATAAATGGCTTACGTAATATTATTCATGCGGCGCTGGAAGCATGTATAGTGGTTGGCTTGAGGAGACTAATTGTTAAAAACTGATATTTATTCACTAACATATTTCAGTTCAAAGTTGTGATGTTTGTACTCCACTTTAGGAGAGCCATGCCTCATGGATATCGTTACGTATGTCATAGTGATCAGTAAATATGTTTATATACTGAGTGTATTCTGTATGCCGAATGTAGTATGTACGTAGTGTGAGTGCGTCTCTTCTCTTCCTGCTGCAGCAGTACCAAGCGCGTCGTATCGACTAGTATGAATATGCAATAGAAAGCGTTCGATGTTATGTAATGACTGTAGTTCAATTAAACAGTATGAAGAATTTTAAGATGGTTGTCTAATAGATGTATGGTTGGACAGAGGTTTGTTATTTATTTATCTATTTATTGATGTTTACCGGTATGAATACAATGTAAAACTGATCTGTGAATGTCAAAGGAAAAATTCGCACTTGTAATTGAAAAATTTACTGTCCAGAATAGTATCAAGATATTTAGGTCATTATAGGAATGAAATGAAATGTAAGTTGGTATAGAAAATAAAATCAAATGAATATCTGGAAATCATTGTAAAAATGAAATTAAAATTACGCAGAAGTTGACATTAGTGTATGTTCATGATTCAAAACATTTCCTGTTATATTCCTTACTGCTTTTAGAATCAAAACTAAACCAAATTTTTCTCCGCGGATGATATATGTAAGATAACAGGTCATCAAAACATATTGCAATTACAACATGCGGAAAACATTTCAAGTTTCCTCTTGAATTTTTTGGTTTTCTTGTTAACAAGACAGTTTAATTGATTAATTATTTCTTTTATTAGGCTAACTTACCTCTGAATTCTCGTTTACTCGTTTAATTGGTCACAGTTCTAATCGGACAACAAATCGATTGATTAATGAATTAAAATTTCCGTTAGATATTTATAATGCTTACCTTATCTCAAATGATTGTAAATACCGATCCGATGAATGTACGGCGTATCAGTAGTACTCACACCTATTAGAATGAGAGAAGAATTATCAAGAAGGTATGTTGTTTACTTGATATAATTGGTCTTAGGGCACCTAAACAAATTGCTTACAATCTGTCATTCAGATTTGTAACAAACGGCGTATTAATGAAATAAGAATTGTGAAGAACCTAGACTGTTTTCCTGTTATAAATGATCTTAAGAAAGTTAAGCACATTGAAACTATAAAAACATGGTTATTTTAAAATTTGTCAGTCACATTGGCAACAACTGAATTTTCAAACTTATTGTTTGAAAATAGCTTGCATTTCATTTCCGATTGATCATTCATCTAGGCCTAAAGCTAACTAATACTAAATGAATACAGCATTTAAACAGTTACAGATCAATCCGAAGCTTACAATTAAACTATAGACCAAATAATAACAAATGTGTAGTTATGGTGTTTGTACTTATTTGATGTTTTATAACTGACAGAAAAGTTGTACTCAATTGATATCTACAATAAAACGCACAATCTTCAAATTAATAACTTTTAAGAAGCCCTCTGAAAGTTGATTTCTTTTTTTCTGAAACCTTCAACTCTCTTAATTGTATTCCCAACAGTCTAGTGGTTTAGAGTTTTCATTTTAAAAAAAAAAATAATTAAAATGATTATCAATTTTCCTAAACTTATTTTGATGCTTGAAAATAGACTTCTAATGGAAATCTTTAAATCAAGAGCGACAGTAAAAACATGTGCAACCGCATAGTGTAAAATAGTTTCACTTAATATTTCCACCAGTGAAAGCTGAAAATGAATATTCCATAGCAGAAGTGCCAGTGCATTACTATTTATTGTACTGTTCTACCTACAAATCTGCGAAGGTATTTAAAATATAACCATCATACGATTTTACAATTAGCCTCGGACTTCCATCTTATAGTTAATGTTGTATATCGATCCACAACACTGGAAAACCTGAAACCAATATATTTCATACAGATTTCATAGGTG